>JASAUF010000215.1:11217500-11670949 GCA_030180095.1 Magnolia changhungtana
ATGAGGCCCTTGTGTGAGGCCCAATGTGATGTATGTTAGGCCCTTGTGAGAGGCCCATTATGATGGATATGAGGCCCTTGAGTGAGGCCCATTATGATGGATATGAGGCCCTTGAGTGAGGCCCATTATGATGTGTTGGAGGCCTATATGATGAGGCCCAATTGTGATGTGTGATTCCAGCATGATGTATGTGACGATGTTTATGATGTCCATGCATCTACCTAGTTAGCACAAAGACCATAGATCTCATTATATGATAGGCTCTAAATGGGCCACTCCTTGGTAGCAATGATGGTTAAATGTCCACATTATAATAGCAATGGTAGTTAAATGTCCACATTGTAATCCTCCCTAGGGCCCGTTGTGAGGCCCATTCTCATCTCCTCTTATTGGGCTTAACCTAAACTGTTGGGCCCCTATTATGGCTATGATTCCACCATACCTTATAGAGCTCACCTTGTGCATATCAGGCCTATTGGGAAACCCAGTTTTCTACGTGTCGGAACTGGCGAGGAAGCCCACTCCTTGTTCCTAGGCCCATCCTCGTTATGAGGAGAGTACATCATTACCGTACATAGAAGAATTTGTGGTATCAAATTTGGTATATCTACTGTTGAGGACTGATCTTGATATTATATCTGTTAATCATGATATTGTACTTAAGTTAGTAGGATATACTGAGTATATGCTAGCATAACATCATGTTACATGTCCATGCGCATCATTTGAATGCTTGTTATGAAGAGAGACCTACCATAACATATGTCATTGGGCGGATTGTTTATGGGACTCCCTGAAAGACGGAGTTGCCCCACATGAGCGCGCGGTACGCGAAGGATTGATGTGTGATTGAATAGTGTGATTCATACACCTTGCATTGTATAATTCGATTGCTATATGCCCTAACGACATCAGGGCATGGATGGCAGGATTGGATACCAAAAATACTTGTTCTAGCACGGGGGCGCCATAGATGTCCTAGAGTTAAAGTCCTCAAACCCTTATGGTACCAGGAAGATGTCAAATGTTTAGACTGAGTGGATGCATGAGTGCATGAGGGCCGAATACTAGTTGGTTGCATCTCCCACTGTGTCGTAGTTGGTTGGAAGGGGGTGTGACCTTATTCGCCTGAGTGAGGGGCAATGATAAGGCTAAGTCTGATCCAGCTTGAGGAATGGGTCCGCTATCGATGAGACAAGCCCAATATTGGCAGGCGAATAGTAAGGTCCTTCCACTTACCCAGTTGTGCGCTTAGATGGGGCGGCAAGCTGGTGTTGAGTGTACTAGACCCCGGTGATATTCCAGAGATAAGTTGTATTGTTATGTGGATTCAGATGAGGATTGGTATGTTTGAGTTGCATCTCGCATATGACATTGGCAATGTAGGCCTTGCATCGCATAAACTTAGTATGGCCAATGGCATTCATGTCTTGCATCGCATAGCCTTGGTATGGCTGATGACATTCATGGACTTATTAGCATGTTTCTGCTTTTTGTGATATTGCATACTTGACACTTACTTTTCCCACACACTTACACCACCCTCTAAGTTTTCTATAAGCTTATGCACAATTATTGCATGCAGGTGACGCTAGGATGCCGCGGCCACACTGAGTCAGGAGCGTGCCGCTGAGTTTCTGGAGCATTTGATATCGACATTGTATTTCCCTTTATGCATTCTACTTGAAGTTTTTTATTATAGTGGAAATGTGATGATGTTGTTGATCATCGTTTGTGGGTTATGCTTATTATGAAACAAATTCATGTTTAAAATCCTCGTTGTAGGATCTCAAGATCGGAACCTGATATATGGGTGCCGGGAGCCAACAATGGAGCCAACAATGGAGTACCACGGAGGCTGTCGGCGCCGGAGTCGGCAATAAGGAATTTTATGAGCCCAGTTTTCGAGTTTGGGGCGTGACATCTGTGGTGGATCTTTCCACAACCATAACATAGTATATGGTGGTAATAGAGACATTTAAAGAAGGTTTTTGGTTAAGATGGATGACAAATTATATTAGGCTTCAGTAGGAGGTCATGCTGGTTAATTATGACAACTAAAGCGTGATTAATTTGGCTAAAAACTCAATTTACCACTCACATACTAAACATAATGATGTTCGTCATCATTTTATCCGATAAGTGCTTGAGGAAGGTAACGTTACTCTAGAAAAGATCCACACAAGCATGAACCCAACAGATATGCTTACTATGTGGTTCATATAGAGAAACTCAAGTTTTGTACAACTTCTCTAGGATTGGCAAAGACTTAATCAAAGCGGATTGCACAAGAAGTGACGATAAAACTATTATGGAAGACGATTAAAGATGGTGATAACAATGGAGCAATGAAGCATGAAGATTGAATCCATGGTAGAGATTCTTGTAAGGATGTCTTCAATCTATGTAGAATCAGGGGACATCGATCGATTGACAATAATACTCGATCGATCGAACCTCTCTAGAATTAGACATATTGATCGCTAGATAGTTTTGGTCCATGCTTGATCAATCAAACCTTTGGGTTGATCAATCGACAATATTCGAATAAATCCTATTTACTCTCTAGATAGTTTTAGACTACTTTGATCGCTCGAGCTTTAGTCTGCTTGATTGATCAAAGGGTGCTCAATCAATATTGATTGATCAACATTGAAATCGACGGTACGCACGGAACTGCATAAGTGCATAATTTATTTCCTATTATGGTTGTGATAGTGTGTGTGTGTGTGTGTGTGTGTGTGTAATCAGGATTAGGAGATAATAAGGGTTTGCTAAGACATTCCTAAGGGTTCTAAAGAAGAAAAAGTAGGGATTTGGGAGATTCAAAGGGGGTTCTTGTCATTGTAAGTGTATCAACTCTTGTAATATCGTTACAGTGGATTGCTTGTCGCATTATGACATGGTTTTTTTTCCATAAGGGTTTTTTCACGTAAAATTCATGTGTTCTCTACGTGTTTGGTTTATGTTTTATTTCATCTTGTTTGATTAAATTTAGGCTTACTTACGTGCAATCCCAAACACAAAGCACCATTCGCGTGTGGCGTAGGGTAATTTCCATTCATGGAAAAGTTATTATTGTGTATAAATGCGTATGTGGATGTCGTAAAAAGATAAAAGCATCTCTAAGAAGGAGACAAAATATCCCTTCAAGTATCACATATCCTATATATTATATTCCAGAAATAAGAGAACTTCCTTGATTAAGCCATCTATGGCCTTGTACTTTTATCTCTTCCCTCTTGCTTTTATCCTTTTGAGACTTTTTTTTATGAGGCATATCAATGTCAATAATTAGAGATTTACTCAACATTTAGAGGTGTAAACCTTCATGTTGAATGATAGATTTATGAGTTCATTATAACGTGAAGACAATTTGTTATTCCCTTGTCTTGCATGTGTTGGAATATCCAAAAGAAAAGGGCAAGAAATCTTTCTTAAGATATTGACAATTTGAGTCAAATTTAAGCACCACAAATATGTTGTTTTCATCTTAAGCTTCTTAATTTCCTAAATTGTGTACTATTTTACTATTTTAATAATCAAGACATATAACTTTTTTTAGCTAAAATGAAGCAATTCATTCTATTTAAGATATGAATTAAGACATTGTACGACTAGATGATTTCAAACTACTTTTTTCAAGGTGGCAACATATGATGTTTTTCTTTTTGTCATTTCTTAAATTGTCCTATATCATAGAGAATGATTTGTCTTCTCTACTCAAGCCAAAAGATAATTATTCGGTAGAACTGAAGGTGGAGCGGAAGATAAGAAATGAGGAAAAAGTAGAGTACAAAGGTTATATCATTAAGGCCTTTAATTTTGTTTATAATTTTTATCATAAAATATACACTGCCAATTGTGGATAAAGTTCAACAAAAATTATAAAATCGGAGAGGCTAATACTATTTTTTTAATCTATAACTATGGTAATTTTAATTTCAAGAATGATCTTTTAATTCTATCTTAAGTGAACTACAAAACTTGGTGGAGAAATTAAATATTAATAGTATAGATGATGGTATATGCCTTCTTGACGAATTCTTAATTAGTATATATTAATTTCCA
This sequence comes from Magnolia changhungtana, assembly GCA_030180095.1. Lineage (NCBI taxonomy): Eukaryota > Viridiplantae > Streptophyta > Magnoliopsida > Magnoliales > Magnoliaceae > Magnolia > Magnolia changhungtana. Next base: position 11,221,572 of record JASAUF010000215.1, read on the forward strand.
AATTATAGAGCCCTCTTCCTTGAAGGTAAACCTTTCGGGTGCATACTTTATTAGTATCTCGTCATCAGTGAGTCTATCATGTGTCCAGAACATCTCAAAGTAAGACTTCATTGCGAAGACTTCCTATTAGATTTTTTATTTTTTTTAAGAGAGAAAAGAAACTGAAACATGATGAGAAAAGTGTATTCTTAAGTACTTCAATAACATCTTCATATAAAACAAGAGTTTAGAAATAGAGAAAATAGAGAAGATGGTTGGAAAAACTGTTAATAAATTTAATGAAAGAAAACAAGCCCAAATCCTATAAATCCATATCCCTTATTCTAAAGAAAGATATGGAGTTTAAGGACAAAAAGAATAACAAGTACATCTTTTATAACAAGTTAGGAAACTACATGAGGGAATGTTAAGATAGGAAGAAACAATAGAAGACTTAGACGAACATAATAAAAGAGTAGCTTGATGTAATGGAGAGTAAAGCTAACACGATAAAATTTGATGGTGGATGGTGGTTGGACACTAGTGCAATCATTTATATATTGAATGATAGAAACATCTTTAAAACTTATGAGAGCATTTCCAATGGACAAGAAGTAAAGATCGATAGCAACGTTTGAGTAAAGGTTATTGTAAAAGTATTAGTAGAGCTTAAGTTTACATGAAGCAAAAGATTGACATAATGGATGTGTTGAATATACTTGACATGTCAGAAAATTTATGGTTAGGCAATCTACTTAATAAGAAAAAATTCATAATAGTATATAAGTCCAACAATTTACTAATAACCAAGAATGGAATCATATTCATGTAATGATATGATTAAATAAAATAATAATAACATAGTAATATTTTCATTTATATTATAGATTTTGTATCTCTGTAGCATTCAGTGCTAACTCATGTTAATTATCATTTAATGAAAAGAATGATAAACTTAGGAGTTATATCAAAGCATAAAATTAAAATAGAAGGGGCATATGATGTGTGTGTGTGTGTGTGTGAGCATTTTAAAATAATCAGTAAATCATTTTTAAGTGGCATTAAAAAATTATAACCTCAGAGTTAATTCTTTCTGATATTTTTAATTTGATTAATACCTTAATTTGTGGTGAGAAAATATATTTATCACATTTATCAATGATTTCACTATATTTTCTACTTGTACTTAATTAAATTTAAAGATTGAACCTTTGAAATGTTTGGGCTTTATAAGGTTAAAGTAGAAAATTAGTTGGAATTAAATATTAAAGCCCTTAGAAGCGATAAAAGAGGTGAATGCTCCTCCAATGCACTTTCGTTTACGCTACAAGTGATGCTAGGGCGTATTAACAACATTGAGCTCGGAGCATTAGCCTAATCTTTTGAGTTTTGGTTATATCTTTTATTTCCTTTTCAATACTTATATCTTTTATTTCCTTTCCAATACTGTACTCAAAGATTTTATTAGTGGATATGTGGTGATGATGTTTTGTGACTTGAGTACACTTGTGGTTATGGTCCTTTAAAAAAATTTACCCTGAAAATCCTTCTTATAGGATCCCAGGATCAAAACCTGGTGTATGAGAGAGAGGAGTCAAGAATGGGATGCTACGGAGGATGTCAGCACCGGATTCGATGGCCGAAAATTTTATGATTCTGGTTCCCGAGTTTGGGGCGTGACAGTAGACCCCTTAACAAAAGGTGTGTCAAGAAATCAAATAAAGAGAACTACCAAAGTAGTGAAACTATAATTCATAATGATATGACTTTCATACTCGATAATAAAAATACCTAAGTTTTGAAATATAAGCTAGGTTAAAAGGGTTAAACAATTCAAGTAAGTGACTAAAGCATACAGTAGAAATTTTTTTTATTTAATCTTCAAAAGTTGTGTTTAGTTTTTTACATTCGGTAGGAGGTTGGGTACTAACTCTTAATAGATCTATAAGTAGTCTTTGTTGAGATGAAGTAGATTCATATATGACAAATCTATCTATATGAGTAGAGAAGTGAAGTCGGCTTTACAGATATAAGGATCGTCTCTAAAATACTCATAAAATTAGGATATGCATAAGCCATAAATGATCAAACTTTCAAATTTCAAATTAAATATAAATAGATATGTGTCATGTGTTTGATAAGTTATATAAGGTCATTAGCTCAAAACTTATGGGGTCACTAAGTACCTAACAAAACTTTAATACATATGCATTAAAATAAATGTTTAAATTAACAAGATACATTTAGTTATACACTTTTTTATACTGATATGTCATACGTTCCTATTGCTAATTTTATTTTAAAAATTGTGGGAGATTGTTGTATTTTTATATAAAATAAATAAATAACATTAATAAAATATTTTTTAGAAAGTAAATAAATATATAATAATTGAAAACTTTCGTGTGTGTGTGTGTGTGTGTGTATGTGTGTTAATGGTAAGATGAAGAGATTTTGCCAAAGGAACCTAGATTAAATCTCCATAAAGATAGTGTGAAGTATCATTTGAGTGTGGCATGGGTTATAAGGATGCTTGGGTACTTTATTAAGCACACTTTGTAGTTTGCATGTGTGCAACGTCATAAGAAGCTTAAAGATCCTAACTTTTTAGCACTTAGTTTGAATCCATTTAAACCATTAAGAATTAAACTAGGGTCTAACTAGAGATATAAGCACTAATGTCTAAGGTTCTAACTATAATTTTGTTCAAGTGTGCTTGACACATGGTATACAAATGGCATTAGTGCCACATGTCATATATATGGTGCCAGTTGGGCTTATAAGGATCTAAATATTAGCTAATGTGTTGCCATATGTCAATAACTTTTTTTACTATTGGGTAATTAATAATCCCTATCTAGAAGAAATAGAAATAATTAAAATAAAAAATGATCATGCCCATTCATGAAAAAGTGATTATTGTGTACAAATAAGTATCTAAATGTCCCATAAGACAAAAGTGTCTCTTCAAGAATGACGCTACTTCAAGTTTAGACATTAACTTCTATAATTACATAAACATTTCCTGACTAGACTATCTATAGCTTTGTATTTTTGTCTTTGTCCTATCGATCTTGACATTCTGAGAATGTTTTTGTGAGGCATATTAGTGTCAACACTTGGATATTTATTTAACATTAAAAGTGCAAATCTTCATGTTGAATTATAAACCTATGAGTTTGTGGTATCCTAAAGATAGTTTGTCATTTCATTCTTTTGTGCTTGTTAGAACATCTAAAAAAGGACAAAATTTTCTTGAGATATTAATTGTTCAAGTGAAGATTTGAACACACGAATTGAATGTTTTCATCTCAAGTATTTTAATTTCTCCATTGTGAACTATTTTTCTTTTTCAACATACATAACATGATAGTGAAATCCATTATAAAAGGTAAACAATTCAAAGTTTGAGGATAAAATAAATACTTAATTGTTCAAAATTTGTATTCATCAAATGATCATACCGTATAATTAATGAGCATTAATTTTTTCAATTATGACTATTGAACATCTATTAAGTGTTTACTAGTCAACTATTTAATAACTTAAATAACGTAAATTTTGGTTTACAAGTTAGCCAAATTAGCAACCAAGATCTACACAATGAAGGTACTTTGTGCTATTGTAACTTCTTAGTGCCTGTACATCAGTAGCCTCTCTCTCTCTCTCTCTCTCTCTCTCTCTCTCTCTCTCTCTCTCTCTCCTTCTGTGTGTGTGTGTGTGTGAATACACACATGAAGTACACAATATCAAAGTTTTGTTAGTCGCTAGTATCATGGGTCCCACTGTGATGTATCACAAATAAGCCAATTTTAAAAATGAGGTCAGCCCACCTCATGGTTTTAAATGTTTTACACATGATTTAACATTATACCGAGCAATATGACCTACTTGAATTTTAGATCCGATTGATTCTTAGGGGGTTCATTTCTTTATGGTTAGCACCAGATGAATGGTTAAGATGTCACATACACATTATACTGACCCCTTAGAAATTTGAGTGTAATGTAAACTTGACACGCTACCTTATTTCTATTTTTCTATGTATATGTGTATATTGGTATGCATGTAGTATACTTGTAATGATCTTTGCTAAGCTTACATGTGAATAAGGCAGCTAATGAACATCATACATGCACCAATATGGCACATAGGAATGTAAACCAACCCATCCATGAGAGGGTTATCAATAAGTTGTTGCCCTCACTAGAGAATCGGTTCAGTTTTCTAGTTTCTCCATAGTTTGTTAAATAAGTGCACAAATGAGAAAAATGATGAAATTTTGTTCTTTTCACTTTTTTTGTCACCCACTAGATAAGTGGAACAAATTTATTGTTTAGAGACAATAACTGCACAGTGGGACCTACTTGATGGATGACTAAAATAATGTACTTATTTGCCACGCTGGCACATGTGGTGTAACGTAGATGGTGTAACTTAAACAAACATGTGGTCCTAAAATGCTTTATATCCAAACTTATAAAGTAATGTAGCTATGAGAGAGAGATATATACCATCTTTTATTAGAATTCCAAGGAGAGCAGCAATGTAGGTGAATGTAAGGATGGTTGATGCCCCTAACCAACTTCTCATGGCAGACATGTTTGGAACTACAAAAGCAAAAGTAAAGTAGACTACTCCTGTGATGATGATGAATACTTGAAGCCTCAATGGGGAGGAACTAAATTCCGAATTAATAGCCTGTGTATAATCAAAATAGATTAATGATTGTTGTGGAGGAGAAATTGAGTACATAATGGATTTGATGTCATTTCTCAAAATATTCTAGCAAGTACATAAGTGAAAATGTACAAATTTTCATAGGTAAAAAGAACTCACACTTTCAAATATTTTCAATTTAAAGATTTGCACTTCCAAGTATTGAGTTGAACTTTTAAGAATTGAACATTGATATGTAAGAAAAACACTCTCAAGTGGACATTGTTATGGTGGGAATGAAATGAGTTAAGGACTAAAATAATATGGAATAATATGCATTTTGAATGAACTCTCCTAAATAAAATGTTTTAATTTTATACAAATGAGTATTTTCAAAAGTTGCTTGTCTTTTTCATAAAATAATCACATCATATTCACACAACTATAAGTCTAATCAACATGCTATGTCAAAAGTCAAGACCTTTACATGGGCAGTAATTTCACTATCTCTTTTGAATATGAATAGTTGATAATGCAATTATTTTAATTATAAAAAAGTAACATTATATCACTGCTACCTTGATTCTAATAAGTCTAACCATGCCACGTGTATATCATGTGCTGAGTATCCAATCACTGATTAACATAACATTGTGGATCAGATGGGTCCGAACCCCTTGCCAAAACTAGTACTCAAGCTTCTCTACAAATGATATATATGTGTAATGTTAAAGGCACCTAAGCAGCCCACTACCCATATTGCATGGACATGTGTTCTTAATTTAACAAAGGTCCATTGTGGCAAAAACATAACTTAAGTCACATGAGGCTTTTAGAAAAAGTTATCATATAAAAATATATTTATTTTCTTTCTGAAATAATATATTATTTTTTAGTTTAATTTTTTAAAAGAAATTATATCACAATTTCTTGCAATACTAAATTTAGAGGATAATGTTTTCATCTCTATAGAAATTCTTAGGAGGTTTTCCTTCTGCCTAACCTAGTGTTGATCCGGACCATTTACTTAGAGAACATCCCATATTATATTGGCCGCCTTTTGTAAATAGGTTACATGGAAAAAAAAATAATAAGTACTTTTAACTTTAATGTTATATGTTTATGCTCACAACCCTGATAATTTCTACATAACAAATCAACAATGGTACCACCTGTGGTCAGACAGTATCCAATTAAGTAACTTGTGTAGCACGTGAATTATGTGGTGACCCAGCCACCATAGACATCTGTGGTGACTTGATGTGGAAGGAGTTAATTAGATCACTTGCCACTATTAGGAATCGAGCCCACATAATACGTTCAAAAATTGTTAAGTCAACCACATACTCAATTGTTGTAAGGCCCATGTCCTAGTCCGTACCATTCTACTAACCCCCGCGATCCTCCCTGTCGAATTCTGCCAACCTGCGACCTGTAGACAACATTTGCGCGTAACTCTTAGTTGCATCCTGTAAATCAGTGTCGACTAAATTCGAAACTTGTACCCTAGCGACCACGCCATCGCCGCGGTTCTAACGTCGCGTCTCACGCACCAATGCGATGCCCAAGCTATGAGTTGTGGACTTACGTATACCTCGAGGAAATGGTATGCGTTGTGAATTCCGAGAGAATCTCTACCTACCTTTCACATCAACTAGTCAAGTACACATCTCATCACAACTCATGCTTTCTTTCTCTCCAAGATAAGCAACTCATCCCCTCTTAACCAAAGTCAATTCTCATGTCACACCACCCATCACTCACACCCATCACTCCATCCCATCCCCCTTCTCTCTCATTTTTAACCACCCATCCCAAGCAACCCAAGAAAGAGCCACTGTCCAAGCAAGAGAAGCTCTAAGGATAGCCAAGTTTGTGGCCCACTTCCTACCCCAAATCTCTCATCCTAGCCCTTCAATCTTCATCATCCTCAATCAAAGAAGAAGCCTAGGAACTAAGCATCCCAAGGAGCCAAGAAGGAGTGAAATATGTGGGTGAATCTAGGTTTAGATGATGATTTTTTTTTATGGGACAAGTGAGGCCTACCGGTTGATGGTAGGGACCCCATTTTGGCCCTAGGTGTGGCGAATGGCCCACCATGATGCATATATGAATTCCACGATGGGGCCAATGAATTCCACGATGGGGCCATTCTCCATAGACCTGATCATGATGTTTATTTTTATTGTAAGAAGGTCATCTAAACCTTGCAATTTGTTGGTGGGAAAGGGACGTCCACCATTGATTATGATGATTTGAGTGCCCACGTGTGGTGGGACCCATTTGATATATGCTTTGTATCATGTATAGGGAGGGTTCATAGTGGTGGAACCCCCCCCCCCCCCCCCTCCACACGTTTTTCTCTCTCCCCTCTCTTCCTTTCTCTGATCGTGGACTGCCTTAATATAGGCCTGATTAGATGATTCAGACCGTCCAACAGGAGAGATGGCCTTGTTGCCCACCCTGCTGGACTGTCAGTCCGATTGGACAGTTTGGATGACAGGAAAACACAAATATCACCCTCGATTTAAGAGGTTGGTGGGGCCACATTAACGTGGACCCCACCTAGATGGATGTATGTATCCACACCGTTCGTCCAGATCAGAGAGGCCACAGGCCTGGACGTTGAAGGAAAAATGGAAATATCAGCTTGATCCAAACTCTGGTGGGCCACACCACATGGACCCACCTTGATGTATATGTTGTAGCTCCACCGTCCAGCAACTGGATGGTAGGACCTACCCTGATGTATGTGTTTCTCCTACACCGTCCAGCTGATGGACGATGGGACCCACCTGATCATGTGTTGTATCCAGTACGTGGGACCTACCTTGATGTAAGTGTTTTATTCACATCGTCCATTCGTAAGACGTGGGACCCATGATGTATGTGTTCTATGTCCATCCAGTCGTCCATCTACTGCAACAGGGCAGATCGGCAACACATCCAGACTGTTGACTATCTGGATGCAGGAGCAGCACAAATATCAGCTTTAATGCAAGCTGGTGGGCCACATGACGTGGACACCACCTTGATGTGGAATGCCACCACACCGTCCACCCAGTTTCTAGATCATTTTCGGGCCTGGGCCTGAACAGCCACGCCCAGTAGATAACAGGTTCACCTGCAGCTGGGCCGAGACCCACCATGATATATTTGTTTTATCCTTGTTGTCCATCTATTTTAAGGCCCACCTAGACAGGGCCCACCATTCCGAGTAGCCCACGTGCCGGTGAGACCCACCGTATTGCATTTCATCCAGGTTATTCGTCAGTGAGATGCCCAACTGGCCCACGTGATGTATGTATTCTATATCTACGCTATCCATCTGGTAGGCCCCATCATGATGTGTAGGCCCAGTTGCCAATGTGAGAGGCCCATTGTGGCTGTATGTGAGGCCCATTGTGGCTGCATGTGAGGCCATTGTGATTGTATGAAGCCCATTATGATGAGGCCCATTATGATGGGGCCCATTGTATATGTGAAGCCCATTGTGGTTGTATGTGAGGCCCATTGTGATTGAATGTGAAACCCATTGTGATATATGAGACCTGTTGTGATTGTACGAGGCCCGTTGTGATTGTATGAGGCCTATTGTGAAGTGTGAGGCCCGTCGTGATGTGTGTGTTATATGCACACTATCCATTTGTTTAGACGGACTATGGGCCGTCGTATGTAGGCCCACCATGATATATGTGTTATATGCCCAATAAGGGGCTGCCTTGTGCAACCCACCGTGATAAGTGTGTATCACATACACATTGTTCATTTATTTTTAGGGTCATGAGCCCTATTGCTTTGAGAGGCCCACCCTGATTTATGGATTATATGCCCACCATGGGGCTGCCATATAAGGCCCACCTTAATGTATATGTTGTACACACTTTGTCCATCCATTTTTTCCGAATAGTACCAAGGGCCATAGGCCGCATTGTAAGTTAGATTTCCATGACGGGCCGCACTCTAGGAGGCAATAGTGGTTAAAGGTACACCGTTGTAAACCTCCCTAGGGCCCATTGTTAGGCCCATTCTCATCTTCTCTATTTGGGCTATCCCGAATCATTGGGCCCTCATAAGTATTACCCATCTCACCTTATTGGGCTAACCCGAACCGTTGGGCCCCATTAATACTAGTGTCTTCCACCTCACCTTGTAGGATTATCCAAGCCTTCCACCTCACCTTGTAGGATTATCCAAGCCTTAAGGCCCACCTTGTTCGTACCGGGCCTCCATAGGGAAGCCTAGTTCATGGCGTGATAGAGTGGATGAGGAAGCTCACTTATTATACTTAGGCTCATCTTCTTGACTCCCTTTGTTGTATGCTCATTAGATTCAACCCATAAGGTCTATCCCCATTGATAATGATGTTTTCCACCATACCCTGTAGGACTACCCAAACCTTGGAGCCCACGTTGTGTTCAGACCGAGCCTTCCATAGTAAATGTGGTCCACTTAGATACATGTGTTTACCCAAGCTTAGTGATCCTAGCCTGAGGCCTACTTAAATGATGAGCAGGCTATCCGATCCATTTGTAAGGACACATAGTCTTAGATGTGTGAACCTTGCCAAGGCCCACCTTGTATTCATATTGCCCCCCTCCCCCCTGTCGAAAATCCCAGTTGCTACATGATAACAAGGGTGAGAAAGCCCACTTGTTGTACCTAAACTTATCCTCTTAACTCACTTTGTTGTATACCCGCTTGACTCGGCGCCCCCCCCCCCCCCGCGATGTGCCTTACCCTTATAATCGATTGCTAGGATCTCGGTGTTATGTAAGTATCATCCACACCATCCATGTACCTTCTTAGGACGAGTGTGAGGCCCATCCTTGACATTAATATAGCATCTAAGCCATCCACTATCTGTAGGAGAGTACATCATTACCCCTTGTCATAGATAGAAGAATATGTGGTATCAGGTTTGGAAGATCCACTATATAGAGCCTATCTTGATGTGTGGGCTAGATCCACCATCTTTCCGGTGGACCCTAAGATATATTAGTGCCTTGGGAGGCTAATGTTAGTCTAACGTGGGGAATAACTGCATGAACTCCTATAGTTGTAGTTGGAGCATGTCGTTTAGTTCATACTCTTGGTACATGACATACCGGTGAAGGCCGATTGTGGTTTGTTGTTGTTTGCCTTATCTGATAATCATGCTAGTATACTTAGTCTAGAATGACATACTAAGAACATGCATGGTATTACATCATGATATATGCCCATATGCATCATTTGTATGCCTGATATGAGGAATGATTGATCATAGCATATGTCATTGGATTGAGATGTTTATGGGACTCTTTGTGAGACGGAGTTGCCCCACATGATCGCGCAGTACACGCAGGTTTGATGCACTAGATGGTATGAATCATGCATCTCGCATTTTATGTGACATGATCATTGTACGCCCTAGCGACATCAGGGTTGTGGCCTCCATAGGTATATTGTGGATGGCCAGACGAGTCATTGAAAATGTTAAGTTCTATCATATGGGCATTTAGTATGTCCATGGGTGAAAGTCTCTAAACCCCTTGGTACCGAGGATACTCTAACATCTAAACCGAGTAGATGCATGAGCGCCCGGGTGCCGAATACCAGTAGGCAGCGTCTCCCACTGTGTCGTGGTCGGTTAAAAGGGAGTGTAGCCTTATCCGCCCAAGGGTAGTGAAAAAGCTAGGCTGAGTTTGACCAGCTCCTAAATGGGTTTACTATCGACGAGCCGAGTAGGTATTGGCAGACTACTGGTTAGGCGGGTAGTGAGGTCTTTTCCACTCGTTGAGCTATGCGGCTAGGAGAGCAGCAGCCAGTTTGGAATGTACTAGACCCTGTTGATGATCCCAGAGATGTACTGTACTGAGATGTGGAGTTGCATGTTCATCATTTGACTCATTCATTCACTCATTCACTAACCACTCGGGTTAGTAGTGCGCAACTAAATCATTATATGTACATTCGTAATGGTCATGATTTTAGTTGGGTACGCGACCAATCTGAGATCAGGAGTTTACCAAATTGAGTCTAGCTATCCAAATTTAGGTATGGGGCTGGTTTGGATAGAAGTCCCTTGTGATGGACCCCACAGCTTGCAATAACATGTGCTATCATCCCGACTTCACACTCCAACTTGGTCATTTTTTTTCACACCGTATATTGCATTGCATTTGTGGCATTTGACATCTGGCTTAATATGTCGTTGCATCGCATAGTCTGGATAAGGATGACGGTATTTATAGATTGACAGTATTTTCACTTACTCTGATATTGTACGATTTATGGATTGACAGTATTTTCGCTTACTCTGATACTGTATGCTTGGCACATGCATTGTGCACAAATGGACCACCCTCTGAGCTTCTTAGTAAGCTTATGCACAATCGTTGCATGCAGGTGACGTTAAGTCGCAGCAGCATTAAGGCAGGAGCTTGTAGCAGATCACTTTGGAGAATTTTTATATTTATGTATTCCCTTTCAATACTGTAATCTAATGTTTATATTAGTGGATATGTGGTAATGATGTTGTTCTTATGATTTGGGTACACCTGTGGTTATGCTTCTTTACAAAAAAAAAAAAAAAAAAATCATACTGAAAATCCTCCTTGTAGGATCCCAGGATCAAAATCTGGCGTATAGGCGCTAGGAGCTGAAAATGGAGTACTACGAAGGTTGTTGACACTGGATTCGGCGATCGAGAATTCTGTGGGCCCGGTTTCCGAGTTTGGGGCGTGACAATTGTGCCCATCTTTGACCAAAGCACATGATCTAATAAAATCACACTCTGTCTAATCATTGTAGAATTTGTCCACTTTTGCATACATCCAAATGAATGAATCAATCGAATTATATTTCTTAAAATGAAATTGAAGCACCTTGTGATTGATATAGACGACACACACATATGGGAAAGAAAAAAACTACCAAATGCCTCTATAATTTAGCTTATATTATTCAAATGTGTCTATAATCTAATTAATTACTCCATTATGTTGTCATATTTTCTTTTTCTTTTTATTCAAATATCTCCGAATCAGAATTAATGACTTTTTACACATAAATTGATAAAAATGCTCCTTAAAATATTTATTTATTCTTTGAGAATCTTAATAACAAATTTTCTTTTGCATCTATAGGTTGCCTTACACATCCCTCTGCTTCGTCTCCTGATTGATCCATAGGGCCACATACGTAAATTTTCTTTACTTTTTTATGGGCTCCATCATACCGTCAATCAAGAGGTGTCTTGATTTAGGCCTAACATGCATAATCCATTGAATTCTCCACGTGATAATGATATTAATGGGACTAACCATCCCATAATGGCCAAGAGGCTCAAAAGTTGTACTCATCAAATTAACTTAAAGCTCTAATATGTGGCCCACAAACAAGATACCAAAAGCAATTGATCAATGGTGTCTACTCGCTAATCAAAATATATTAACCGATCTCATAGATGTCATTTTCAGTCTATAAGACTCCAAGGTATGGCTCACTTGTAAGGTGTTCAGACTGTCCAAATATCATATCGGTGGATCTTATGCTCTGGCTAGATGATCCTGTTCAGTCACATGTTATCCTTTACAAGTTATCATGGACCTACTGTACATGTGTGTCCATAATTTAACAATCTTGATCTCTTAGGTGTGGTTGAGACACAAAATTTCATATTGAATTTAACACCTTTTGTGGGTTACTCAAGGACATAAGGACATGGGTGCATGCCACGTGATGTTTATCCTTTGAGAAAAACTTTTTTTTTTTTTACGACCGATAAAGTGTGATTTTAAGTGTGATCCCTTGATAGTGTATATAAGGTGTGGCATACACTTGCATGGGTGTCTAACTATGGTTGGGTCCATGTGCAACTGTGTATTTATCCAAGGTAGGTCCCATACTTTTTCTAAAGTAACGGCATCACATATCGTATCATCCAACATTGATAAGATCTACCAAAAATTAAGAACATACAAATAAATATTTAAAAAAATAAAAAAATCAACCCTCCTTGGTTCAATTCCGATACATCTTGATACTTGCCCGACCTAAACAAACCCAAAGCTAGAGGAGAACAACCACCCTCAACCCTCATCATGAATTGCAACTGTGGGGCCCTACAATTATTTCCAGCGAATGATGCCTACACATGCCATGTCCATAGATAAGCATCTCCTCACATTTCTTAGAATGTTCATTCTGTACTAGTAGTTCTTATCCATTCCCCACTTTTATATGCTTCTATGTGCTTGCCCACACTTGCATGTGTATCTATTCATTACTTCTATGTGTTTGCCTAAACACGCTTGTAAATCTATGCCCACCTTGGACACACACGTTAGCACAAACTCACACATATATCTCCATAACATGTTTGAACATCCATGCCTATCCACATATCTATTCACCACATAAGAACATAGGTTTCATACCGCGTGAAGTTTATCCTTTGAGAAAAGTTTTCGTACATTGGTGGATAGTGATTTTCAACTTGATCCCTTAATAGCAGGTCAGGCACACATGTGTCTATGTGTTCACCGAAGGTGGGGTCCATGTGTAATTATAACTTTGTCTAAAGTAGGCCCTACACTTCTACATACTTTGCAGCACTCAAGCATTTGTTGGGATTTTGGCGTGCAGAATCACACAGATCTAGATCTAGGATAGCAATCCAATGGCACCAAGAACACACAAGAGAACGCAGATTTAATGTGGAAAACTCTTGCGGGAAAAAACCACGGCACAAAGCGACAGATCTCCACTATGAAAATAGAAATTACAAAGAGAGAGGACTTACCCGATTCGAACAACCTCGAATCTCACCCTTTTTACACCCTTTAGAAACCCTAAAATCCTTTTAGGAACCCTTAGAACTCCTTTCGAAAGCCTTAGAATACATCTCAATCCCACGTACACCCCTTTATATAAGTTTAGAAAGAAGTAGAATCGGAATAGGAAACAAAAATCGCAAAATCTGCGTTTCCGTAGAAAATCTGCGTAACATCTTCGATGTCATCGAAGGTTCATCCATGTCATCGAAGATGGACTAAAAATTGTCCAACAACCAGGGGTGAAAATTTTCGTGCATTATCGATGGCATCAAGCAACCTTCGATGTCATCGACGACTACCATTGATGTCATCGAAACCCTGTCGATATCATCGACAGACCAACAAACAGATTTAAGACATCTGTCCATAACAATCTCCACCATGTCTTCAATCTTCATTTGTGTAGCTTCTTGTCCTCTTCTCTTATCTCTGCATCACATCATAGCTTCTCTCGCACACTCCGTCTTCCTTTTACACCATTGCCAAGCCCAGAGAAGTTGCACAGAACTTGAACTTCTCTGCAGGAACATTCTTGTTGATCATGTCTGCCGGAACTAAATCCACATGCCCAAGCACTTTTGTTCCTGTCTTCCCAAAAGAAAAGACAGTGTTCTTACCATCTCACCGTTACCCAATATTGCTTGCCGGGGTACTTGCTCACAACACTGATAGCCTGTGAAATAACCGGTCCAGACCATGACATATACTGCCAACCGCATTCAAATAAGGCTCATGAGATATCCTGCTTTTCCTCATCTGTTTTGGGACATGTCCTGAAGAAAACTTGAGGAGAGACGCGTAGAGAACGCTCTCCGACTTTTCCTAGCCCATCACATCCTTGATAAATACCTACACACAAGGTATTCCTCCTGTGATTACCAAAGCTTACTCCTCCTTCAGTCTCAATGCCGAGAACCATCTTTGCAGCCCCCTGATCTTTCATCCTGAATGTCCCACTTAATCGAGTCTTCAGTACATTAATTTTAAACATGTTATCAATTCCTGACTCACCATGAAGGAATCAAACTACTGCCTAGGCGACAGGTCGAACCACGACCTCCTGCAAAATCTTTTCTCAACCCCTTTAACTTCGAACTACTCTGATTGCTTCATGTAGATCTGCTCTTCACTTTCCCTTGCAGAAGTGCAGACTCTACATCCATCCTTCTAGCTCAAGATCACATTGGCCAACCAGCACCAATCACGGATCTAATAGACACCTGCTATACTGGTGGCGCGAATATCTCTGAGAAGAAGTCGATCCCTTCTCTCTGAGCATAACCCTTCGCTACCAACCTTGCCTTGTATCTATGTTATATCCCCCTGAAGATTCACCTGCATCCAACCGCTTTCTGGCTCACTGGAAGCTCCACCAGCTCCCATATGTCGGTCTGGTACAACGAATCCATCATATCGCCTATAATCATCTTCCACTTCTCAGCGTCAGGCTCACCTAGAGCCATCTGAATAGAAGATAAATCCCCTGCGATATTGGAGTCATCCACGTACCTCGTCGATATCCTGTGATCATGTCGTGTGATTCTTCTCACAGGTGGTTGCTCCACCTACTCTGTATCCCTGTCCGCATGTCTCAGCCTTCCTGCCCTGCCTGCTCACATGGCCATGCCCAACATGCCACGCACGTGCAGAGGTGGAATCTGCTACATCCACTGCAGCTCCACCTTTTGAAGTGCTCCCGATCAACCTGTACAAGTTACCGAGTCGTTGTACTTTCATGATTACCTGTGCCCCCTTAGATACCTTAAGAGCACTATCAATACCCGTGTACTTACATCCTTTTGCCTCAAGCACACTAAGAGAAATCAAATTCTACTTCAAATCAGGAATGTGCCTGACATCAGTCAAGGTACACTCCACCTCATCAAACATCCTGATGTGCACCGTACCAACAGCCACAACATTACAGGCAAACCCATTGCCCATAAACACCTATCTACCATCGCACTCGCTATAGCTGGTGAACCAACTTTGATGAGGAGTCATGTGAAAAGATGCCCATGTGTCTAGTATCCACTCATCTTTACGATCATCATATGGCCGCTTGATAGTAGACACAGACAAAACATCACCATCACATCACTCGATCCATCTAACGTGGCAGCATTGGCCTCCCTGTACGAAGCCTCAGAATATTCTCTCTTCAATTTAAGATTTTCACAATCCTTCTTCACATGTCTTTCCTTCCCACAATTCCAGCACTTTTCCTTTCCTTTGCCCTTGCCCTTTGATTTGGATTTATAACCTGAAGAACTCGTACCTTGTTCAGAATTCTTACCCATTGTAAATAGTGCATCAGAAGATGTCCTCATATCACCGTTTAGCTTTCTCATAGCCTTCCCTTGAAGGGCTGAGATAATGGTGTTGACACTCAGGGTTTTATTCGTGCTGCAATAGTGTCCTTGAATGACTCATACGACACCGAAAGAGAATTCAGCAACGTACATGCTTATTCTTCATCTTTCATCACTTCCTCCATATCCAGCAATTTGCAAACTAATTTATTAAAGTTCCTGATGTGAGCCTCCAGATCTCCACCTTCTGCCATCTTGAAGTTATACCACTGCCACTTCAAGTGCAGGCGACTTTCAGAGGATTTTTTCACATAGACATCCTCTAACTTCATCCATAACTTAGCCACAGTTTTCTCCCTTATGACGTTGTAGAGAACCTCATCCATGAGACAAACGGATCGATGATAATGCCCTTTTATCAAGAGTATTCCAATCATCATCAGTCATAGTAGACATTCGCTCCTCAAGAGCACCATCTTCGCATTGCTTGATTAAGGAACTCATCATCTTGATCTTCCATAACTCAAAATTATTTTTCCCTGAGTACTTCTCAATCTCATACCTGATTCTCGTCATTATTACTAATCCTGCAGATTCAGATCTATACCCCAATGATTACTCTAATACCACTTGTTGGGATTTTGGCCTGCTGAATCACACAGATCTAGATCTAGGATAGCAATCTAATAGAACCAAGCACACACAAGAGAACACAGATTTAACGTGGAAAACCCTTGCGGGAAAAAGCCACGGCACAAAGCGACGGATCTCCACTATGAAAATAGAAATTATAAAGATAGAGAACTTACCCGATTCGAACAACCTAGAATCTCACCCATGCTACATCCTTTATAAACCCTAAAATCCTTTTAGGAACCCTTGGAACTCCTTTAAAAAGCCTTAGAATACCTCTCAATCCCACATACACCCCTTTATATAAGTTTAGAAAGAAGTAGAATCGGAATAGGAAAAAAAAATCGTAAAATTTGCATTTCCGCAGAAAATCTACATAACATCTTCGGTGTCATCGAAGGTCCATCGATGTCATCGAAGATGGACCAAAAACTGTCTAGCGACCAGGGGTGAAAATTTCCATGAATTATCGATGACATCGAGCAACCTTTGATGTCATCGATGACTACCATCGATGTCATCGACGACTGCCATCGATGACTACCATCGATGTCATCGACGACTGCCATCGATGTCATCGAAACCCTATCAATATCATCGACAAACCAATAGACAGATTTAAGACATGTCCATAACAGCATTGGCCATTCTTGGAGAAAAAAAAAAAGTGTGTGACGGATACCTTCTCAGCAGTATGATGAGTCGATAACACCAAGTCGAGAGAACAAACAAAGAAACATAAACATGTCATAAACATGTTATATAGTATAGCTTAGAGTCTCAAAACATGCCATAAACTTAGCCTACATAATCGATGTCATTATAATCGTTTGCTTTACACATTTTCAGGAGATAACTTTGCCAACTAGGACGAACAAAAGGCTTGAGGTGGACTTCATCCTATCTATGCAACCAACAAAATTGGAATATAAAAATCAAGTTATCTCAAATTCTTTGATTCTTCTATATGTGAGTTTGTAATCTATTATTACTTGTAAATATTGGATTAAACTCTTTGCAGCTTTCTAATAATTTATAATGAGATCATTCTAGTATCTTTCTAACATATCGAAGGTAAAGAAAATGTCAAGGGTGTGTGCTTGTCTGATCATACAACAAACTATCAATTGTGAAAGCATATGACAACATTTTCATCTATTTGATTCTAAGTTATTTTTTGGACATTGAACTAAGCTAAACTTGTCACCTCTCATCATCAGTGCATCTATGGATAAACAATTCTCAATTTCGTACTTCTTTAAAACTCTCTCGATATAGGCCTTTTCAGACAACCTTGCAGTCCTTGTGATCTATCATGACACATATTTATACTAATCATAAAAGTTGCTTCAGCCATATCTTTCATTTCAAAGTTCTTAGAGAAAAATGATCTAGTCTGAAACAACAATCTAACGTGATTGGTAACAAGTCGAAAGTCATCCATATATAACATCAGGAATATAAACTTATTTTCATTGACCTTCGAGTGTTTGTGTGTGCATACATACACACACACATACATATACATATACATATGTACACACACACAACACCTATCAACAACATTTTTCGTAAATGTAAAGGATATAATGGTATCATTCAACTTAAGATAACATTGTTCAAGGGCTTGTTTAAGACCATATATGGACTTCTTAAGGCTTGACACTAAGGGTTGGTTTAGAATGTGGGATTGAAATTGCGGTAGGACCGCTACTATTGAAGTATGGATATACGTCCAAGTGTCCTAGAGGGGGGTGAATAGGACTTTTAAAACTTTAATCCTTCTTAACTGTAAATTCTACCAATTTTTAATGTAAGTTAAATAGGATTATTAAGAGGTTATTCACATTGGGATAGTGAAAATCTAAGTGCTGCATTATGTCAACCATGTATTGTGCATAATGTAAACATTGAAACAATCAATACACATAGGCAAGATCAATCATCACAAACGCAGCAATATATAGTTGTTCGGCTACTTTCCTACTCTACTACTGGCTGACGCACTCAACCCTAGAGTGTACCAAATTTCACTATCTAATGGTTTTAAATCAGGTTAACCGTAAACCTTTACAACCTACACAAGGTTAGCTAACGAGTCTACACAAGACAACCTTCGGTGCCTACACAAGATAACTCACTATGCCTACACAAGGCAATTCGTCTTACACAAGGATACTATACGTATTCTCCCATCGGATGCCTACAAAAGGTCTTAGTGAGTTTAAGAACAAACTTTAAAACTAAATCCTACACAAGGAAGAGGCTTCAAACTCTCTGAACTCTTATACTTACTTGTGAGTGAGCCCCTTGTCACTGCATGTTGAAGAAGATCTTCTTATTGATGAAGAGTCTTCAGCTCCCTTAAACCACAACCATCCGTTTGATGCTTCATTCAATGCTCCGAGGTTGTTGGATTAGGGTTTGGTCTGATATTCTCTAGTAAATGATTTGTCTTTAGAGTTTTGAGAAGATTCCCATGACCTAAGCATTCAAGGGTTCCAGTACAATGATTTACCATTAAATAGTGCTACTGGAAAGTCAATGAATGCCAAAGTTCATAATTCAATCCAAGTAAAAAAGATGACAATAAATGCCTATGCTATGGATTGAATGATGAACTCTTATGGGAAAGAGGGTCTGAGGATGAGGGTATTAACTATTACAATAACTCTCTCAAGCTCTCTTCAAATCTTCCTCTTTTTACTAAGAAGTAACCCATGGGTATATATAAAGTTGAATCCTAATGGTAAAAAAAAAGGGCAAAAATCCAATGTTGTCGATGCTATCGAATGGTCTTCGATTCCATCAAAATTTAAGGTTCGATGGCATTGAACCTTCTCTGATTGCATTGACTACCTACACTAAGATATTCAGTCAGGTGTAGATTAGATTTTGTTCGATCTTATCGAGAACCCTTCGATGTCATCGATATACACTTCGATGTCATCGAGGGATGTTTCGATCTCATCGGAATTTTCTTTAAAAAAATACACTTTGGTTGTTGGACAGTTTTGTCCATATTTTGATGCAATCGATTAGACCTTCAATGTTATCGAAATTTGAATTTCGATGACATCGAACGGTCTTTGATGTGATCGAAAATATTGGATTTTACATGGAAAGGTTGCTAGACAAACTGGTTCTTATATCGATGCAATCAAACAATCATCAATAACTTACTCTTGATTTTATTGAAGAAGGTTCGATTACATCGAGTAGCACTTAGAGTATTTTTGGATTTGGAGGAAATAAGCCCGAGGTCGATTCAATCGAAATAGGTTTAATGTCATCAAAACTTAAGTTTCAATGTCATCGAACTGCATTCAATGCAATCGATAATTCCTAGTATTTGTTCAGTTTGTTGCTAGACTATATGGGCTTGATTTCGAAGCAATCGAAACATGTTCGATTCAATTAAAGTTGTCCTCGATTGCATATCAATGCAATCGTCAAGACATTGGTTTTACCTGTATGTTTCATACTTCCTCCAATACTCAAACTGCAAAGAATAACCCAATCTTACAAGAAGATCTTTAGAAGAGTTTGTGGGTAAGTTAGGTTCTTTTTAGGGGCATATGCCTATCAGGGTTTGTTTTGGGTAGATGAGGCTTAGTTTACCATTTACGCATGTTCATATGTCTTCATCTTGATGTGTCTTCAATTTGGGGCTCACTTGACTGACAGACTCAACACTCATGTATATTGACAAATAATGGCACTTTCAAGGATTAGGTGGTATGGAATTTCATTTGGTCCAATGTAAATTATATCCAGCATTTGGAAACAATGGGAAGGATTACTCTTGCTCCACTAGTAAACTCTCAGGAGTTTCAACACCCGGTCAAGGGTTCGAGTATCCATAGGTGGTGAAATCCCACTACAACGTGAGTGTGTGGGGGTGTGTGTAAAAAATAAAAATAAAAATTAATCCAAGTATCATATCATCCAATCTAATCAAAATGGTGAGATTTTTGGTAGATTATGAAATCCAATACATATGTGGGCTCCGCATTGATGTATATGTTTTATACACTTCGTCCATCCATATAAGACATTTGCATGTGACAATTGTGAAATTTGGTACATTAATTATAATTCTATGGTCTACTAAACTCAAGTTCCATTAGATAAGTCTTTTTCCCAAAGGAAAACTTTGATCCCTAATGTGGGATTGAGCAATCAAAATACCATGGTATTTTTGGACATATAATAATTAAGTAATAATGGTGTCTATTGATGTAAGAATCTGAACCACCCTCTTCTGACCTCCGAGCACCTACACAGGAGGAGCAAAGGAGACCCTAACTAGAGCAGGGGACTCTCCGATGCCAAAGTTAGGCTAGGAATCCAGGTCTGCTCGTGTAGAACGGTTTAGGGCGAGAGATTCTGCATACCTTTTCATGTAGTCCGTAAATTTAGGCACAATCTTAGCCGTTAGACGAGATGTGTGCGGGTGATAAACATAGGTAGTTACCCTAGATTCACGCGGTGGACGATTACGTAAGTTATGGGTATCAACGGTTACCCTGGAGTCATGCAGAGTTGAGGGAGATCATCCATCCATCTGAGGAGGTAGGTCAACATGGTATGGGCTCCTTGTCTCATATTTGGTGGATCCGTATATGAATGATCCGAGGAGGCTATCAGGGCTCATAAAGAAGTTAAAGGCTACAAAAATTGGACATCACAAATATTCGAGTTGAACTTTCATTTATTTGTGTCGGAATCGAGCTAGACCAACTGATTGATCAGATGAAGCCGACCCGAACTGAGTCAAGCTAAACCCATTGATCAACCAAGAATGGGCCGAGCACCGAGCTGAGCTGAGCTAAGCTTAATGGTTTGATCGGCCAGGGATTGCTCTGAGGAGCTTAGAAGTTCTATATTGGTCAAGTCAAACTGAAGGTTGGACCTATCTTCTCGTCGGTCGTATCTGTCCTCAATGAGCTCTTCCTCAACTTCACCGAGCTGATCACCTCCTTGGGCCTATCCTAAACCTAGCTAGACTGAATAGGGTACTTCGAAACAGTCCTTGGGGAAGTGAACTGTACTTTCTTTGGGTGAGAAGGCGCAGGAGTGTATGCTCGTCAGCCCGAGCCGACCCTGAGGACAGTCGGACCATATTTCCCCATAACCGTGTCAATTCCACTTAATGCAATTCAATACAATTTGAACCGGCGTACCAAATAGGGCTTAAATGTTCTTGTTTATCCATTGAAAATCCTTCAAATTGTTCCATGCAAATAACTTCATTTAGATTCCCATTCAAAAAATTTGCTTTCACACCCATATGGTGAAAATCAAGGTAAAAATGAACTACTAATGCCATTACTATTCTAACTGAACCCTTTTTTGAGATAGAAAAAAATTCTCTTTAGTCAATTCCCTTATGTTGGGTGTATCCGTTTGTCATTACTTTAACCTTGAATCCTTTTATGTTTCCTTGGAATTGTGTTTGGTCTTATAGACCTATTTACAACCAATGAATTTACAATCCTTTGGTAACTCGATGAGATCCCAACTCCATTATGGCTCTTGGATTTCAACTTTTTTTTTTCCATGCATTGATCCACTTTAAAGAATCTTGACATTCCATCACTTGTGAAAACATTTTTGAACATTACTTATAATCTCAATGTCATGCTCCTATACATGCATTGCATAATCATCTAGAATGACAGGTCTTCATAGTCTTTGAGATCATCTTGGAACTTCTAGAAGTGGTGCATTCTAATTGGATAGATTAGTGACAATTATGTGTGGATGTTCCGGTTGTTGGAGTTTGACTTGGCTGATATAATCATCTGGTTGTGAGACTTTCACATTTTTTAATTTATGAGTTACGACGTTAAATCTTATATTTCCTCAAACACCACTTTACATGTTTCCTCACTCCCACTAATCTCCCACTTTTAAGGAATCTGACATTTTCAGTTTTCGTGATTATCATAATATGGGTAAGACAACAAAACCTATACCTTTGGATCTATATGGATATTCAATGAAGTATCCACTAAGGTTCTAAAGGCTAATTTCTTTTCATGTGGGTTGTAAAGTTTTTCCTTGGTCGGGCGTCCCCCCCCCCCCCAAGAGAAAAAAATATGCAAGTACTAGGTAAATTCATGCCTTTCAGCTATACCATGTTCATCAATGTATATAGTTAATGCCTTTCAGCTATACCATTTTGCCATGGCATTCCTGATGCCATGTCATCATAAGAATCTTCTGCCATGGCATTTCTGATGCCATGTCATTATAAGAATCTAACTAACAGGCCTGGATTACAACTGGTCTCATCAAATCTACTATAGAACTCACAACCTTTATCCAATGTTACAACTTCGATATTTTGATTAAGTTGATTTTATACTTTAGCCTTGAATACTTTACAAACTTTAATTAAGAGTATCAAATTTCTAATTATGAGCTAAGAATAGCATAACATATATTTATATGTATTATTTTGAGAGATTCTGAACTCTTTATAGAACCATTATTTGATATTTTCTCTACTTTCCTTTAATTAGTCCACACACACATTAAAGTTAATGAAGTCTAGAGGCCCAAGCATTTTATCTTTCACTAACCTTTTCATTCTTTCTTTGAAAAAATGTCTTAAATAGTAATGACAGAGCATGGATTATTTTTCTTTAGTCATGTCTTCTATTTCATCATTCACATGCATAGCATAAGGATTTGAGCAAATAGTGTTTAGATTAAGTTTATACAAACCATCACACATATTACTATATCTGATCCAACACACTGGCTATACCTAATAGATTAAATTTACTATTATCAAATTTAGGATAATTAAAAATCCTCTCTCTCTTTTTAAAATTTATTTATTTATAAAAGAGGATGCATGCCTCTACCTTTCATTAATAATCAGGAAAATACAGTATATTCGGGAGGGCCATAGCCAAAAAATACTGGGCCTCTCCTATCATGTACCACCAACTGAGAACAGGGGAAGAAACTCCCCTGCAGCCCAACAAAAGGAAAAGAAAAAACAACTAACCCCACAGGCACAAAGGCCGCCAAATAGGGATGAACCACAACCCCTCCCAGACCTGACTCATTAGCCTGTTCTAATACTACCCAAACCGATTCTATCCAGGAAGGCCCTTCCTCTCACTTCCATTGGTAAATCGATCATCTGACGATTGAGAATGAAGGTTTTAGTTAAACTACCTTGGCGTGCCATCCCATCAGCTGGACTGTTCCCTTCGCGAGGGGATGAGGCTGAATGAGACCGAAGCAAAGGTGAACAACTTCCTGATTCTTGAGACCCACGGCTTCTGGTGCCAGGCTACCATTGACCTACCCAAAAGAAGGTCGATACAGATTCTAGAATTAGACTCCACTTCGATCTTCTTAAACCCACTTTCTAGACAAAGGGCTAGGCCGTCGTGAATAGCGCGAAGTTCAGCTTCATTGTTAGTCCCCACACCGTACCCTGTCAAGAAGGCGAAGAATAACTTCCCCTCATCATTTCTGCACAACCCCCCCCCCCCCCGACAGGCCCGGATTCCCTCTCGAGGAGCCATCCACATTGAGTTTTACCCAGCTCGAAGATGGCTACTTCCAAATGACTACAACCTCCCGATTTGCTCCCTCAACCGAGGGCCATGAACTGATCCGGGGCTGGCCAAGCTGAGGGCCCCGAACTGATCCGGGGCTGGCCAAGCTGAGGGCCTCGCCTAAGCGGGATAGAACTCTGATTTGGGATGCTCCGATAGATGCGTGCTATGATCTTATCTACCTGCATGGGAATGCCATCAAATCTTGCTGCATTTCTCGCCTTCCAAATCTCCCACACTGTCAGCATTGGGAGTGAGTGACGTTGTGGGGTTGATTTCAAACTGGACGCATCGGCGTGGCGCCATTGCATAAATCTCTGTTCGAAAGTCTGCCAGTGGGTACAAGGAATACCAAACAAAGCATCGAAATGGCTCCAGATGGAGGAAGCCATCCTTCCATCCAGGAAAAGATGCGGAATGGACTCTGAGCTCGGCTATATAGGAGGGAGATCCACGCAGCAACAACAAGCTGACGTCAACTAGATCCCTCTGTCTTGAATTCGGGAGTCGACAAGAACCGCGTTTTGAAATAGCTTCCAAGAGAACAGGGAGATTTTGGGCTGCAGGTCCTTTTTCCATATCCAGTTGGACCATCTTTTGGGTTGATGTCTGTGGTGGTAGAGGTTCCACGCTGAAGAAACAGTGAACTTCCTAGACGAATCCTGCGGCCAGAAATTGGAAGGTTTCTCAGTAGAGGTTGCAAAACCACCTCTGAAAATGCAATCCACTATCTCCCGGGGGAGCATATTCAGAATGTTTAAGGGAGGGTAGGGGCCTGAAGGACCAATGAGGGCATTCACCTTCAGGGAGGTGAGGTTATCCGGGATTGAGGCCGTGACGAGCTGGCGCAGAGGTCCCTGACCTGTCCAGTTTTTATCCCAGACATTGAGATTTCCATCCCCCACTTCCCATTGGACCGCCTCAGACAGTCGTGGCATGACCTGTCTTATTTCCTTCCATAGGGGTGAAGCGTTAAGGCTAAAGATCTCCTCCTGATGTCTGGACCGCATGAGTGACACCCAAGGGCCCCCAACATCTCCAAACTTAACCGCCCAGGCTAGTTTCATACGCAACGCCACTTTCATCTCTTGCAGGCTACGAATTCCCAGCCCGCCTTCTTCTATTGGAGCATTGATCCTTTTCTAGGATATCCAATGATGTTTGTTTTTTCCATCTGTCGTGCCCCAGAAAAACCGAGCGAACATCTGGTCCAGCTTGGAGAGGACCCAGCTCGGGACGTGAACAGTAGCCAAGATATGGATGGGCATGCTCCCGAGGACTTGCCTGATAAGAATCACCCTACCCGCCTGAGAGATTAGCCTGGCTTTCCAACCACTTATGCGGCTTGCCACCTTTAACATGACTTTTACAGTAAAAATGCAACTTGTAACACTATAACTTATAGTGCATAGTAAATGTATAATTTTTTCCCATCCAATTAGTTTTAAGGAGATATAAATTAAGATTTTCAAGATAAGGTTTATAGGATTTTGAAATTTTAAGTACCTATAAATGAGAATTTTAAGATAAGGGTATTTATGGAATTTAAAATTTTTGGGTGCTTATAAACTTTTTGGCTTGAATTTATCTACCCAAACAAGCAACTTAACTTTTACTTATTTTATCCTTTTTATTTTATTTTATTTTATTTTATGTGAATAAGTAGTATGCTCCTCCCACATTTCACATCATTTCCTTTGGTTTTTTGTCTCTCACCACTTAATGCTCTTCAAATTTTCTCCTCTTAACACTTCCTCTCTCCACGTGCACTGCACGTGTCACTTGTTCCTTGTTATATGTAACAATTTCTCTTTATTTGATCGGTACTACCAGACAAGTACTTGTGCTGGTAATCGTGTACATATATGGATCCGTGCATGTAAGGTCCTTTTAGCTCATGCAATATGTGTGAAAACTTAAGGTGCATGTTACGTGTATGCTCACGTGATGCTAAAAATGACCATATATGCAAAACATATCTGTAAGAGGGTTTGCATGTATGCATGACAAGCATACCTTGAGAGCTCTGCCTCCAAGAAGGATGAATCCCATGTTCCCAAGAAGTAGAGTCAAAAATTGTAACACCCACGTGATATAGTACATTTTCTTTCCTGCCAAGCAAGGAAGCAAATTATCAAAGTAGTTAATGGATTAGCATTTAAGGCAGATGGATGGTTGTGATTTCATTCATGGACGCAAGACGAATAGGCCAAAGGCGTGACTAGTCGACTAGCTGTTTAAATATAGAATTGTCAAATCCAAATTCGAGTTTGAAGTAAGCATAGTGCCTGTATGAGATCACGACCATCGTTTGGAAGCATAGATTTGAAATCCCATGAGATGGAGTGGATTTTAGTCCGTACTAAATCAAGTACATGTCAAATTATAGCTTTGAGATGGAACTCTAAAAAAACATTTTTTGGGGGGAGATTTTGAATTCCTCTAAAATCCAAATC
Source organism: Magnolia changhungtana (assembly GCA_030180095.1). Classification (NCBI taxonomy): domain Eukaryota; kingdom Viridiplantae; phylum Streptophyta; class Magnoliopsida; order Magnoliales; family Magnoliaceae; genus Magnolia; species Magnolia changhungtana. The sequence goes on from JASAUF010000215.1 coordinate 11,248,019, forward strand.
CCTTTCCTCTACTTGACACAACTCAATATCTAATAATTAAAATAGGTACATTTAAAATATTTAAAAGTATTTAAAACTAAAATAAATGTGAAAATAATACTAAGCTCTATGAGTACGCATTGTGGTGAAAAACCACAGTGGTGTGAGTGCGTGTAAAAAAAAAAAAAAAAAGTGACTTGTTGACGAAGGGGAGGATGTGAGGTCGAGCACCGTCTTCCTCAAGAGGATAACTATTCCGAATCCACAGAACTTCTCTGGACTCCTCACAGAGACTTCTCGAGTCCACAAGGAAAGAAAGCAGAAAATAGAAATAAATTCTAATAAATTCAAAATTGATTAATGAATTAATAAAAATGAGTTCACAACCCTTTAAATAGGGGTACCAAGCAATGGGAAAGAAATCAGAATCAAACTACAACCAAAACTCCTAGAAATCGCGACTTACTATAAATAGTAAACTTACTATTTATAGACGGTCGTGATGGCTACTAGTGCGAAAGGTTTTCGGCCAAAAATAGTAAGTGTCCTATTTGGCTTCACCAAACCGTTCTCCTAATTATTCTAAGCTCTTTTCACATTGGGCGCAACTCCTAAAGCACGACGGATGAAGAGTTATAATCAAACTAAAACTTACTGTTTATAGTAAAAATGAAATTAAAATAGGGAAACGACCATCGATCTGGCAGTATTTCGCAAATCCGGCTTGGGCAACCCGACATAGCGGGTTGGTTGGCTAAAGTAGCTCGTTCTACCCTAAAATCATATATTTTACGTCAGATAACTCATTCCGGATTGCGAGTTACGCCCGATCTAAGGTCCGACGGTCCGGATCACTTCTGTCGTCGACCGGGCCTTTTCTGATCCATCTTGGCCATGAAACTGTCTGCAACCCGGATTAAGTCGCATCATTGACCAGTGTGTTTCCTGGTAAATTACTTGGATTCTCCTAGTTGAGCCAACTAAGCCAAATTCCAAGTTGAGTCAACGAGTTTTAAAACTATGAAATTTATGTTGCAAATGATGGATGGTTAGGAGGTGGGGCCCACATGATCGATGTGGACACCTATTTTCTTGGACATTGGTCATATGACTTGGATAATTACATGAATTTGACTCCTGAGGGGTATGCACAATCAACAATTGAACAGGAGCACAGAATGAATGGCGCATACCATTGAACAAATACTTCTCGTATACGAAATATAGATTGATTGGGTGATCAAAATAGTTTTATAGAGTGATTCTTGTGAGTTATGTGCAATGAAATGGAGGGCCTACATGATGGATAGGAGTATAGCTCATACAATATAATCAATTTAGATCATCCATTTTCTTTATCAATTGATAAGAAGGATAAGTTAATCTGGTCACAGTCATTTCTACCAGATACAAATAATGAAAGCAATGTGCTACATGATGGATGGTCTACAACAATAAGAACTTTTTAAATATAATTATTCTGGAACGCCTACTTTCCAAGCCACAGTTTAGATTTGTTGATCATCTGAGTGATTTTCATATTAACAAGAAATCAAAGGTGGGACCCACATGATGGGTGGTTGATGACAAAACCTTTCGTAGATTAATCAATCTCGATCATCATTCATCCATATTCCTAAAGCGAGATTTATTTATTTATTATTATTTTTTTTTAAGGATTATTGGATCAATTGATTCTTAAGAGGTAGTAATATCAAATTTGAACCCCAAGTTATCGATGGTCCAAATAAATAATCAAAACATTATCAATATAATCAAAGTAAATCAATTATTTTCCCAGCCATTATGTAGATTGCTATGATTATTTGATCAAAGCGATGTTTTTGTTTTAGGAGAAGTAAAAATAGGGCCCAAATGATGGATGGTCTAGTTTGATGTCAGACCTCCAAATATGATCAAATTGAATTGTCCATTTTCTTAGCTAACAACCTGCTGGTTTACATCGTATAATCAAAGTGATTTATAATATTTATACCCAAACAGATTAGGGGCACACAAGATGGATGGAGTAGGTAGATGATTGGACCCTTTCAATATGATCAATCATGTCTGTCCATCTTATGGGCATTGATTACATGGGAGATCTTATGATCAAGGTGGTATTCAATATGCATGGATAATAAAAGGAGAAGCTGACATAATAGATGACAAATAATGATATCATCAATCAGGATAGCATATTTTCTTTGCCATTGATGAGAGAAATGGAATTCACGATCAAAGTCATTCTTGATATTCACAATAAGAGGGCGGGTCTACATGAAAATAATCCAGAACAGAGAATAGACTTACAATTTTACAAGTTAGGGTCATAAAGTTTTCAGCCATTAATTAGATTATTTGAATTGCTAGATCACAGTGATCCTTTTACAGTTTACTCTATATATTTCGGGACCTATTTTAGTATTACAAATGTAGGCCTTCATGCTTGGATGCACTGGGTGTACTCTGTATTCTGGAAGATCTCTGTGATCCAATCATGATGAAAAGGAACTAAACATAACTATGTGATCTACTATTGAAGGTGCTTGTGGAAGGTAATGACGACGTAGTTAAATTCATCTTCCTTCTCATCTATCATGCAGATGCACGACTTGTATGGGATCAAAATTGGGGACTGAGAGGTAAATTTTATAAAAAAAACATGACATCTCATGACTTGCCTCTCCACACCTCCATGAATAAACAGATCATGACTTACTTCACATACACATACAGAGTATGCTACCTATAACTCCCCAAATGTAGAGAGAACACTGCACTTGAGGCCTGTAAAACCATTTGTGCCACCGTAACCTTGTGGGCCCAACCAGATGCTTATCACAAACTGTCCAAATTAACCAACAGTTTGCACATGTGTGCCCTATGTTGTTGAAAGAAACATCCATGGCTAAGATCTACCCAATCATCTTTTATTGATTTGAATATTAATTAGGATATTAAGAAATTTGAAACAATCATGAAGCGGGAACCAATTACACACCAAACTATATGACTGAGTAACTGTTTTTTTTTTTTTTTGTCTTAAATCTTGTCAAAAACAAGGCCTGATTCGATGCCACCATCGATGGCATCGAACAGTGCTCGATTCGATTGAGATTTTTCAGATTTTCTCCAGTTGATCATTGTACTATCAGGGTGTCTTTTCAATGCCATCGGAGGGTGTTCGATGACATCGAATGAAATGTTCGATGCCATCGAACATAGTACGATGTAATCAAGAATTTTTGAAAAATCATGTTTTGTCTCTGGACAATTGAAGTGTTTATTCAATGCCATCGACGTGGCTTCAATGCCATCACAGAATTAGTTTTGATGACATTGAAGGCTGTTCAATGCCATCGACAGATTCAGCATAGATTTTTCGTGGAGTTGCAATTTTGTGCAATTTGTTTCCAATTTTACGTGGGATTCTTTCAAAAGCTATATATATGGGTGTAAACAAGATTGGGAGGTATTGCTAGGGTTTCTAATTTGTCCAAAGGGTTTGAAGGGTGTAGCAAGGGGTTTGATTTGAAGTTGTTCGAATCGAGTAAGCTCTCTTCCTTTGTAATTTATTCTTCCATAGTGATCATCTGTCACTTTGTGCCGTGGTTTTTTCTTTCCCCGAATCCATGTTAAAATCATTATGTGCTCTCTATGTTTGTTTGATGCATTTGGATTACTTTCTTTTGATTATTGCCATGAATCCCTTAATTAACCTACATAAATGGGAGTTCATGGCTCCAAGGTTGCAATAAAAAAAAATTAAGAAAGGCATAGAATTAGTGAATCTAAAGTAATCAATTAACATTGTACTATCATGCAGAGTCTATTTTTTCACACACATATATAGGTTTGTGTTGCATCGACATCAATCCTCAATAAGAAATTTTAAATAATAATTAAAAAAAACATGATTAGTAGGGCCTAATCACTTTTGTTAGAGCACAGTTGGTTCTTATACTAAATGTAAGTCATATCCCACAAGATTTGTGTGATCCAATCATGTTGAAAAGGGAAACTAACTAGACCTTTGCGATCTACCATTGATAATGCTTGCCGAACAATGGAGCTACTTTAGTATTCCTTCTCGTGTGTCACCCTGTTGCACTGTTCACATGGAAAGCCATATGTGCCAGATTGTGATTAGAGTAGAAACTAAGAGCTAAATTTTAAAGAAAATGTGGTAGTTGTTGGTGTCAAATGCCTTCAATCTGACAATTCATTGTTCGATGTCATCGAAGCTAGTTCGATGACATCGAAGTCGGTCGATGCCATCGAGTTTTTTTGAGATTTTCAGCCCCGGTCGCTGTACTATTTTTATCATTTTTTTATGACATGAAAGATAGTTTGATGTCATCAAAGGTTTACGCAAATTCGTTTGCAGAAACGCAGATTCTGCAATTTTTGTTTCTTATTTCGGTTCTACTTATTTCTAAAACTATATAAAGGGTTGTATACGGAACTAGGAGGTATTCCAAGGGAATTCTAAGGCATTCAAGGGTTTTTAGAAGCGGTTTTAGGGTTGCAAAGGGTGTAGCAAGGGTGAGATTCAAGGTTGTTCGAATCGGGTAAGTCCTCTCTCTTCGTAATTTATGCTTTCATAGTGGATTTCTGGCATTGTGTCGTGGTTTTTTTTTTTCCAAAAGGGTTTTCCACGTTATATCTTTGTGTTCTCTTGTGTTTGCTTCGTGCTCTTGGATTGCTATCCTAGATCCATCTCTGTATGATTCCGCAAAACAAATCTCAACAAGTGGTATCAAAGCAATCGTTGGGGCACAGATCTGAATCTGCAGGATTAGCATCAATGGGAAACGATAAGTTTAATATTGAGAAGTACTTAGGCAAAAAAAAAAAAAATTTGAGTTATGGAAAATTAAGATGATTAGTCTATTAACCAAGCAAAGCAAATCTAAGACTCTTAAGGATCTAAAATCGACTATGAAGGATGAAGAATGGGAGATTCTTGATAGTAATGCTTTAGCCTCCATCCATTTGTGTTTCACGGAACCTCAAACTGCGGTTAAGTTATGGGCGAAGTTAGAGGATGTATACGCAAAAAAAGTCCTCTGAAAATCGGTTCCACTTGAAGCCACTGTGGTATAATTTCAGGATGACAGAGGGTGAAGAATTGGAGACCCACATTAGCAACTTTAATAAATTGGTGTGCAAATTGCTGGATATGGAGGAAGTAATCAAAGATGAGAAATAAATATGTATGTTATTGAATTCTCTTCCGGCATCGTATGAGTCATTTAAAGACACGATGTGCACCGCAAATAAAACTCTGAGTGTCAACGCCACTATCTCAGCTCTTTAAAGGAAGGCCATGAGAAAGTTCAACGATAACATGGGGACATCTTCCGATGCACTGATTACGAGGGGCAAGAATTCTTAACGAGGTACATGACTTCAAGCTCTAGATCCAAATCCAAGGGCAAGGGCAAATGAAAGTTAAAGTGCTAGAACTGTAGGATAAAAGGATACATGAAAAAGGATTATGCAAATCTTAAATATAAGAGAGAAGAATCTGAGGCTTCGTACAAGGAGGCCAACACTGCCATGTCAAATAAATCGAGTGGTTGTAATGGTGATGTCTTATCTGTGTCTACGATCAGACACCCATATGATAATAGTAGGGACAAGTGGATTCTAGACACAGGGACATCATTTCACATGACTCCTCATCGGAGTCGATTCACCAGCTACACAAAGTACGATGGTGGACATGTGTTTATGGGCAATGATAGTGCCTGCAATGTTGTGGTTGTTGGTATGGTGCGCATCAAGATGTTTGATGGGACAGAGCATACCCTAACTGAGGTGAGGCACGTTCCCGACATGAAGAAGAGTCTGATCTCTCTCGGTGTACTTAAGGAAAAATGATGTAAGTTCACTGGACTTGATGGTGCCCTTAAAGTATCTAAAGGGGCATGGGTAATCATGAAAGCACAACGAATCGGCAATCTTTACAAGTTGATTGGGAGCACTTCAACAGGTAGAGTTGCAGCGGCCGTAAAGGATTTCACCTCTACACTTGTGTGGCATGTTGGGCATGGCCACATGAGCGGGCAGGGCATGAAGGTTGAGACGCGCAGACAGAGATACAGAGCAGGTGGAATGTTGAGGGTCAAATATTGCATATTATCCCCCAGTTATTTCTTGGTTTTACAAACATAATATGACTTAATAGTATATTTTACAAGTGTTTATATTACAAGGTAAATTTAAGAACTTGGATTGAAAAGAATGTTAAAAGTATAGATTTAGTGCTCAAGAATTGCCAAAGTAAATAATGGATCTTTGGAGACCAAGATTGAAGATTTCAAGACTCCAAGATCTAAGAAAACTAAGTGGAGAAGGAAATAAGTCGAAAGAACAAGCGCAAAAATCACAAAGACTGTGTCATTGAGAACCGTTCGATGACATCGAAGATACGTTCGATGACATCGAACACTTGTCGATGACATTAAATTTATGAGGAAAAATCGAGTTGGTTGTTAGACATATTAGGTGCATTTCTCGATCAATCGAATACATGTTCGATGACTCAAATGAAGGTGATCGATGACATCGAAGACTGCTCGATGCCATCGAATTTATTGAAGAAATATGAAACAACTCGCTGGACTATTTTGGACACTTTTTCAATGACTCAAAGACCTGTTCGATGGATTGAAGCTTCGCTGGATGACATCGAAGGACGGATGACACAGAGACTTACGCAATGCGAAAGAAGAAAAGGCGCGACTTCCAGATTTAAACCCCTTCGATGACATTGAAAGGTGTTCGATGGCATCGAACTGGTTACACAGTGTTTACGCAGACTACGTAAATTTTATCCAAATTTGCGATTTTGCGAAACTTGGCTTATAAATAGGGATTTCTCAAGTCTTTCTAGGATTTTTAAGGTTTGGAGAAGTAGAGCAAAAGGGCAGAGCCGCTTCCCAAGAGTTCTTCTTCTCTTCTTCTTAGTTTTTAATACTTTCTTCTAGGGTTATTAATCCAATCATGTCTATGATTGGCTAGACCCCTTAGCTAGGGTAAGGGCTAAAGCTTGTAGCATGGTTGAGATGTTTTTCTTGTTTGATTCTTGTTATTGTTGAACTCCTTTGATTTTAGTTTGATATTTAAGGAATACTTTTAGTTTTTAATGGTTTATTGTGACTTAAATTATAATAGATCTGCAATATATCTTGAAGTATCTTCTTTTTCTTTTTAGAGTTTGTGAAAATGAAAATCGTGTTGTTCTCCATTGTCCCTTGGGCATGACTGAGTGATGGAATCCCTTCTATTCTTCACAATTCTCCTATGTTGGTTGTTGGATTGCTATATCCTGTTGTCTATCGTAGTCTCCTGGGCATGGTTAGGTGATGGAATCACTTCCAATCTTCACAACTTTCATCCGTTGAGAATTAGGTCAATGGAAGTTCAGATTTGATCTTATTGAATATCTTTCAATTGGAAAGGATGGGACTCCAATTCCAATTGAGTGCCTTAAATCAAACAAGGAAACATCCTAACAGCTGCAAGTGGATCCCTAGAAACCCTAGTTCCCACCTTTAAATTCTTAAGTTTTTAAATTCAACATCTCACAATTACTCCATACTTTCCTGATTTAGGTTTGATCTTCTCCTAGTTTTGATTCTAATTATTCTCAGAATAGACATACAAGATTAGTCCCTATGGATTCAACCTTAGTCTTACCGAGATTATTACTAGATCGCGACCCTACACTTGAGGTTGTGAACATGGAGTAACCACCTGTAAAAAGAATCACACCGCATAATCGCTGGATATCGACGAGGTACATGGATGACTCTAACGTCGCATATTCTCTCGTTAAAGACAAGGGGATCCCCTTACTATTCAGATGGCTCCAGGTGAGCCTAGTGCTGAGAAGTGGAAGGTGACTATGGATGATGTGATGGACTCATTGTACCAGATCGACACATGGGAGCTGGTGGAACTTCCAGTGGGCCAGAAAGCGGTTGGATGTCGGTGGATCTTCAAAAGGATACAACATAGATACAAAGCAAGGCTGGTAGCGAAGGGTTATGCTCCGAGAGAAGGGATCAATTTTAAAGAGATATTCACACCGACAATATAGCAGGTGTCTATCAGATTCGTGTTGGCGCTGGTTGCCCAATACAATCTCAAACTGAAAGGATGGATGTGGTGGTTGTACTTCTACACGGGAAATCGGAAGTGTTGTTATTCATGAAGCAACCAGCGCAGTTTAAAGTTTAAAGGGGCTGAGGAAAAAAATTTGTAGGAGGTCGTGGTATGACCTATCACCTAGGCAGTTGTATAAAATTTGATTAATTCATGGTGAGTCAGGAATTGTATGTTGATGACATGTTGATTGCTAATCATGTCATGTCTGGAATCAACGTACTAAAGACTTGGTTAAGTGGGACATTCAAAATAAAGAATCGGGGAGCTGCAAAGATGGTTCTTGGGATTGATATTCATAGAGACTGGAAGAGGAGTAGGCTTTGGTAATCACAGGTAGAATATCTTGAGTAGGTATGCGATGGACCAAGTAAAGCTAGTGAGCGTTCCCTACGTGGCTTGCTTCAAGTTTTTCTCAGGACATGTCCCAAAAACAGATGAGAAAAAGCAAGATATGTCTCATGAGCCTTATTCGAATGCGGTTGGCAATGCATGTCATGGTCTGTATTAGATCAGTTATTTCACAGGCAATCGGTGTTGTGAGCAAATACCCCGGCAAGCAACATCGAGAGGCGGTGAGATGTTACTTCAATACATTCGAGGTACGGATTACTACATCTTAATTTTAAGAAGACAGGAGCAAAGGTAGTTGGGCATGTGGATCAAGGTGTCCCGTATCGGTATCGATTGCTCCGAAACGGTGCCCTCCGGAACGAGCGTAACGACAATACGGGGTGTAACGGTAATGACGACAAAAATTTTTTTTTGCCAAAAAAATATGAAAAAATATGGATTAAATCCAGAATATTCTAAGCATTCCAAATATGCATTCATTTATAAATTGGAACATGTTTATGGTGGTGTAACGGTCCACTCTTTAGTGAAAAGTTGTATCGGATTGTCTGATAAATTTATGAACTAAATAACCTTAATTTGACTTAAATATTTAATTTATATACTTAATAACATGATATCATTTCTCCCAATAGTTCTTTAAAAAAATGAAATTAAATTCAGGTAGATGGCGTTGCCAATTTGGGGCTGACTTGGAGGACCAATCTATACACCAAATCAGCCTCAAATTCATGCAATTTATTGTCATTATTCCACTTATGAATTGGTGGACATTTATTGGATAGTGAATCATGAAAAAAAACTCAAAAGTCCTAATTTAAAAAAATAAAAGTCCATAAATTAACAATTAAAACTATTCAAACAATTCGATTTCGGTATCGTGAGTTAGCAATTGCAGTCCATAATTTAATTGCTAAATATTAAGTTAATATATGTCTCGTGTACAATTTTTTAATGCTCGAATTAGGCGAGACTCGAATTGTGAAGTGTAGCACACGTGTCAAAGTTTTTTGGGCCCCACCCATGATGAATGTGTTATATCCACACCGTTCATCCATTTTATCAAATAATTTTAGGGCATGAGCCCTAAAATGAGGCACATCCAAAGCTCAAGTGGACTGTACCATAAGAAATAACAATAATTAAACGTTCACCATTAAAAATTTATTGGGGGCTACAAAAGTTTTAGATCAAGCTGACATGTGTGTTTTCTTATGACCCAATTAATAGGTTAGATTGAAAATAAACATTACAGTGGACCTTAAGAAATTTTTAATGGTGAGCGGTCTATAACCACTGTTTCCTATGGTGTGGTCCACTTGAGATTTGGATATTATTAATTTTTCAGATCCTGACCTAAAATGATGTGGCAAAATGGATGGACGACATGGATAAAATATATACATCATGGTGGGGCCCACTTGGGTCTGATCAGATCAGATTGGATGGAAAATAACCGTTACCGTGGGCCCTGCGAATTATTTAACAGTGAAAATATTATCTCCGCTGTTATATTTGGTGTGGTCCAGATGATCTTTGGATATAATTCATTTTTTGGGTAGTGCTCTAAAATGATCTCTGAAAATAGATGAACGGTGTAGATGTAATAAATATATCACTGTGGAGCCCATATAACTTTGATCTCTTTGAACCGTTCGTACAACTTGGAGTTTGAGGAGTGTTAGTGCTCGTCTCAGCGCGACACATACCTACAGCTAGGCAGCTGGTGCGTGGTACGCCTGAAAAAAAAAAAGCGAGAGAGGGAAACTGAAAAGAAAAAAAGAAGGAAAGAAAAGAAAAAAGAGGGAAAGAGGGAAAGGAGAGAGAGAGAGAGAGAGAGAGAGAGAGAGAAGAAGAAGAAGAAGAAGAAGAATGAGCAAGAAGAAAGAGTCAAACCGCAACTCCGTGAGAAGAGGAAGAAGAAGAAGAAGAAGAGAAGAAACGAAAAGAGGTACGTTTTTTTTTTTTTTTTTCAAGACCCGTAATAGCCGTTATGGGTCAGTAACGGTCGTTACGCCCGTAACGGGACCGTAACGGCCGATACCGGTACAAAATCGGGTAACGGCCGATACGACCCTGAAACACATAACGGTTCCCACCGTTACTGTTACGTATCGGCCGATACGGCCGAAACGTAACCGTTTTGGGATACCTTGATGTGGATTCAGATCCGGCAAACATGCTCACCAAGATCCTTCCTTCAGAGAAGTTTAAGTTATGTGCAACTTCTCTGGGCTTGGCGATGTCGTAAAAGAAAGACAGATTGTGAACGAGAAGCGTTGATGAAGCTATGATGCAATGCAGAGATAAGAGAAGAGGACAAGAAGCTACACATTTGAAAATTGAAGACATGGTGGAGATTGTAGTGTCAGATGCCTTCAATATGACAATTCACTGTTCGATGACATCGAACCAGCTTCGATGTCATCGAAGCCAGTCAATGCCATCGAGTTTTTTTGGGATTTTCAGCCCTGGTCGTTGGACTTTTTGTTAAATGCAGATTCTGCGATTTTTGTTTCCTATTTCGGTTCTACTTGTTTATAAAGCTATATAAAGGGTTATATACAGAACTAGGAGGTATTCCAAGGGAATTCTAAGGCATTCGAGGGTTTCTAGAAGGGGTTCTAGGGTTGCAAAAGGGTGTAGCAAGGATGAGATTCGAGGTTGTTCGAATCGGGTAAGTCTTATCTCTTTGTAGTTTATGCGTTCATAGTGAATTTCTGTCGCTTTGTGCCGTGGGTTTTTTTTTTTTTTTTTTCCTGAAAGGGTTTTCCACATTATATCTTTGTGTTCTCTTATGTTTGCTTGGTGCTCTTGGATTGCTATCTTAGATCCATCTCCGTGTGATTCCGCATAAAAAATCCCAACAGTAGTGTCCTACCCATAAACCATCATCCCATGACTTTCCTCCACACCTCTAGTAAGAGAGACTGAGAGTCCAGACTACCTTTAGCTCCTCACATGTAGAGAGCATGGTGCACTTAAAGCCTATAAAATCATTTATGCAACCACAACCGTATGGGCCTTACCAGTGCCCATCATGTGGATCCAAACCATCCAAAACCCATGGTCTGACACAGGCACCACGAATGGCCTACCTTTAAGGACAATGCTTACATTGGGATCATCCAATCAAACTGATGGGAAGCCAAAGCGTGAAACTCATGCGATGGACGTGTGCCCTACAGAGTATATTCTGGTGCAAAATATTATTACGAATTTTCAATTAAAAGGTTGTTTGATAAAACCTATTTTCAGAACTTATAACTGATATTTGATATTTTTAGTGATTTTATACTATTCAAATCATTTTGCAAATTTAAATTATTAAGTGCTTAAATTAATTTTTACTAAAAATATGGATCTTGTTTTCAACTATTCTTCCTTCACTTAATACTAAAGGCTAAAGGCTAAATGTTAAAAGTAGCAGTCCATTAAAGTTTCTTTTCACTTTTGGCAAAAATAGTCCTAATATAATTTCAAAATTATGTTCTAAGTACTTTAAAACTTTCAGCACATAACTTTCATAGCATTATTTTTCAATTGATCAAACGACACCTAACACGAGTTACAAAACAATTTCCAAGTGGCTGGCTCCTATGTGAGTCCTTACAGAATAAGTTACTCTATAAGGACTGCGTGGGCCCACATGGGTGTGAAGCTTATGACATCCAACCTATCTTACAAGGTCGCCCCATCATGAAAATTGTACCCCACGAAAATCAGGTTGATCCAACCATCGTGTAGGAATCATGTGATGTTGGGGGATTTTAGATGGCCGCCCATTGTGTTTTGTGGTATGGCTTATTTAATGATGGTGTACTAGGCCTGATTCTCTATGTATCCCATGACCATGGTGGCTTCATGGGTTAAATGACATGTGCGCACATAGTGGGCATCACCCAAGAAAACAATGAGCAATCATAAGAAAACCTTTAAATTTATGGAAGCCGGATGCTTTGTTTGGCAGGTATAGGATTTCCTGTTTTCCTACATTGTCACTGGCCCACGTCAGTAAACATCATCAGTGATGATGTGGCCCAATCACATTGTACAAAATAAGGAAATCCTGTTCTTGACAAACAGCGAATGGGGACTTGCCAATATAATAATTAGATAGGTTTTTTTTTGGACGTCTAATTTTTGTCGGGATGCCTTGCACAAACCTTAGGATCTAGCCTCCCGAAACAAACCACAATTATGTATAATAAAGCAATGAAATAAATCAAAGCATCAATCACACACCACACAAGAGATTTTTTTCGTGGAAAACCCTCAAAGAGGTAAAAACCACGGGACCTCGTCCAGATCAACAATCCACTATGAAGTAGAACATTTACAATCTTCTTCACTCACGCAGGAGTGGATGAACAATGAAAGAATAAAGAAAACCAGAGAGATCTCACCGATTACGAGGACGTAGGAGCGTAGAGATATAGACTACACCGTAGATTACCTCCACGAGCATAACCTCCCTTCTACAAGCTTCCTCTCTCTTTCTCCCTCTCTCTCTCACCTTTGATAGCCCTCTTGTGTTTTTCTCATCAACACAACATACGTAGAAAAATCCTAGGGACCCTTTTTTATAGTTTTAGAAAACTCCTTTCTGCATCCTAGTTGTGAAAGGACTTGCGCATCCTAGTTGCGAAAGGACTTGCGCATCCCAGTTGCGAAAGGACTTTGCGCATCCATCAGTTGCGAAAGGACAACGGGTCAAAAAAACCCATCGAATCTCCCTTTTTGACCAGGAGGGATTCACCTTCTTTAAGCCACCAGTTTCTACAAACCTCAAACTTGCCCTTAAGTAAGGCCTTGGTCATCATATCTGACCCATTATCGTCCGTGTGGACCTTCTCAAGCTGTAACACCTTCTGTTCCAAAGTATCCCTGATCCAGTGATACCGAATCTCTATGTGCTTTGACTTGGAATGTTGACTTGGATTCTTGCTCAAGTGTATAGCACTCTGACTATCGCAATAGACCACGTGCTCCTCCTGCTTCAGGCTAAGTTCCTGTAGGAACCTCTTCATCCAAAGCATCTCTTTACATGCCTCTGTGACTGCAATGTACTCGGCTTCTGTAGTTGACAATGCTACGACCTTCTGTAGCTTGCTCTGCCAAGAAACCGCTCCCCCTGCAAACGTGAACATGAACCCCGATGTAGACTTCCTGGAGTCTATGTCACCTGCCATATCTGCATCTGTGTAGCCCTCTAACACAGGTTTACCGTCACCATAGCATGGGCTCAACCTGGATGAGCCTCTTAGATATTGTAGTATCCATTTCACCGCTATCCAATGCTCTTTGCCAGGATTGGCAAGGTACCGGCTGACTGCACCAACCGCATATGCTATGTCTGGGCGTGTACACACCATAACATACATCAAACTTCCTACAGCTGACGCGTAGGGTATTTTCTGCATCTCTTCCACCTCGCCTTCGTCTTGGGACACTGTCTGTCGCTCAATCTGAAGTGACCATCCAGTGAAAGTCTTTGACGGCTTCTTTGCATTCATATTGAACCGCTCTAAGACTTTCTCAATATACCGCTCTTGTGATGATCAAAGCTTCCGCTTCGCTTACATCACGGGTTATCTCTATTATTAGGATCTGTCTAGCCGGGCCCAAGTCTTTCATCGCAAAAGACTTGCCCAACTCCTGTTGCAGCCTGTCAATCTTCTTGATGTCTTTTCCCATGATGAGCATGTCATCAACATATAACAGCAGAACTAAGAAATCACCATCTGAGAACTTGCGCGTGAACACACAGTGGTCCGACTCCATTCTGTCATACCCATGCTTCAACATAAATGAGTCGAACTTCTTGTACCATTGCCGTGGAGCTTGTTTCAGCCCATACAAGCTCTTCCTCAGCCTACACACCATATGCTCCTTGCCCTTGACTTCGAACCCCTCTGATTGGTGCATGTAGATCTCTTCTTCCAGGTCACCATGGAGAAAGGCAGTTTTAACATCTAACTGTTCTATCTTCAGATCCATGCTAGCCGCCAACCCAAGCAACATCCGTATGGATGTCATCTTCACCACTAGTGAGAATATCTCTTCGAAGTCTATTCCTTTCCTCTGACCAAACCCTTTCACCATAAGTCTGGCCTTGAACCTCGTCTGTGAATTCTTCTGCTCAACCTTCTTTCTGAACACCCACTTGTTGCTCAAAGCTTTCTTGCCCTTAGGTAGTTTCACCATATCATAGGTGTGGTTCTTATGTAAGGATTCCATCTCTTCTTGCATAGCTTTCAACCACTCCCCCTTATGCTCGTCGGCTAGGGCCTCAGAATAATCTTCTGGCTCTCCCTCATCAGTCAACATAATGTACTCATGTGGCGAGTACCTCTTGGATGGCTGTCTGTCCCTAGATGACCTCCTCACCTGTGGCTTAACATGTGGATCAAGTGGGGGCTGCTCCCCTGGTCCATCTTTTGAAGGAACTCTCTCATCCTCTGCACCTTGTTGTACTCCCCCGTTATCAGGCACCACGGGAGGAATAATCGGATCCATGTCCTCTAGCTCACCTGAACTAGGCTGATTCTTCTCTGGCTTACCAATGTCTTCTATACACTGATCTTCAAAGAAAACCACATCTCTACTCCTGACGAGCTTCCTCTCGATCGGATCCCACAATTTATAACCGAACTTTTCATCACCATACCCTAAGAACACACACTGCCTGATCTTCATATCGAGCTTGGACCTCTCATCCTTTGGTACGTGAACGGATGCCCTGCATCCAAACACCCTGAGATGACTGTACGATGGATTATGTCCAGTCCACACCTTCTCAGGTACTTCTCCATTCAACGGGGCTAATGGAGACTTGTTTATCAAATACACCGCAGTGCGCATTGCTTCTCCCCAGAACGTCTTGGGCAACTTCGCATGGAATAACAAGCATCTGATTCTCTCAACAATGGTGCGATTCATTCGCTCAGCTACACCATTATGCTGGGGGGTCTTGGGAACCGTCTGTTCATGCCGTATACCCAGGGACTTGCAGTATTCATGAAAGTCGCCAATGTATTCACCACCATTGTCAGTGCGGATGCACTTCAATGGTCTACATGTCTCTCTCTCGACCATAGCATGAAACAATTTAAACACACCAAAGACCTCGTCCTTGGATTTCAAAGCATAAACTCAAACCCTCCTAGATGCATCATCTATAAAAGTGACAAAATACAATGCCCCACCCAAGGTTTTTGTCCTCATAGGACCACAAACATCAGAATAAACCAAATCTAATTCATGCACTTTATTAACATGAGAAACAGTTTTAACAAATGAAACTCTATGTTGTTTCCCTGATAAACAATCAAGACAGGTTTTGAGAGGTGTACCTGTCACGTCTAGAAGGAGCTGCTTCCTCGCTAGTAGTTGAAGCCCTTTTTCACTCATGTGGCCTAGACGCCTATGCCACATGTCAATAGCTAAATCTTCCGCTGCATTCAATCCACCCTTGCACATACTGACACTTACCTTGTAAAGGGTGCAACACTTCTTTCCTCTAGCCATGATCAACGAACCCTTGATGAGCTTCCATCGCCCATCAGCAAACCGGCTTTCATAGCCATCATCATCCAGCCTTCCCGTCGACATTAAGTTGAGGTGAAGATCTGGGATATGCCTCACATTCCTGAGAACCAATGTGCAGCCCACATCAGTTTTCACATAAATATCACCGACTCCCACAATCTTTGATACGCTAGAATTTCTCATCTTCACAGTCCCATAGTCACCTGACTTATAGCTTATGAAGGAGTCCCTGTGTGGAGTCGCATGAAAAGAAGCTCCTGAGTCTATCACCCAGTCGGTGTTCTGACTCGTAGCCGTAAGACATACGTCCTGATCTGTAGAAAGAATAACTACCTTGTCGCCATCTGAAGCGACCGCAGTGGAATAAGATTCATCTTCCTTTCCTTTTCCTTTCTTGTCGTTTTTCTTACCACGACATTCATGCTTGTAGTGGCCCTTCTTGCCACAATTCCAGCATTCAACATCTTTTCTGTTACTCGACTTGCCTCTTGATTTATCTCAGGCCTTCCCGCCCTTCCTGTTCTTTCCTCTCCCCTGTTCCTGCGTCACAAGAGCCTCCTGCTGAGTAGACCCCTGAGACTTCCTCTTTATCTCCTCATTAAAGAGACAACTGGTTACCCTATCCATGGATATCTTTCCGTCTGGCACGGAGTTACTTAGAGACACCACCAATGTCTCCCAACTGTCGGGCAATGAACTAAGCAATAGTAAAGTCTGCAATTCATCATCAGGACCATCTTCATAGAGGTGAGTTGGTTCACTATATTGCTGACCTCATTCATGTGCTCGACCACAGAACCACTATTCTTGAACTTGAGATTCACAAGTCGCTTTATCAGAAATATCTTATTACCTTTGTCTTCCTCTCATACATTTGCCCTTGTAATTTTAGTCATAGGCTTGCGGCTGAGGTTTTCGTAGAGACATGGTGGAACACAGAATCATCCAACCATTGTCTAATAAACCCCACCGCCTTTCGGTCCGTCTTCTTCCAATCATCATCAGTCATATCCTTGGATTTTATTGATATGCCTAAGATTGAAGAATATAAGTCCTTGCAATAAAGCAAGTCCTCCATCTTAGCCTTCTATATGGTCCAGTTAGAACCATTGAGACTGATCATCCTTGAGCTACCTTCCATAATTCAAAAATCGATCCTACCCGTTTAATGAACTTAGCTCTGATACTACTTTGTTGGGATGCCTTGCACAAACCTTAGGATCTAGCCTCCTGAAACAAACCAGAATTATGGATAATAAAGCAATGAAATAAATCAAAGCATCAATCACGCACCACACGAGATTTTTTCGTGGAAAACCCTCAAAGAGGTAAAAACCACGGGACCTCATCCAGATCAACAATTCAC
The DNA here is from genome assembly GCA_030180095.1 of Magnolia changhungtana. Classification (NCBI taxonomy): domain Eukaryota; kingdom Viridiplantae; phylum Streptophyta; class Magnoliopsida; order Magnoliales; family Magnoliaceae; genus Magnolia; species Magnolia changhungtana. The sequence continues at coordinate 11,265,447 of JASAUF010000215.1, forward strand.
TATGAAGTAGAACGTTTATAATCTTCTTCACTCACGCAGGAGTGGATGAACAATGAAAGAATAAAGAAAACCAGAGAGATCTCACCGATTACGAGGACGTAGGAGCGCAGAGATATAGACTGTACCGTAGATCACCTCCACGAGCATAAGCTCCCTTCTACAAGCTTCCTCTTTCTCTCTCACCTTTGATAGCCCTCTTGTATTTTTCTCATCAACACAACATACGTAGAAAAATCCTAGGGACCCTTTTTTATAGTTTTAGAAAACTCTTTTCCGCATCCTAGTTGCGAAAGGACTTGCGCATCCCAGTTGCGAAAGGACTTTGCGCATCCCAGTTGCGAAAGGACAACGGGTCAAAAAAAAACCCATCACTTTTCAATTTTCATAATGGAGCCCATGTAATGCAAGGGTTGGATGCCACAGGTATAGCCCGGCGGTGGCCCCACCCTCCAAGCACTTACAAAATATTCTTGCATTGTATAGACTTTGGAAGCAGCCTCAGCGTTGCAAGACATAAGCCAAATCAGGTGATGAGAATGAGGCTCCAACACCGGTTCTAACTGATACGACTGTTGGATGTCCATGTGTGGAATATCAAAATAAAAATTAAATTGACTAGTCTCTAGCAAGTAGTAGCCTATATTGGTAAATTAACCCTTCTACTAGTGATTTGAAATAACAATAATAAATAATAATAATAATTTAATAATAAATTAATAATAATAATAATAATTATTATTATTATTATTATTTATGCACAAATTATAACATATGCCATATGTCATGTCAATCTAGAAATCCAAATTGTGGGCTCTAACCGTTGATTGGCCATAATCCAAAAACCAACACGACCGGATATGGCCACATTAACCATTTGATTTTCTTTTCTTTTTTCTTTTTAAGATTGATTTAATGATGACAACCATTTAGATGGTTAGGATCATCCAATTAGTCTAAAATTTAGACATTATCTATCTTTGACAAAGCCGTGGGTATGGCTGCTTTGTGCACACAACAGTACATAGGCCTGGCAAAAGGCCGGCCTCGACCCTGAATTTTGAACTGATTGGGCCAGGTCTACCAGACTGGGCCTATTAAAATTATTAAGTTTGCCTGTCTCAGGCCTAGCCCATTGCCAGTTGGCACATTCAAAAGCTGTAAAAGGGATTTGCAGGATCGACAGGGAGATGTGTGGAGCTGGCAGAGGTCCAAGATTGCCCATGTAGCACACAGCAGTGACGTGGTACTATGCGCTACTGGAAAAGCTAATCGTCCGTCCATTTTACTGGCTCATTTTATGAGGCAGATTCAAATGTCGGGTGGACAAACCACGGGAAACAGTGGTAATTGAATGAAACTTTTCGAGGGTTTCAAAAGTTTTGGATAGAGCTGATATTTGTGCTTTCCTGTCATCCACGTCTCTTCGACATAGTCAACAAGTTAGATGGCAAATAAAAATTACAGTGAGCCCTGGGAAGTTTTTAATGGTGGCCATTCAATCACTTACTATTTCCTATCATATTGATTAATCAATGGGAGGACGCCCAGGTGGAGGTTGAAGAATGGTATCATAGTAGAGTCATTCTCTATACAATCCTATCCATCTTAGCTGTGGCCACCAAGGAGACAACCGACAAAAAAAAAAAAAAAAGTTAATTATTTAACACGCGGTGTGATAACCTTTAATAAAACCATTGGATAAGATTGCGTCACTCGGTTTTATTTTCAAAACATGTCATATGTCCTATGTCACCATTATCAAATTAATACATGAATCACCCTCTGAGCCATTAATAAGATCATTCAGATAACTTGATCAAAGTGTTTTTTTTTTTTTTTTCTTTCTTTAAAATTTTTTTTTTTTTTTTACATAGAGTAAAAGTTGAGGCCACACTGATGATCTTGTTTGACATGATATCTTTTCCAATATGATCAAATTGAAATCCTCATCCACTTAGCTACCAAACCAATGGTTTAAATCGTATGATAAAATGATTTATGATATTTATACTCAACCAAAAGTGGGTCACACATGATGGATGGTTTAGATTATTGGGCTTTGCAAACAAACCAATTAGATCTGCCCATCTTTATGGGCATTGAATAGATGAGATGATCTTATATGATCAATGTTTCTTTCAAGACGCGTGGAAAACCATAAGAGAACCCAAACATATTGAATGTCTAATTGATAGCAAGACTTTTACGAGAATAATAAGAGTCAAAATCAAAGTGATTATTGACATTCGTGGGAAATAGACGGCGGGATCACATGACCGACGTTCCAGTTAGACATTTTACAATGTTATAAGTTTGGGGTGCTCATGTTCTAGGCATTAATTAGATGATTTTGATTGCCTGATCAAAGTGAAATTTAATTTGAGTGAACAATAAAAAATATGCTACCATCAGCGGTGGAGATCAATTATTGGACCATTATTATAATAATAATATAGAACTTTATGAATGAACAATAATAAATTAATGTGCTCCTGTCAGCAGTCTAGATCAATTATTGGACCATTATTATAATATTATAGAACTTTATGAATGAACAATAATAAATTAATGTGCTCCTGTCAGCAGTCGAGATCAATTATTGGGCCATTATTATAATACCATAGAACTTTATGAATAAACAATAAAAAATGTGCTCCATGTGATGACGGTTGTGATCAATTACTGGACGTTTATCATCATAAATATGGAACTTCAAGACTAGATGCCATAGTGTCATCTGATCATAACCGATCAGAAACTGAAGTATGGAACCCATGTGATAGATTTCTTCCATACTGATTATTTAACTGCAAGGCTTTTAGCCAGGTGTTTGCTGAGCAGCCCTCAGTCCCGATGGGCGTTATAGTAGGTTTAGCGTGTGGATGGGGCTACCAATTCAGCAGCCGGCGGTGAAGGGACGTTGATTAGGCATGATTTATTTGGCTGGAGGAATGTTTATTTATTTATTATTATTATTTTACATGGTTTTGCTATATATATATATATATATATATATATATATATATATATATATATATATATATATATATATACACACACACACACCTGTGATGGCTCTGTATAGGATGGATGATGTAAAACGGGTCACAAACTCGTTCATGGCTAAAATGGATGAAGAAAAGAAACCAGAAAGAATCGAACACGGTATATTTCGACCCGTCGACAAATCAGTCAACAAGTCGAAATTTTGCTAGAATGTTTATTGGCTGATTTTTGTCAGTTTAGATAAGTTGAAATATTGTTCCAGATTACATATTAGCTGATTTTTGCTATTTTAGACAGGTTGACAGATCTTATCAGCAGGTCAAAAATCACAGAATTTCTGGTTTAAATCTACGGACATTTTTTATTTTTATTTATTTTTTTTGTTTCTACCTGTTGACTGGACCGGTTGATGATAGGTCAACGGACGTGGAAAATTTACGCATTCTTCTCAATTTATTTTCTAGTATAATTAGAACTCTTTAATTGCATTTTTACGATTTGTTTAAGGTTATTTAAAAGTGTTAAACTCATTTTTATGATTAGCTTTCAATTAAAACTTCCTAAAAATTATATTTATTCTCATGAATTTGAGATTTTCTCTTGTGAATACAAGAATGCCTTGTGGATTCAAGGTATCTATTGATCAAGGATGATGGTGATTGACCTCATCACATTCTCTCATGAAGAGTTGGTATCAGAATGAGGCTTTCTCATCGGATTTATGGCTTCTAACGACGGTCAAGTAACATTTCCATAGACGATGCTCCATGGAATTTTCTTTAACATCAGAGCTTTCGAAGTTGCGTAACGAGAAAATTGGTAAGTCATGCAAGGGCTGTAGACTTCTATTGATCACATGACGAAATCCCTAGGGTAGCTCCGTATTCGTGGCGGTGATCCACCCCCGGTAGGCATTGAAATTCGTGTAATCGAGTTGATCGCATGGTGATGCCGACAATGAATTGTAAGAATATGCCTAAGCAGGTAGGATCCAACGACGAGGAGATCGACGATATGATCCTTCGACATCCCTGATGTGGCGGAGATCGAGTATATCAAATGGATCAAGACTTCCAGATGAAAGTCAACCTCCCTTGCTTCAACGACCTAACTTTAATGGCCAACTCCACATCGAAGACTTTCTCGATTGGATGCTTAAAGTTGAATGCTTCTTCGACTACATGGATTTTGCTGAAGAGAAGAATATTAAACTTGTGGATTATAAGCTAAATAAAAGAGTTTCAGCTTAGTAGGAGCAACTTAACTCGCATGGACGAGAGAGATAACAGAACCAGTCCACACATGGTAGCGGATGAAGCAGTTGTTGCGTACGCGATTCCTCTCCAATGGCTAGTGTTAGGTATTGTTATAACAATACCAAAATTGTAGGCATGGTAATCGATCAGTGAGAAATTACGTAGAAGAATTCTACCGCTTAGCAGCACGGAACGATTTGGTCGAATCTGAATCACAGCAAATCACTTGATTCAATGGTGGATTGCATATTGCGATTTAGGATCGGGGTCAGATGCAATCCATTTGTACAATGAACGAAGCGATCAAGCTAGCCACCCGATCAAAATCATTGCTCGAGTGCACCAATACACAGACCTACTCTACTACTAGGGTAGCCATTGTGGGTCATTCACAAGGAGTTGTACAGACCAAGGGAAAAGAACCTGAAAGAGGACAATCTCAACCTCCTACACCTGTGAACCGAGAGCCGGGAAGCAAACAAGTAAGACCTTAAAGAGTAATAACCACTGTTGTCGATTCGAGAAAGATCCTGAACCCCTACACGGCCTGACCACTACTATCGATGTGGCTAGCAGGGTCACTTATCAAACACTTGCCCTCACCATTAATAATGATGGCGATGAGAACAAAAAAGAAGACCTGGAAAATGATGAGTTAGAGCATGTTATGGATGGTAAAGTTGATGAAGCAAATTGAGTTCCACGGGATTATGGTGAGTGGCTAGTCGTGAGGTGACTTTTGTATGCACCAAGAAAGGAAGTACATCCATAGCGACACAACATCTTTCAAACAAGGTGTACGGTGAATTGAAAAGCCTATGATGTGATCATCGACAATGAGAGTAGTGAGAATATCGTCTCCAAGGTCATGATGGAGAAATTGCAATTGAAAATGGAGTGTCAACCTTCCCAATATACGATCAGCTGGATTAAGAAAGTTAGCATCATGAAGGTAATCGAATAATGTGTTATATCTTTTTTAATTGGTAGATATTATTAGGACCAAGTCGTTTTCGATGTTGTTGACATGGAGGCATATCACATTCTACTAGGTCGACCATGGCAATCTGATCGTGACACCACTTATAGAGGATGAGATAATTTGTACACTTCCATCAAGGATGGTCAGAAAACCATACTATCCCTGATGTAGAGCGGGTCGCGGACAGTTTCATGGACAAGATGGATCAGAAAAGCCCCAGTTGACGACAGAAGTAATTCGGACCGTCGGACCTTAGAACGGGCGTATTTCGCAATCCAGAATGAGTTAGCTGACGTAAAATATATGATTTTGGGGTAGAACGAGCTACTTTAGCCAACCAACCCCGCTACGTCGGGTTGCGACGCTCGGAATTGCGAAAAATCCCCGGATCGACGGTCGTTTCCCTGCTTTAATTTCATTTTTACTATAAATAGTAAGTTTTAATTTGATTATAACTCTTCATCCGTCGGGCTTTAGGAGTTGCGCCCAACGTGGAAAGAGCTTAGAATAATTAGGAGAACGGTTTGGTGAAGCCAAATAGGATACTTACTATTTTTGGCCGAAAACCTTGCGCACTAGTAGACATCACGACCGTCTATAAATAGTAAGTTTACTATTTATAGTAAGTCGCAGATTCTAGGAGTTTTAGTTATAGTTTGATTCTGATTTCTTTCCCATTGCTTGGTACCCCTATTTAAAGGGTTGTGAACTCATTTTTAGTTATCAATTAATCAATTTCGAATTTCTTAGAATTTATTTCTATTTTCTGCTTTCTTTCCTCGTGGATTCGAGAAGTCTCTGTGAGGAGTCCAGAGAAGCTCCGTGGATTCGGAGTAGTTATCCTCATCACGTTCATCCCTGCGTCAAGCCCCTATGGATCCAAATGAGCCCCCTGGAACTTTTAAAGTGGATGGTTGTTATCTCTTAACCATACAGGACTTTGTGGAGGAATTTAAAGAGATGTAAAAATCTTATGAATTAATTGGAAAGGGGAAAGAACTCGAGCCCACCATCATTCCCGATAAACTAAAACTCTTAGTATATGAATTCAATGAAATTTGGCCCAACGACCTTCCTGCTGGATTGCCTCCCGTGCGAAATATTCTGCACCATATCGACCTTGTCCTAGGGTCTAGTTTACCTAATCGTCTTCGCTATCAGATGAGTCCGAAAGAGTGCGATATTCTACAAGGACAAGTGGATGAATTGATCCGTAAAGGTCTAATTCGAGAAAACATAAGCCCATGCGTCATACTAGCCCTAATAACTCCTAAGAAAGATGGGAGTTGGCGCATGTGTGTCGACAGTGAGCAATCAACAAGATTACCATAAAAATATAGGTTTTGGTTGGACGATGTATTAGTTATACTTGAGGGTGTGAAATTATTTTCTAAATTGGATTTAGGGAGTGGTTATCATTAAATCCGAATACAATCGGGTGTTAAGACCAATGAAGGGTTGTATGAATGGTTGGTTATGCCTTCGGTCTTTCAAACGTTCCTAGTACATTCATGAGATTGATAAACTAAGTTCTGAAGTCATTCATTAGGTGGTTCATAGTTTTCTACTTTGATGACATTTTGATATATAGTCAGGACGAAGCAAGCCATATGGAACACCTAAATAGGTCCTTCAAATGCTCATAAAAAATAAGTTGTGTTTTTGGGCTTTGTCGTGACATCCACGGGCATCCGACTGTACGACGAAAATGTGAGAGTCATCAGAGAATGGCCAGTTCCAACAAACAAACATGAAGTACAAAGTTTTCACGGATTGACGACATTCTATTGTATAAAGAAGGAACCCTTTCAGTGGACTGACGAAGCTAATAGGAGCTTTGCTGAAACCAAGTACAAATTATCCACAACCCCGATTCTCATACTTAGCAGCTTCAACAAATTGTTTGAGGTCAAATGTGATGCTTCATGTCATAATTGGGAGAGTTTTATTACAAGAAGGCAGGTCGGTAGCCTTCTACAGTGAAAAACTTAGTGATGCACGTAAAAAGTGGTCGACGTATGAGCTTGAATTGTACGTAGTGGTCCAGGCACTACAACATTGGTGACATTACTTAATTCAATGGAAATTCATTCTTTACACATACCATCAAGATCTTAAATTCATTAATAATTAACCTATTGTGAATTGTATGCATGCTAGGTGGATTTCATTCTTGCAGAAATTCACATTTGTGCTAAAACACAAGTCTGGACAACAGAACAAAGTAGCCGATACACTTAGCTGACATGCAACTTTATTAGTCACCATGTGCAATGAGGTTATCAGGTTCAAATGACTTAAAGACATATATGCTGATGATGAGAACTTCAAATATGCGTAGATTATATGCCAGGAAGGTCAGCCCAGCGACCTCCACATTCAGGATGAATTTCTATTTTAAAGGAAATCAGTTGTGCATTCCCCCGAAGTTCATTACGAGACTGTATCATCCAAGAAGTACATGTAGGTGGCCTTAGCGGTTATTTAGGGCGAGACAAGGCAATAGCTTTCATGGAAAAATATTATTATTGGCCATAATTAAAACGGAATGTGGGAAGAGTAGTGCAGTGGTGTCACACATGTTAGGCATCCAAGGAGTAATCGCAAAACATAGGCCTATACACTCCATTGTCAGTCCCCAATGACCCTCGAGAGGATTTTTCTATGGACTTTGTGCGAGGTCTCCCATAGACCTAACGTGGTGTGGATTATGTCTTCGTCGTGGTCGATGGATCTTTCAAGATGGCCCATTTTTTACCATGCGAGAAAACTCCTAACACTACACATGTTGTAAATATTTTTTTCGAATAAATTGTTCGGCTACATGGGTCCCAAAATTCATCACTTCAGATAGTGACATTAAGTTATTCAATCATTTTTAGAGGACTTTATGGCGATGATTTGACACCCAATTACAGTTAAATCGTGCGTATCATTCGCAAACAGATGGATATACCAATGTAGTGAATCGTACACTTAAAAACCTAATACAATGCATTTCGGGTGATAAACCCAAAGAGTGAGATTTGGCGTTAACTCAGGTAGAATTCACATTCAATAATATGCTGAACTGTTCCATTGGAAAGTCAACATTTAAAATTGTGTATGGATGAGTACCTTGATACACCCTTAATTTGGTTGCTTCGCCCAAACTCCAAGGCATGAGCATTACTGCATAACATATGGCGGATCGAATCATAAGAGTACACACTGATGTTAAGGCCTAGTTGAAGGCTTCTAATGACAAGTAAAAGGAGAAGGCTAACACGCATCAGTGTTTGCAGGTATTCAATGTGGGAGATAATGTGATGGTTTATTTATGCAATGAGAGATTTTTGACCCGTACGTACAATAAGCCTAAGAACAAGAAATTGGGTCGGTACTCATCCTCCGTAAGATCAATAATAATGCTTATGTTGTTGATCTTCCTGAAGATATGGAGATCTCACGCACGTTCAACGTAGTGGACCTGTACGAGTATCATGAACCGAATTCGACGAATAACTTGAGGATGAGTTCTTTTGAAGTGGAGGGGACTGATGTAGAATGGGTCAATGAATCGTTTATGGCTACAATGGACAAAAAAAAAAAAAAAAAAAAAAAAAAAAAAAAAAAAGTGAAGAAGGATTGAATACACTCAGCATAGTTCGATTGGTCGACAAATCTAGTTGAAAGGTTGAAATTCCGCTAAAAATTCTAAATTGCTTGCTAGCTGATTTCTATCAGTTTAGACATGTTGAAATATTGTTATGAATTGCTTGTTGGCCGATTTCTGCTAATTTAGACTGGTCGACAGATCTTGTTGACAGGTCAAAATCCAGTTCGGCAGGTTGACCTGTCAACTCGACCGGTCGATGACAGGTCAAAAAATGTAGGAAATTTACACAATTTTTTGAATTTGTTTTCTATTTTGATTAGAACTCTTTGATTGCAGTTTTAGGATTTAATTTTTTTAAAGGTTATTTAAAGGTGTTAAACTCGTTTTTATGATTAACTATCAATTAAAACTTCATAGAAATTATATTTCTTCTCATGGATTTGAGATTTTCTCTTGTGGATTCAAGAGCTCCTTATGAATTCAAGATATCTATCGATCGAGGAAGAGGATGAGATCACATTCTCCCTGTATCAATGGGAGTGGCCCCCCATTTTTGTTAGGCCCTCCCAAATGGTTGTACAGAGGCCTTTCTGTTTTAATTAAATTTTGGTGGTGTGCTCCCACCATTTTCCAAAAAAAAAAAAAAAAAAACAAAACAAAAGCAAAAATAAAAATGAAAAGAAAACAACGAATTTCCAATGAAGATAAGTTATGTGACAATTTCCAAGATGCCTTTTTCTCTCCACATCTTTGTAGAATTCAAAGGTGAGATTAAGGTTTGTATTATTGGAAGACGACCCATATTCAAAGGCTAAATTCAGAACATATCGAATTGCAAAAGTGCCCAATGTAGTGGGGAAACCTGTTATTTTAAACATGTGAGCTGTGATAAGTTATTAGGAATTTTACAAGAAGCTACCCATGTAATGTATTATGTTCATGTACCTTTTTAGAAAGGGTTTTAATAAGTCACCCGATTGTTTAACTAGATCGGGTCACTGTGCGAGCAAAGGGGTCTACAGCCTGGGGTGGGACCCACCATGATGAATATGTGAAATTCACCTCGACAATCAAATGCATTTTACCATATTATGGCTAGGGCTAAAAAATCAGCCCTGTCCGTGATTATGGTGAACCACAAGATTGGAAATAGTGCACAAGGCAACACACATCTTCTAAATTGCTTTCATTGGCATGGCCCACATGAATAATTAATGGGCCTAATTTTTAGATCCTAAGTATAAATTCTGATGTGATGCCTAATGGTTGGAGTGGGTTTCATATAATTATATGGGTGGACCCTATAAAATTAAGGGGGAGATCTCTTTCCCAACTGTTTCTTTTAGTGTGATCCACTTAAATTAGTGGTAAGACATTTTATTTTATTTATTTATTTATTTATTTTGGCTTTGAGTCTAACATAAAATTACACATCTAATGGTTGAGTGAATCTCCCATAAACATTGCAGTGGGGCCCATAAAAAATAAAAGGTATCTATCCTCAACATTCCTTTTAAAAATTTTTATTTTATTTTTTATATATCAACAAAAATCCATGTTTTTTAATGGTCAGGAGAGGGATTGTACATACTATTTTTTATCGGGTCCACCATTATGTGTATGGAGAATTGACTCCAACCGCTAGATGTATAATCCCACGTTAGCACCATTCATATTTAAGTTGGGCCACACCAACGGAAACAAGTCAGAGGATAATGTTGCCCTGATTCCAATTGTGGTTTACCTATTTCATGAATGGGGTTGAGTTTTAGACCATGGGTGTTCAGGATCGATTTCACGGAAGCATTATGGTCCGGCGCAACCAAGTGCCAAATATTTTTGCCTGTGTGACTTACTCAATCTTTCGCTGAAAAAATCTAATGGAAGGTTCTCCAATGATCAGTGCATTAATAGGTAACGTATTGAAATCTCCTCTTGAAAAAGATATATCTAATGTAAATTCTATATTAAGTAGTTTTTTGTAAAATTTATGAAGTTATTTTTAAGTATTCTAGCCATGAGATAAATATTGCTACCCTGACAGCCTGTGATGAATAATAGTATTCATTACTTAGAAATTGTGTACACGGCAGGAAAGTAATTCAGAATTTGTACACTTTTACTGAACGGCTATAGATGAAAATATCCAGTGATCTTATTTCAACAAAGAAGTGTACACAGGATAAAGTTTAGCACTGTGAAAACAATTGGACTTTTCGAATGGATGATGAGTTTTAGAAGTTTAGCAGGTTTAGTTTGAGTTAGTGTTTCACGCGCAAGAAGTGCCTGCGTATCAGCGTCCAGCGCGGATGGAGTAACAAGTAACTCCACCTAGCTATGGATCATGTAGGGGTGTACATTGAGTTGAACCAAGTCGAGCTGGCCTCAGCTCGACTTGGCTAGGCCACTAGCTGACCTCAGCTCGAACTCGGCTCAGCTCAGTTCTCGAGCTTGACTAGGCAGCTCGGCTCAGTTCAGTCAGCAGCTCGGGCTGAGTTCGAACGAAGATCGAGCCAAGTTCGCCATTAAGGCATTTTCACAAACACATGTACTGCATGTTATTGTATTTGAGATAGCAGCAATTGTAGGTATTTTATCAAACACCTTCCAAGCAACATAAAAATCAAGAACAAAGGGGTGTTGGTTTCATATACATACCTTCCTTGTCACCAGCCACACTTCTTTGAGTCATTTCATCAAATACTTGGTGAGTAATATCAATATTAAGGTAACCGAGTCACCAAACTGGTTCGATCCGAGTTTGATTCGAGCTGGGCCCTGCTCGAATTCATTTTCAAGCTCTAAAAATCAGCTCAACTTGGCTTGAACTCAGCTTCGAACCGAGCCGAATGAACTGTTTCAAGTGGAGTCGAGTGAGCTAACCGAGATAGCTCGGTTCGTGTACACCCCTAGGACCACGAGAGGACAGTCGTCTAAAAGTATCTTCTGACCTTTGACAGGAGTGCACGGCACTGGGTAGACCTTTAGTAGATGTATGAGTTGTATATCCATACGGTCCATACGTTTTGCCATCTTATTAAGGTCATGATCCAGTAAACGAAGCAGATACAAATCTGAGATGGACCACGTTGTAGGGATTGAATTCCCAGCATTAAAAGCTTCACGAAGCAACAAAAGTTTTGGATAAGATAGTATTTGTATTGTCCCTTCATTCAAGCCTGTGTGATCTTATCAACAGGTTGCATGGCCAATAAACATTACGGTGGAGTCTCCACCTAGTTAGTTTTGTATGATGGGTGCTCACTGATCACTGTTTCCGGGATGTGGTCTTATCTACTTCATTTTTTATTTTATTTTTTGCCATGCCCTAAAAATAAGCCGGCAAAACGGATAGACGGTGTGGATATACAACGCGTACGTCAAGTGGCCCTTCAGTCAGGGTTGCACCCACCTGGCTGGATCAGGGCCGCATCTAATCCGCTCCCTCTTCACATACGTGTCCAACATTCCTAAAAAAAAAAAAAAGGAAAAAAGAAAAAATAAAAATCTACGTACTCTCGTAGGGTGTGACGTTTGATTCCATGCTTTTAGGACATTGTGAACGGTACTGTAGACGGTATAAATGAAAAGGATGCGGCTTGTGTAATGAGGTGCTCACCCCATTAATGTGATGTGAAGACTGTGGAGCCACCATGATGTATACGTTTAATCCATGCTGTCCATCCATTCTTCCAACTCGTTTTAGGGCACGAGCCAAAAATTAAAATATATCTGAATCTCAAGTGCACTACATCACAGAAAACAATAATGAGGTCCACCGTTGAGAACTTTCCTCGCAGGCCTGGAGTGATATTTATTTGTCATCCAACCTAATCATAAGGTCACACAGACCTGGATGGATGAAGGGAAAATACAATCTTTAGCTAGATGCGAAACTTTCGTGGCACCCAGAAGTTTTCAACGTAAGCATTCAATTTGCACTTTTTTCTGTAGTAGACTCACGAAGCGGATTGCTAGCAGCCATGGCACAACCGTAAGGTGATCTGTGGGCCCAACAATGAAATATCTATTTGATCTACTCCATTCATCCATTTTGGAACATTATTTTAAGACATTAGCTCAAAATACGAGTCAGATCCAAATCTCAAGTAAACCGCACCACAGGAAAGTATCAGTGATTTAACACCCACCAGTACAAAATTCGTAAGCCCAGTGTATATTGTTTATTTTCCATCCAACCACTTAATCAGATAAAAAAGACCTGTACGAAGGGAAATAAAAAAATAAAAAATAAAAAAATCAGCTTATCGAGAACTTTTGTAGCCGCATGAAGTTTTTAGTGGTAAGCACTCAATCGCCATTGTTTCCTGTTGGGTGATCCACCTGAGATTATGATCTGTCTCATGTTTGGGCTCATACCCGAAAATGAGCTGGGAAAATCGTTGGACAGCATATTAAACACAATACATTATGGTGGAGCCCACGGAGCACCGTCTAGTAGCTGTCAGAAGGCAATCGGCAATCCGCGTCCCTGCCCAATCCACGTCCAAACGAAAAACAGCTAGCTGTCCCAGTACAGGAACAAGCGCTCATTAATTGGAGGATTGGATAATTTGAAACAATCAAATTTCTGGGTCCCCCAACTTGGACGTTTCAGCTTGAGAAAGTAGACGACACGTGGCCAAATTATGACCTCCTGCGTGTCAACCATCAAGCTCTGCCCGAGTACGGAATAAATGCTTTCCTATCAGTACCGATTAGAATCGTGTAAAACTAGTGCAAATTCATTGAAACCGCGACATGTAACGACAACGTGGGCGGCTCCACAAATCAAACTTCAACTGGCAAATGGTTTTCTTGTTTTTAGCTAAAAAACCAAAAATGGTTCTTGTTTTTAGCTAAACAAGTTCCGCATTCGGCCAACTCACCTCTCATGTGATCCGGACTTTTAGCGGGCATGGGTCCACAGTATCAAATCATGGGCCAGATTAAACATTTGGTTCAAAGTCAACCGTCGTAAACGATTGGACGATTATTAGAATTTGGGAAGGGGTTTTAAACAAATGCAAGTGGGGGACACCAGTTTCCCGCAACATCTTCCCGGATAGTTCTGGACAGAGATTTATAGGCCCACCACAACGTCGGTGTGAAATACAGTCGGTTCATGAGAGCCCAAAAATGAATCAGATCAATTAATCAAGTGGGACATACTGCAAGAAAGTGCCGGAAGCGGATTGCATTGCGTACTGTGCAAACTGTATGGGCCTACTCTGATGTTCATCCTTTTTAACATATGAATTTAGGGCATGAGCCTAAAATGAAGCATAGCTAGATCTCAAGCGGATCACACCATAAGAAACAAAGTGAATTGAATGCCTATTGTTGAAAACTTTATGAGGCCACAGATGTTTTGAATCAACCTGATATTTGTGTTTTCACTTCATCCATGTCACTGTGACTCCATGAACAGGTTGGATGACAAATAAACATTACTGTGGGCCCTGGAAAAGTTTCAACAATGGACATCACTATCACATTGTTTCCTGTGGTGTGGTCCACTTGAGCTTTATATATGCTTTGATTTAGGAATTGTTCCCTAAAATGATCTGGAAAAACCGATGGACGGTGTGGATAAGAGACATACATCCATGGTGGACCCACAGAGTTCACTCAGTACGTTGTCGCCTACTGAGTTACTGCAGTCCGCTTCCAAAACAGTAGGAGAGTGAAAACCTATCACTTTAGCGAGCGGATTAGGTGCGGCCCGGCCTCAACGAACATGGTGCGAGCACGACCGTAGGCCCACCTTAACGTATGTATTATATATCCATGCCGTCTATCCATGTTGAAAGCTCATTTTAAAGAAGTAGACCAAAATTCAAGCATATACAAATCACAGGTGAACCACTCCGTAGGAAATAGTGGTCATTGAATGCCCACCGTTGAAAGCTTCTTAGGGCACACCATAATCCCCACCGTAATGTTTATTTGCCATCCAACCTATTGCAAAGGTCACATAGACGTGGTTGAAGGGTAAAAGAGGAAAATTATTTGCTTGATCCAAACTTTTCGTGGCACACAAGACGTTTTTAATGGTCAATCACCGCTATTTCATGCGGTGTAGTCCATATGAGAGTTGGATCTGCTTCATGTTTTGGTTCATGCCAAAAAATGAGCTCCAAAAAGGGATGGACGAGGTGGATATATAATACATACATCAAAGGTGGGCCCCACGGTCACGGGCACACCTAATCCGCTCCCATCATTGTAACCTTACTTGGGGACGCGGAAGTTCCTCGTGTTGCAGGAACTCCGTGGAGCAGCAGGTGCCGCAGGGGACTTGCATCAGCAAGTGATTATTGGTCGTATGAGCTTTGGAAATATGCATCTAAACACAACGCGAAAATGAATTTTTGCTTAAAATTGCATTTAGGCATCAAACGCTTTTTTTTTTTTTTTTTTTTTTTTGTGGTACCACTAAACAGGCCCTCTGATGTAGAGTGGGTCGCAAATAGTTCCATGGCTGAGATGGATTAGAAAAGGTCCGATTAGAAGTGAAAGTGATCCGGACCGTCATAACTTAAAACGGACGTATCTCGCAAATTAGAATGAGCTATCGAACGTACCATATATGATTTTGGGATAGGATGAGCTAGTTTAGCAACCCAACCCCACTATGGTAGGTTTCCCACATCAAATTTACGAAATACCATCTGATCAGTCAAAATCCTATTTTTATTTCATTTTTACTATATTGTAAATTTTAGTTTAAATATATATAACTCTTCTTCAGTTGGCTTTAAGAGTTTCGCCCAACATGAAACGTGCTTAGAATAATTAAGAGGACATCGTGGCTCAGCCAAATAAGATACTTAAGATTTTAGGTAGAAAACGTGGCGCACTAGTACATATCAGCATTGTATATGAATAGTAAGTTTATTATAGCTAGTAAGTAGCAATTTCTAAGAGTTTTGCTTGTATTTTAATTCCGAAACTTCTTCCATGGCTTAGTATGCCAATTTTAAAGGGGCTGTAAACATGCTTATTCATTCATCAATCTATTTGTGAATTTTATATAATTTATTTTCTATTTTCATTGCTTTTTTTCCTTATGGATTCAACCTCATCACCCTCATCCTTGCGTCACCCTCACTTGTTGTATGTCTTGCTCACGACATGAAGGCTAGAGATTCTCCGATCCGTGACATTTCCGATGCAATAGGCAATATAGAATGTGGCCCATTATATGAACAGCTGAACCAAACCGACTACTCGAGCACACCGCAGACTTCCGCTTATACCAAGTTCAATATCTCAACTTGAGAAAGAGAGCAAGAAAAAAGCAAGAGGACTTACCAAACACGAAGCCCATGAGATCTCTGTATCTGATGAATCTGTGGCCGTCAATGACATGAAATCCAGCCAAGAGGTGATTGGCATATAATGAAAATGCACCCACAAAAACCAAGCAAGCCATGCCCCATGCCCAACCCAAAGGTACCAGCATCAGGTTAGAAAAAGTCAGTATGTACCCACAGTTGAAGCTCGTCACTAGCAAAAGGGCTACTTGTTCCCATGAATCTGCAACATCATCAAGCCCAAACAAATTAAAAAATTAAAAGAAAAAATCAAAATACAACCACATCCATCTATCCATTCATCTAGTTGTCCATTTGTAAATCAACGGAATCAAAATGATGACGGCAAGGCCAAACTCGGTCTAATCTTCATTTGTAGGCCCTCAACGAAGAACGGGTTCACCTGTTCAAGGACTACATGGAGGAGCGAGTCCATGAAGAAAATAAAAAATAGATGAAGTACTAGAAGAACGTCGTGAGATAGTGGATCGCCAGCAAACAAAAGATTGCCCCAAAAGGTTTTTCTAGCATCATTCTTTATTCAGTTTTCTTCACCGACTTCTCCAGGTAGTCCTTCAACAAGTGCGCCTGTTCTTCACTTAATCAAATAAGTGTAACACTCATCCGCCAGGGTGATTTGGCAACTATCCATGATCCACGGTGGTCGGACAGCATTTAACGGTCCACTTTGATTAAATGAAAAAAAAAAAAAAAAAAACCAGTTTCAATAGCATTTCGAAGACATAAGATAAATAAGGGATGCAAAACTGACCATGATCAATGGTATGAGCCGAAGTTGGCACATGTTCATGTGCTTGGCTCATTGCCTTTGGCCCACCTGCCTCAACGCTAAAGACCTCTGGCCTAGTCGCAACGTTCGGAGGTGTAGCCGGAGTCATCACCATGATCGCCTTCTCTTCCATTTCTTTTCTTCAAAGAAGAAGATAAAATGGAGTTTTCCTGAGAATTTGAGAACCTTGGCGAGTCCGTTATATTCGAGTTGGGGATCACTCACATCTTACTCTAGTCAACACCCTTTAAAATAATAGAACGAGACGATATGTGCGAAGCCCGGTGCAATGATAATTACTATACTACCCCTCTTACATACGACAAAGTGCTAAATAATGGCACGTGGAGATGGACCCGGATTGGGTAATTACCCCGGCCGTCCCGCACAGGCTGAGGCTCTTAGGCGCAGCATATTTATGGGTTTTATTCGTTCATCCATTTTGTGCTATCATTTTAGGCTAGAAGCCCATAAGGGACGCAGATCCAAGGGTAAAGTGGACCACACCATAAGAAAGAGTGGTGATAATATGCCTATTGTTGAAACGTTGTTAAGGCGTACTGCTTTTTTTTTTGGTTAGCTTGTTAACACACCCCACTGTCAGTTTACACTTCACACTTAGCCACCCCATTAGGGAATTGATACTGTTATGGGAAAATCCGAGCCATTAACATTGTCAAGGAAAGATCCGAGCCATTTATATAATTCCAAAGGCTGAGATCATACTAACTCAGTCGAGCGAACGAGTAGTGATCACGATGCACAAATTGAAAGACCTCAACAAGTTACAAATGAGACTTCTACTCCGAGGTTGATAGTTGGATCGGCAAGCTATACTCCGGGAAAGGACGGCCGAGCCGATCCCTCGTTCTCGTTCTCATCTTCACCTTCTATTTAAAGGAGGCCGAGCTCTCACCCTCGTCCTCGCCCCTACACCCTTCCGAAGGAAGCTGTCTCAGGCCGAGGTCGGGGAAATATGCGAGTATATTATGCGCCAAGCTAAACTTGGAAACTACTATAAGAAGACGTGGCCGATTACTTCGGGCGCAGATACACACGATATGCATGGTATAGTACATGATCCTTGGATTGCGCATAATATCCTCATGATCCGAGAATATCCTTGAATGAGCAAATCATGCTATGATTAACAGACCCAGATCAAGTCGATAGTCAGGTATAAATACACGAGGACCCCATTGCTACAGGTGCGCAACATCTTGTGCTCTCCTACTACTCTACAACTTAGACCCAGATTCATGTGTCCTGACTTAGGCATCGGAGGGTCCCCCAGCTTAGCCAGGGTCTCCTTTGCTCACCATTCGTGTATAGCTTCAGGGCTCGGGGATGCCGCGAAGTACGTAGGACAAGGAGGAGAGCTGACCAGAGCTTGACTTCAATATTTTTTGGCGTCGTCTGTGAAAATTTGATACGAAAAGTCAGGTTTCTATTTTAGAGTATAATGGCAAGAAGAAAGAAGAAAACAGTAGCTGCGGAACTAGAACAAAACAAGCAAACTTGTTCCTCCTCGTTACTTCAAGTGAAATCGGCCCCGGGACTTTCCCAGCGTTCTTGCAATCGGGCGAGCAAGTATTGAGCCATGCAGGCGAGATACAAACCTTACGTGATGAGGTGAACAGGATGAAGCAGTAACATGAGCCGCAGTTGCATCTGGTTAAAGAAGATCTTGTCCCTGAACCAGTCTGCTCGGTCGTGGAAGCTCACTCCGTGCCAAGGAGTGTGAGACCCGAGGCACCCCAGCACCCTCAAGTGCCCGTATCGGGTCACCATCCTCTTCCGACCCAAATCCGACCCTCGGGTCGGAATACCGTGATGAGAGCTTCGACCAATGCCTTGGTTACCTCAGCCCTGACACTAACGGATCTCCGTCACCGGCTGGAACGGCGGAGGGGAAGGAGAACTCCGGAGATGGAAAACATCTAGGAAATCGTGGCGGAAAATAGAGACCTGTGGGAGAAGCGGTTTGAGGAGCTCAACAACAAGTTCTTAGCTCTGGAAAAGAAGTAACAATCAACGTCAGTTCCCGCTGCTGTCCAGGCAATGATGGAAGAGACTGAACCTCCCTTCAGCTCGGAAATAATGAACGAGGTGATACTTTAGAGGTTCCGGATACCTCTTGTCATCCAATATTTCGGGACAGGGGACCCTTCTGAGCACATGGAAGCCTACCGCTCCTGGATGCACATCCAGACAACGACGAACACAATGATGTGCCGAGGGTTCTCGATCACACTTACGGGGTCCGCTCGGAGTTGGTACCGACAGCTCAAACCGAACTCCATCAATTCTTTCGCAAAGTTGAGCCGACTATTCCTTACCCAGTTTATTAGCGGTAAGAGAAGTCGAAAACCCAACACTCACTTGCTGGCCATCAAGTAAGAGGTCGAAGGAATCGCTAAAAGATTACATCGCTCGTTTCAACAAGGAAGCACTGTTGGTAGAAGATTACGACGACAAAATGGCGCTGGCCGCCATGTTTAGTGATCTAAAAGAAGGGAAGTTTACTTTCTCCATCGGGAAGAACCTGCCAAAAATGCTGGCCGAACTTATCGCTAGAGCTCAGAAATATACCAACGTGGAGGAGTTCACTAATACCCGTAAAAATATTCAAGCAACTGAGCCAAATGGTAAGGGAAAGAGGCCCAGGAACGAGGATTCTCAGCCGCCTAATAAGGGGACCGACGACTGCACTCCTCGCTATCGTCGCTCGAGTAGAAAGCCAGAGGGAAGATTCCGTTCCTACGCCCCCCTTAACACTTTCGCTGAACAGATCTTATTGGACATCCGAGGAGAAAAACTGCTGAACTGGCCTGTTTGCATGAGGGCCGATCCGGACCATCGAGACAAACGCAAGTACTGCCGCTTCCACCGAGATCACGGCCACAATACGGATGATTGTGTAGACCTTAAAGATGAGATCGAAGCCCTTATTCGAAAAGTTCACCTGCGTCGGTACATGAAGGAAGGGAAAGCTGATCAGAGAAGAGAAAGGGAGTGGGAGCAGCCAAACAACGCCACGGAAGAGCCCGCCGAAATACGTACAATCTTTGGGGGCTCGTCCGGTGGAGGAGACTCAAATAGGGCGTGAAAGGCTCACTCCAGAAAGTTCGAAATGGAACACTATGTCCATTTAACCGAGTGGCCCAGTAAGGAACTTCGGGTCAACTCGTGCACTCTGAACTTCACGGAAGAAGATGCGCGCGGGATTCAGTACCCGCATGATGATGCTTTGGTAGTCACCATGACTATCGTGAATCGTAAAGTGTACCGCATCTTGGTCGACACCGGGAGTTCCGCCGATGTGATCTACTCAGAAGCTTTTTAAAAAATGGAGATTCCACGGTCGCATCTCAGACCCGTGAAGACCCTCCTGCACGGCTTTGACAGAGAAAGAGTAATTTCTGAAGGAGCCATTTCCTTTCCCGTGACTGCGGGAGAAGGACAACATCAAGTCACACTTATGATAGACTTCTTAATTGTCAAAATGCCATCGGTACACAATGTTATCCTAGGCTGACTCTCTCTCTCAACGCAATGAGAGCAGTCATCTCTACCTATCACCTGATGATGAAATTCCCCGTCGAAGGCGGGATAGGCTACCTCCGAGGTGACCAGCAGGAAGCTCGGAGATGTTACGCAGTGGCGGTAAAGAAGGGATCAATTAAGCAGGCGCTGTCCATCAACGTACTAGACTCCAGAGGATCTGTGGAAGGCTCGTCTGTGGAAGACTTGGAGAAAGTGCCGCTTGATGAAGCTGATCCGAGCAGAATAGTTCAGCTCGGGACGTCACTGAATCCTGAACAACGGCTTAAAGTCCTAACATTCCTGCGACAGCATAGGGACGTCTTTTGCATGGTCTCGCTAAGATATGCCCGAGATTTCCCCGGAAGTCATGGTCCACAGGCTAAATGTGGATCCAAATCATAAACTTATTAAGCAGAAAAGAAGGCCGTTCGATGTCGAACGGTATGGAGCCATAGTCGACGAGGTCTCTGTTCTGCTCGACACAGGATTTATAGAAGAAGTACATTATCCAGATTGGATCGCAAATGTGGTGCTGGTAAAGAAAGCGAACAGAAAGTAACGAGTTTGCGTGGATTACTCAGATTTAAATAAAACTTGTCCGAAAGACTGTTTCTCGTTGCTTCGGATCGACTAACTAGTAGATAGTACGAAGGGTCATGAATTACTTTCTTTCCTGGATGGCTACTCCGGATATAATCAAATCGCAATGCACCCCCCAGACAAGCAGAAGACTACCTTTGTGACAAACAAGGGTACTTCTGGACAACTGTCAAGGAGGATTCTAAAGATTACATCCGGAAATGTAATAAATGTCAGCGATTCGCGGCTGTGCTGAGCCAACCCATAGAAGAAATGACCCCTATGAGCGGCCCTTGGCCATTCGCTCAGTGGGGAATCGACATTATCGGCCCTCTACCTATGGGGAAAGGACAAGTCAAATTTGCCATTGTTGCTGTTGACTACTTCACCAAATGGGCCGAGGCCGAGCCCGTCGCCAAAATTACGGAGCAGAAGGTGATCATCTTCGTCTGGAAAAATATCATTTGCCGGTTCGGGATTCCGCGAACCATCGTATTAGACAATGGCCGGCAGTTCGATAACGACAAATTTTGAGGCATGCGTCGAGGGCTCGGTATCACAAATGCATACTCTTCTCCCCAACATCCCTAGTCGAACGGACAAGTGGAGGCAGTCAATAAGGTCATCAAGCATCATCTCAAGACAAAACTGGAAAAAGTAAAAGGCAGTTGGGCCGAAGAACTTCCGTTGGTTCTCTGGGCCTACAGGACCACAGCTCAGTCCTCAACAAGAGAAACTCCATTCTCGCTCTCCTATAGCTCAGAAGCGACGGTGCTGGTGAAAATTGGTCTTCCTACGGCCCGAGTCGGGAACTACCAAGAAGAATAGAACTCTGAGCAGATTGCCACAAACCTGGATTTGCTCGAAGAAGTTAGAGATATCTCGAAGCTCTGAGTCGTAGCTCGGCATCAACAAGTGACACGGTTCTACAATTCGAAAGTCAAGGTTAGGCGGTTCCGACCAGGGGACTTAGTCCTTTGTCGAGTGTTCCAGAATACTGCCGAGCCGGGGGCTGACACACTTGGACCAAACTGGTAAGGGCCTTATCGGGTCGTCTGGTCGACCAAGTCAGGCTCTTACCACCTAGAAGACTTCGAGGGTCGTCAGCTTCCCATCCCTGGAATGCCGAGCATTTGAAAGTTTATTATCCATGACAGGCTAGCCTTTAAAGCCTTCAGCAAAATGTACGCCTCCGAGCGACAAGTCTTTAAGGCTCCTAATAAAATTCGTCTCTTCTCATCCACATGAACGAATCATCTACTAAGGAAAAATTGTCTCTCACATGCAGGGGCAGACTCAATGGATTAATCCCTTGAGGGGGTTAGTACATTATCCCATAAAAAGTTCTACACGGTATCCCCAAGTTAGGGGAAAGGCCTAAATGCTGACCCGACTCCTCTAACATAGGAATCGGCTTGTGAATTAATGGGTAAAGCGGAAGGTTTTCGCCAATTGAGGGATGAGCCGACCCCCTAGGGGTCCGGACTCAATAAACAGGCCATAATGGCCTCAAAAACTCTACAAAGCAGTGTTGGAAAGGAGCCGACCCGTCAAAGGGTCGGCTTGGCCAAACCCTAAAGAAAATCAGCCTACCAACGAATTAGTTCAGCGATCAAATAATCTACAATAGACATTCGAAAATCAATTACGGATTAACATATGAGGAAAATCATCATTCATAAGCCCTCTTCAGAGGGTTAAAAAATCATCATCCACAAACCTTCATCAGAAGGTCAAAAAAAAAAATCAAAAAAGGGGGAAAAATATACAATATCTAGCCCTTTCGAGAAGATGGGCCAGCTATAGAGACAAGGGGTGGGTCAGCTGGGATCTCAGGCATGCCTGTAGTGGGCTCGTTGCGACCGATAAGGTCCGTTGAGAGGACATCGAAGTCAGAGCTGGGTAAAGCTTTTTGACCTCAGCTAGACAAGTATTAAAACCTGTGTCATAACTAAAGTCGTATAGTTTGTCCAGCTCCTAAGCACTTTCGGCAGAATTTTTATACTCTACCACCGCCGCATCCATTCGTAAGACCGCTTGAGCCTCCAGCTCAGCTCGCAGAGAAGCTTTCTCCGCAGATGCAGCGGACTCGAGGACCTGTCGTTGCTCAACGAGGTGTCTGGCCGCAACAAGACGTTCTAAATCCAAGTCCTCTTTCACTGCTTCAACGCACGACTCAGCATCTGTGACCATGAACTCCAAGTTTTGTTTCGTTTGACACAAACTCTCAAGTTCAAGGTCAGTTGCATCCAAGCGAGTCTGAAGTCGGGTGACTTCTCCTTGGAGTTGAAGCTCTCCCGCTCGAGCCTCTATCACTGTCTTCTTGAGCTCCTCCAGCTCCGCAATTGAGGCCCCAAGTTTCCCTTCAAGCTCGACCCGTTGTGCGTTCTGTCTGCCCTCTCTTCTTCGAACTTGGCCCGATTCGCCCTTTGCTTCGCCTTCTCGGCCATGAACTCACCCGCTCCGCTTCAAGCTGTTCCAACTCTTTCAGTCTCTCCTTCACCTCAACCATCATTGGCAATGACTGATACATCACGGCCGCATAATCGTTCACAAAGTTAACATGACGGCAAGAGAGGGTCTCAACAATCTGAGCCTTTAAAGCATGCTTAGCAGCCCAAGGAACTAGTTGGGCCATGTGGAAACCGGGAGGCAGGTCCACGGATGGAGGCATAGAAGTCCTCGGAGAGGGGGAAATGGGGGAAGATCCTCTAACCCCACTCGTAGTAGAAATCTAAGCGCCCTCTTCAGGCGTGCTCCTACGCCCAGTGATGACTTCAGGACGGCCCAGCTGGGGCTCAATGTCAACCATGGGGACTGCAAGTCACGACGAGGCTACCTCACCAAGTGTTTCCTCCACCACCTCCCTCCTGAGTTCGAAAGGTCCCGCTCAGAAGGCGACGAGATGGTAATGGCCTCAACTCGGGCAGGAACTCCAACTTACGGGACTCCAACATGGGCAGGAGCTCCAACCTCGGCTCGGGCAGGGGCTCCAACTTCGGCTCGGGCAGGGGCCCAGCCTCGGCTCGGGCAGGGGCTCCAACCTCGGCTCTAACTTTGGCTCGGGTAGAAGCCTTAGTATCCGGGACTCCAACATGGGCATGAGCCCCAACCTCCTTAGAAGCAAGGGTATGAGCCTCAACATTAGCCTCGGAGGTTCTCCTCTTCTTGTACGTCGCCTGAGTTTTCGGTTCAGATGAAAGAACAACATCATAGGGGGATGCGGTGGCCTTCTCCTCTTCGAACCTCTGACCTCCATTCCTGCAAAAAGGATGAGGGAATGAGAAACGACTTTAGGCGACAAGTCAATTGATCTTCAACTCTATTTACCCCACTTACCTAGGGCAAAGAGTGTAGGTTGGACCCTGCAGAAACCAGACGACACCAGACTCTCAGGATTAATGAGCCCGAACCAAGTACGCTGATCAACAGGGACAACTCGGACTCGGTCCACTTGACGTTTATAAAAAGGAGAGCTTTGTAGCCCCCCTGGGTTGAACTGCAAGAAGTAAGCAGTAAGACTTTATCACAAAAGAAATGAGTGTGTAATTCGATTAAAAGAAAGTTCAACAACCTGGATTGGCAAACTTAGTGGGGACTCGCGTTTCCAACCAGTCCAGTTCAGAGGCCAAAGCTTCCCATTCTCCTGAAGCCCAGAACTATTTCCCTTTCCAATCTTTATTGGAGGATGGAAGCTGTGTTATCAGACCTGGGACACACGGAGGCCTATCCGAGAAGTACCACCAGGCTTTATCCGTATTATCAAATTTGGGTATATACAAAAATGAAAATTCTCCCGGTGTCAGCCTCTGGTTCCCTACCCGATGCCAAAGAACGAAAGTAGAAGCCAAAATCCTCCAAGAGTTAGGGACGAACTGCCCCGGCGTAATCCCTAGTAGCACAGTCAGCTCGCGAAGGAAAGGATGAATGGAAAATTGTAACCCACACTGGAGAGCACATTGAATATGACGATCTCTCCTTCGGCTGGAGACCCTGCTTGGTCTGTGGGGTCGGGAGCTCGGATATAAACTGAGTCGGGGATTTGATAATCCTCTTGAATTTGACTCATTTGGGACTCGACTATAACTGACCCCCCCCCCCCCCCCCGGGGACTAATGGTTTAGGTCGACCTCCCCCCAAGGACTAATGGTTTTGGTCGACCTCCCCTTGGGCCCACTCTCGACCGTCCTGTAGGGTCGCAGAGAGTCCTCTTTACTCCTTTGCTACGCCTTTTTCCCTTTTTATTGGCAGACCTTTGGGCCGAGGATGAATCGCGAAGGGGCACAGGCCAACAGCCTCAAAGGGGCCTTCACACTCTCCAAATCCTGAAGCGAAGGTTTCTTGTTCGTCTTCGGAGCCAGCTCCCCGAATGTAAATCATCTTGATGGACACCCAATATGAAAGGGAAATACACTTAAGTGGAGGAAGACTCACAGCAGTGCAGTCAGTGCCTCAGCGAAGATCGGTGCGACTCCACCGCTTGTGAGAATATGCCGAACCCTCTCTCCGGTGAAAAAGGCAATTTCTGGGGAGGACGATTTTCGGCGAGAGGCGATTTCTGATGGAGACAATTTCCGGCGGAAGCAATCTCCAAGAAGGGCGATCTCAAGCAGCAATTCACAACGCAAATGAAAAGAACGATTTCGAGTGAGTTTATATAAGCCAGGCAGAATCTACGCATTAATGGCGAGGAATTATGGCCGCAGCGGGACCAATGCAAGCCGACTTCAAAACACACGTGGCCGTTTACTACTGGCTCGGCCCCTGGTGGACGGTATGATTTTGACATCGAGCGGCACGTCCTGAATAGGTAAAACCACGGCCAAGAAGGAGTGTCGCTTGGATGCTTCATAAGATATACGTGGCAGACCATAATTGGTGAATGACGATTCGAAATCCCAACCGCCATCACACATCAATCAGAGAGTGGGAAACCCTGAAAAAGTGATACTTCAAATATTCATCATGACAGTGAAAAAGAGTGGGGCTAAGGAAGTGGATGATCTACCAAATCTCATTACTCTCTGAGTCGAAATCCGACCTCGAAGAGTAAGGGGCTTCTGTTATGGGAAGATCCGAGCCATTAACATTGTCAAGGAAAGATCCGAGCCATCTATATAATTCCAAAGGCCGATACCATACTAACTTAGTCGGGCGAACGAGTAGTGATCACGATGCACAAATTGAAAGACCTCAACAAGTTATAAAGGAGGCTTCTACTCCGAGGTTGATAGTCGGATCGGCAAGCTATACTCCGGGAAAGGACTGCCGAGCCGATCCCTCGTTCTTGTATTCATCTGCACCTTCTATTTAAAGGAAGCCGAGCTCTCGCCCTCGTCCTCGCCCTTACACCCTTCCGAAGGAAGCTGTCCTGGGTCGAGGTAGGGGAAAGATGCGAGTATATTATGCGCCAAGCTAAACTTGGAAACTACTATAAGAAGACGTGACCGATTACTTCGGGCGCAGATATGCATGATGTGCATGGTACAACACATGATCCTTGGATTGCGCATAATATCTTCACGATCCGAGAATATCCTTGAATGAGCAAATCATGCCATGATTAACGGACCCAGATCAAGTCGATAGTCAGGTATAAATACGCGAGGACCCCATTGCTACAGATACGCAACATCTTGTGCTCTCCCACTACTCTGCAACTTAGACCCAGATTTGTGTGTCCTGACTTAGGCATCGGAGGGTCCCCCAGCTTAGGCAGGGTCTCCTTTGCTCACCATTCGTGTACAGCTTCAGGGCTCAGGGATGCCGCGAAGTATGTAGGACAAAGAAGAGAGCTAACCAGATCTTGACCTCAACAGATACCATGACTTAAGTGTTGAAACGAGGTATCTTTCATACACTGTCTACCACTTGAGCTATCAGGGTGCTTAAGGCGTACTGCCTTGTGTATTAATTTGTTATTTGTTATCCAACCTCACGTATAAGGGAAAGTAAAACCATCAGCTTTATCCATAGCTTTTATGACCCACCACCAACTTTTCCACGGTAGGCGTTTAATACCAACGGTGGGTCTCACTCATTTTGGGAAACGGATTGGCTACTCCCCCTTACTCCAGCCCCGGAGCTGGTGGTCGATGCTCTGTGGGCCCACCATGATGTATGTGTTTCATCCATTCCGTCCATCTATTTTTGTAGATCAAATTATGGTATTGCAAAAAAAATGAGGTATATCCCAATCTCAAGTAGACCACATGATAGGAAACAGTGTTTAATGAACTTCGACCGTTAAAAACATTGGATCAAGACTGATATTTGTTTTATCCCTTCACTGGGTTTTATGACCTAATCAAGATTGGATGTCAAATAAACAGTACGTCGGGCCTTAGGAGGATTTAAATGATTGATATCCAATCACTATTTTTTTCCTGTGGTGTGATCCACTTGAGATTTATATCCCTCCCATTTTTTAGATAAAAACATAAAATGATATTTAAAAATGGATGAACGGAATGGATGAAACACATACATCATGGTGAGGCCCACAGAGCACCGACCACCAGCTCCGGGGCTGGTGTCAGGGGGAGTAGCCAATCCGTTTCCCTCATTTTGGGGATTCTGCCTACAGACATGGATAAGACAGAACATGACCCTCAGATTCCCGACCTGTGCTGAGATTAGGACAGACAGGGTAGTTACCCAATCCGCGGCTGAGATCCAAGGCTCGAGGGGCGACGGTGTTTGTATTTTGTCATATATTTTAAGGAAATAAGCCTAAAAATAAGGGGTTCCAAGGCTCAAGTGCACCAAAATGCTTGAATTAAACGCCTACCATGGGTTTTGGTTCAAGCTGACATTTGTGTTTTCCTTTCGTCCAGATTTATGTGATCTTATGAACTAAGTTGGATGGAAAATAAATGCCCCGGTAGGCCCTAAGAAGGTTTCAATAGTTGTTGTCATTACCATCAATCCTTTCTATGGTGTGGTCCACTTGAGCATCGGATTTGTCTTATTTTTCAGATGAATAACCTAAAATGATGTGGCAAAATAGATTAAGGGACTAGATCAATTCCATACATCATGGTGGACTCCTAGGCGCTCAGAAATTGTAGCTGTGGCATATATTAACTCAAACAAACCGACATGAATATGGAGCCCTCAATCGCCAACTCAGAATTTAAAGATTAGATTGATTGAGCAATGCTGACCTAGGATTTGTGGCCACTTGTTTGTGGAAGAAAGACTGATTGATGGATATTGTTTATTTTTAACCGTTCAACTAATATCCACCTATCTAGAAGTTAGATAATCAAATAAATATAATTTTTTGTTCATGACACATCTATACTGGGTCCGTAGTTTGGACGGTTTAATTTGACGAGTTTGTATGCCACGTATCCAAATCTAAGTACCTGTGTATCATCCATTACGCTTCCACCACAGCATTTGATACCCTGGCAGAGTGCGATGGTTGATACCCAGGCTCCCATCCAAGTCGTTGGACCACCTTAGGTTCTAATGCTTTTGGACGAATTGGGGTTTATCCAATGATACCGGATTTGATGATCGACAAACACACCATCCGAGCACCGTCCGGAGCAACGGCTTGGATTCAATCTAGGCCTGATTTCGCTCTACCGTTGTTTTCTTTTCCTGTGCTCTTGTGCTGTACATGATGGGATTTAGGATTACCATAAGTGCTTGTGAGGTATAGAGAGAGCTGTGAGGCAGAGACTGCCGAGAGTCATTTTTACCGGGAAAGGAAAGAAAAATAAGGAAAAATACAATCGTTGCTCTTCTTCACTTAGTTTGTTTTCTACCACGAGTGCGTGCCAAAATCGATACACTGGCTCCGTTCAAAATGATAAACTTTAACCCGGGAGCTAAAAATAAGCATATATGTCCAATATAAACCTACATGATGAGATTTTAAGGAAAATAGTCTTTTACTCTACCCCGTAGAAGTTCATAATTATCAAGCGATAATCAAAAGGTGGGTGATTGGACCTAAGGGTTGACAACTCCAAGTGTAGAGTGAAAGTCTATGCGGAAGAGTGAGCCCTCAAGATTTGACAATCTACATGATATTGAACCTCTACAAAGCCGAAGATGAATGGTCCAGATCTAGCGGTCTATCTAACCATTACTAGAACAAATGGGTCTAATCACCCCTCTAATTCTACGGTATAGATGGTCTTAGATTACGATCCATGGCTTAAATCATCCCAAGAACAAGTTAGATGGACAAATATCAATATCTCATTTTCCTCTTTTTACTCTAGTTGTTGCTTAATGTGTAATTCACGAGAGAGCCTCTTCCCATTTATAGGAAAGGATGAGGAGTTTGAATGAGAACAGAAATTATCCGGTCTTATTCTTATTACCTCATCTAAATCTTCATTTAAACTTGAATTTGAAATTCAACTTCAAACGGAAGAAAGAAAAATGATTGATAAAAAATAGGCCAAACCTCATGGGACCCGCCCACTAGTGATCGCCCACTGGTTTATGTCCAACATCTCCCACTCAATCACATTGTGGGATAGGCTCAAGAAAAAATTGTCCATCTAACTCACTTAATAACAACCAAAACCAAATATCGTGATCAAAAGAATTAGAAGCATAGGACCAGCTGGATCACAGTAATATTCTCATAGGTGTTTAAGTACTAAGCGACCACCTAATTAGTACTAAATAATCCAACCTTTACAATACTTGTCTTAATCTGCATGACCACACTAGATGGAGTTAACTTCCGATCTGGAGTACTCGGCTAACATACGCACTTATCTAACTTATCGAGCTATTCTGAAAACTCAATTTTCACAGACTTTGAGTTAAATCAATCTAAAGGTTCTGATATATCTCGTACTCCACTTCTACGAGGGGTATCAGTATGCGAAAACGACCTATATGAGATGCATGCCTAGTAAAGCATGTGCGGCTCATCATACATAATAATCATTACAATGTGGAATACAATTCATAGAAAATTGGATTGTCCCACATTCTCATACTACGGAGATTCACCGGCATGTCCAACGTTACTGTGGATTTACGTGAACACCTTAAGGCGGCACAACACATGAGTCAAATGAATTACATGACATGATTTGTTCATGGACGACTATTTGCTACATCTAATCCCGGAAGTGATGTAACACACATTCCGAATTACTTACATCGATTTGTGCACCACCACCCAAAACCCATGTAATTACGCGTCGACCAAGAGGGTCTCTACCTATAGCGCATTACGTCTATGATGAAATGTTTGATAACTAGTTGTGATACCTCTCAACACATTACTTGCACTTATAGAAAACAAAAGACGAATCATGGGGATTTTGGAATATCAAGACACATGCCCAAGCCTCAAAGGTAAATAACACAAGGCTAGTAAAGTAAGGAAGAGAGTAGCAATGGCTAACTCACAAAGAGGAGAGTGACAATAGTCAACTAAATAAAAGAAGAGTAGAAATGACTAACTCAACAAATAGAAGAGTGACAATGGCCAACTTAATAACAAGGAGAGTGATAGTGGCCAACTCAATAAAGAGAAGAATAGCAAGGGTTAACTTGACAAATTGATAAAGGCAAGGGCAAGGCCTGTATCCATTGCTCCGCATAAATTTATAAAGATCACTTGTAATTAACATCATATCATAATTCCCAAAAGGGTAGATAATTGTTAATTATAAACTAAATAATTGCAGGAAGGAAATCACAAGAGCATTTAAAGGGAAAGGTAATTCACATAAACTTAATGTTAACTTAAAGGGAAAACCTTCACATAAATTTTGAAAGACAATGGACGAGTAACATCACATTTTAACCACTATTCCCCAAGGATAAATGGTTGGTGTGGATAATTAAACAAATACGAGGAAGTTCACAATGTCATGAAAGTATGTAAATGTCAGGATAATATCATCTCTAAATCAAGTAAGCTTAAAGGATAAAAAACCCTCACCTTAGTTGTCGAAGCATCCTCTTACATTGTTATAACTTAGTGCATGTACTTTAGATTCAACTTCAACTATAAAGTTGTAACACCCCGAACATTTCAATACCCGAGTATTGAAAGTTCTTGAGTGTTACTATGAAATTTAACGTAATACTTACGCATGTACAATACCAATCTAACTATCCTAACCTTACATTTATCTCCTGATATAAATCCAACCATTGAGAATGATCTCTATTTAATAGATCAAGCCATCTGATCGTTGATTTTAAGACAGGACCATCCATCATGTGATTTGACACATGAACCATCCTTTAAATGAATTGGCAAATAACCCTTCATCCATAATGATTTAGACATAAGTTCTTTTATAAGAATTATTTAAAAACGTGCCTACAACCATGTAGAACCATTAGATTTGACAAAACTCTTAAATCAATAATAATTATAAAAGAATTCTAGATCACGTAATTCTCACTTTCAATTTAACGTAAAATTTTATACCATGCATATGTATCATAAATTAACCATACACATCGAATTTCAACCTGTAGATCAACAAAATCCAGGATTAGAAACCAGTTACCTCAAAGTATGGCCCACCAAACATTAGGCCAGACTCCCTCTTAGTACTCAGAAGTCAGACATGCATCAGTAAACCAAATGGATGGAATGGATTGAATGAGATCAGCCCAACATCTACAGTATGGGAGCCGCACGTACACGAAGGTGTGTATAGCTGCAAGCCACCAGATGCTAAAGTCGATCAAACTGCGTTTGGCCCATAAATTCAAGAAGAGAGCCTTCTCTCTTCACGACTTCCCACTCGGACCATTTTCAAAATAGAAGCTTCACACCACAGCTAGTGTTGGCCACCATCACATTAGACAGGAAATCCAGACTGTCCATCTGATTCATCTTGAAATTCCGTTCGAAAGGGTTAATGCACACGAGGAATGATCGCAGCCCACATGCACTATTTCCGCTGAAATTGCAGACTGTGCAGACGCCTTAACAAAATGCTACTCCTTACGTTACAGAGTCCTTAACTGTCCAAGAAGCAGAAGAATCCTTCCCAAACAAGAAAATAAGAAAAAACCATCTCAATCTACCAATTTCCTCGACTGACTCCCCGTTTTCACACGATGATGCGGGAGGAATCGCCCTCGCAACAATCTGATGATCCTCCATCCACCAACGATTCGATTGGCCAGGAAGTGTCAAACAACCAATCCAACCCACCCGGAGAAGCTCGAATGAGAGGAAAGCCAATCAGAATCTGTAAGACCCGTAACCTCATGAGACCTTCCGTACACTTCTACTTAAACAACAACATGTTCTCAGTGGACTAAATCGATAAGTTTTGATTGTTACCCTATTTTGGCATTATTGCCCAGTGATGTGAGGGCAGAAGACTATTTAGACTGCCCCCACATGTGGACCCTACCATGATGAATTTGTTTAATCCACACTGTCCACCATCTTCTCCATATAATTTTAAGCCATGTGCCAAAATTTGAGGTAAATCTGAGTCTCGAGTGGGCTATACAAAAGGGTATTAATGCCCATCTGTTGAAACACTCTAGGTCCTTGTTGGAGCACCAAAAAGATGAAAGAAGATTGAAGGGATGAAGATTTGAGGAGAAATGAAGAAATAAGAAAGAAAGAAGAAAATTAAGTATCATAGTAAGTGGTTGCGCGGACCGAGCAATCAATGGTTAGTTGCGCGAGTCGCGCAAACAACTTGATGAGTTGAGCAATAAATAGTTGGTTGCACGGGTCGGGTAAACGACTTAATATGTTATAGATGATTTGATTTGATACAAAGTGGGTCTCATGGCACAAAGATTGAGGGTTCACACGTGTGGAAGCCTATAAATAACCCATTCCCCCTCTCATTTGGGCATCGGAAGAATTTTGGAAGAAGGTTAGAGCTCCAGAGGAAGTTGAAGGTAGGAGAGAGAGAAGTTGTAAAGTGGTTGCGCGGTTATGCGAGTCACGCAACCAGGCTGTTATATAGCCAATAACGACAAAGGGCCGAAATGCTGGAGAAATCGTCAACTTTGATCTTCATCACTTCAGGTTCTCCTTTTGCATAAGGGATAAGCTCGAAAAGGGAAGATTAGATGATCAGACCCGCACAACATTCCTCTTAGAGAGACGATCAAAGCACAAGTCAAAATGCTGTCAAATTTAATATTTAGATTCGACATTCGAACTTTGTCAATTCCTATATTTTAAATGATCCATCTTAGAATCAAGGGATATTAAAGGATGTAAATGAACTCAGTATTAATAAAACAATGATTGTTCTTCATATACTTTCTCTATTATGTTCAAATAAGATAATTCCCCCAAATCGAATGCATTTGTTTCTTGTTCGAAATAAAATGGCGACTCTGCTGGGGAACTGTCTTATTTGACATTAACATTGAGAGTGTTATAGAAATTTCATTGCAGTTTGGTGCCTTTTGACACCAAAATGGCGACTCTCAGTGGGAACATCCTCCCCTTCATCTCCTACATAGATTACGTTATCCTTTGAATACTAATTATAATTTAATCCTATGTTTCGCATTGAAGGTGAAAAGATCAAACTGCAAACTATAACCAATGGCAATCTCTACGAGAAAGGTGAACTTCTATTTCACTACAACCGGATTCGTAGTGGAACACGCACTGGACCAGTCTTCTAGGCACAAGACTCAGTCTCCCGCAAGTAAAAACAACCTAACCCGAACAACGGCAAGAGTTGTGTCTGCTTCGCATCAAGCATCGGAAGGTGATCAGGATTGGACTGTTGTGATGTCTCGGAGGATGAGAGCTCGAAATGCGAGAAGCCCCAGAATGAGGTTACCCTCACCAAGAGTTAGGGGACCGATAATGCGTAACGTTGCTAAGAAGAATCCTGAACTCGCCCCTCCTGCGATATATCCCGGGTAAACAACTCCGCAGTTAACATCGCGTGATTTCCCAGCTTTGGTTGCCCCAAGAGTCAGATGGACAAAAGAACAGAAAGGTAAGGAACTACTTATAGGTTCACCGATTTCTGATCACCTCGATCGATCAACTGCAGTGGAAGTATAGGGAAACTGGATGAAACTCCTCTCCTCGTAAGCCCTATCATGTCAACATATTCTCATCCCACTCCAA
This sequence comes from Magnolia changhungtana, assembly GCA_030180095.1. Lineage (NCBI taxonomy): Eukaryota > Viridiplantae > Streptophyta > Magnoliopsida > Magnoliales > Magnoliaceae > Magnolia > Magnolia changhungtana. Next base: position 11,299,601 of record JASAUF010000215.1, read on the forward strand.
GTACAGCTTCATCAGGAAGTGGAGAAGCCATAATATATATGACCGGAATAAATCAGGAAACTATGCTAACCACGAAAGACCATATGAATGAGATGGCACAAGCACAGAGAACACTGATGGAAGAATGCAGAAATCTCAAAGAAGCGTTAGCGAATCTCGCGCATAATGTAGCCCAGATGACAGGTCCCCCAATGATGGGCACACCGAATGGGCAAAAACACCAACCCGAAAGCTTTCAACCACCGGGGGAAGGATCACTTAGATTTGTCCCAACAGTAAGAACTGTAACACAAGAGGAAGTGCGGTAAGTTGTCGAGGAGGCTGTCAGAATAGAGAGGGAGGGTACGAATGTTGGCCAGTTCAGATATTGAACGCCATACCCGCAAGAGGTAGAAGACGTCCTGCTCCCAGTTAATTTCAAGCACCCAGATTTTCAGAAGTTTAATGGAGAGGGGTCGCTAGAGGAACACTTAATGCATTTTATTACTAGTATGGGGAATTTCTCTATGATATCGCAATATTGCTTGTGATTGTCTAGATCATCTCTAACAAGTATAGCATTTCGGTGGTATTCTAGTTTGGCTCAGGGATCGATATGCACTTGGGAGCAAATGCAAGACGCTTTCATGTTGAACTTCTTCTCTTCAGAGTGCGATGTCAGCATCACAGAATTGGCTTCTATACGGCAGAGAGAAGGGGGAACCAGTGGAGAAGTTTATAGACAGATGGAAGACATTAGGAGCCTCGTGAAAGCAGCTGCCGGAAGAGAAAGAACAGGTCAAGATGTTCCTGAATTCCATGGAAACGGGAATCACGTTTGGGCTCACTAGTGTCGATATTAAGACTTTTCGTGACCTGGCCACTAAGGCCCATGCCTTAGAGTTAATGACTAGGAAGATGCCAGCGTTTCAATATGAGACAGCTAGGAGGGGACCTTGCAGGATTATCGTAAATACTGTAGATCATGAGAAGAGAAGTTAAGAGATGAGAGATTCATGAGGAAAAAGGTCAGAACGGAAGGAAGAGTTAAACTGGCCTAGAAGCAAATTCAGTGGAAAAAGGCCTAGATCTCTCAATTCTCACAAAGGGTTTGCGTTTAATAGGGAAGATATTGTCTCTATGATGAACCAACTGTTGAAAGCCGGTATGATAGAATTACTTACACCTAAGTGCCCTGAAGACACGATGAGGGCAAGAAAAAGAGATTTCTGCCACTATCATTGCCTGGTGGGACATCCGATAGAAAATTGTTATACGTTGAAATGCATAATACAAAGGATGATAGACAGAGGAGAAATAGTGATAGGAAGAGAAAAGGAGAGATATACGAAGGCAGCAGTGCATATGCTGACAACCCAGGAAAAGGCTCAAGAAAGAATATGGAAAGAAGATTGTAAGACAACAAGAATGGTAACAGTGATTACGCTATGGTCCAAAAAAAGGACAGCAAGCCCGCGAAGCAGAAAACAGGGGTTACAAGAAAAGAAATCGTTGAAGGTTAGCACGATGGTGATAAGAGAGAAGAGAAGAGTGAGATAACGAAGGTAACTTACGATGTGGTAGGTCACTTGAAAGGCATACCGGCTCGATTAAGCGTTTATGATGCGCTTAAGTTGTCGGAGGAATTTCAGCAAAGTCTGGTTTGAGCACTATCCAATCATGATGTTAGAGAAACATTACTTGCAGAAATGAAAAGTGAAGAATGCAAAGAGCAAGATGATTGTGTGCCAGTCGTCTCCTTCTTTGATTATGATTTAGTTTGTGATATAGGACACAACAGGCCACTGATGATAGAAGGCCACATCCGTGGTAATAAAGTTAAATGGATTATGCTTGACAATGGGTCCGCGGTGAATTTGCTACCACTGACGATGTTGCGTAAATTGAGTTATCGTCATTCTGATCTGCGCCCTAGTGGAATGATGATATGGGGCTTCAATCAGGACTGACAACGTGCACTCGGTAAAATTACGGTAACATTGAAAATAAGAGAGTTAACTACTGATGCCGTTTTTCGCATCATAAATGCCGTGACGACATACAATCTTCTCTTGGGAAGGCTATGGGTACATCAGTACGACATTGTGCCCTTTATGCTACATCAATGTTTCAAGTACTGTAAAGACGGGATACAGTATAAAGTAGTAGCTGACACAAGACCTTATACAGAAGCCAAAGCCTTCTTTGCGAATGCCAGTTATTACAAAGGATTCGCTAAAGAAGAAGAGAGAAAGAATGATGAAAATAAAGCCCGGAGGAATATTCAAGCAAATGTGATGAAAGAGGAAGTAGAAAAGGTAGAATCATTTAAAATTGTGAAAACAAGGAAGAGATTCTATTTTGTGCCGAAACATCTGAGATAGCTGGGGTAGTCGCCGCTAACATTATTGTCCCTTGAACAGTTAAAAATCTTACAGTCCAATTATACAGTGCCGTTACCATACGCTGAAAGGAATAAGCCATTCTCGGCTGTTCCGGAAAGATTTCAAGTCAGGGCCAGCGCAAAATATCCATAACCAATTGAGTTTTACACTCCCACAGAAGAAAAGAAAGAGGAAGAGGCCAAAAATAATGTATATCACGGGTAGTGTTCGAGTTGTTAGTATCGCTACAAGTTTCGCTGGGCAGAGATAAAGATATAATATCGTTCTCGCCGATAACCGAAATTGTAGGGAAAATGGGGGAAAGATGGAGAAAATGGTGGAATTTTTCAGTGAAATTTCAGGACATGCCTGAATACACATATTTACATATTGAGGAATAAAAAAATTACAAAAAGAATGCATTAAATAAAAAGTTTCCATTTAATAGGGGCCAAAAGGATGTCCAAAGCTCTAAGTGGACCACATGATGGATGGATTGGATCTCGTCTCAATTTGCCATGCTGGTACAGATAGTGACATTTGAGCTCCTTAATGTAAACAAATTACAGATGGAAGTGCATAGATCCAGTTGATCTTAACTGTTTGATTTCACCCATTGAATTTGTACTTTTGAACACTTTTCAAATTTTATTTTATTTTTCTTTCAGTTTGTAATTGTATGGTATCCCATGATTCGGTAATCCAAACTGTTATATGATGGGCCTCAGCACCGATGCTTCATGCACCAAAACTCTCCCACATCAAAATTTATGTGAACCCCAAAAAGGTTTCAATGGCAGGGGGTTCAATCCTCCACTGCTTTCTACAGTGTAGTCCACTTGATTTTTGGATCTGTCTTATTTTTCGGATCAAGACTTACGACGAGCTCACCAAGTGGAAGGACGGTTTGGATATAACTCATACCTCATGATGGGACCCACGAAACTTGGTGACGTCAATACACTGGTTTGTGGTACACCAGCCAATCCACTTCGGAAGCGGATTGCGTACCAAGTAACTCAGTACGCTAAGCGTATTGAATAAACTCTGTGGGGCCCACCATCATTCATGCACGATATCAACTTCGTCCATCCATTTTATCATATAAATTTATATCTTTAAACCAAATATTAAGAATATCCAAATCTCAAGTGGAACACACCATCGGAAACAGTGTGAATTGAATTCTACCGTTGAAAAGTTCTTGGTGGCCACATAAGTTTTACATCAAGATGATATTTGTGTTTTCCTTTCATCCATTTCTTTTTTATGTTATTAACAGTTTGGATGCAAAATAAACATCATTGGGAGCCTCAGAAAGGTTTCAGCGGTGGAAATCAATACTTCCACTGTTTCCTGTGGCATGGTCTACTTGAGCTTTTGATATACTTCAATTTTGGCCTCAACCATGAAAATGATCCATAAAAATGTATGGACAGTGTGGATAAACCACATGAATTCATAGTGGGCCTAACAAAGTTTACTCAGTACCATAAGAGGGTACTGAGTAACTCAGTACCCAATCCAATTTCATCCGAGTCCGAGATCGCATGTGGAGGATCCGATGGCCACTGAAAGGCCACCGTGATGTATGAAATTTATCTACACCATCCATTCATTTCTTCATATTATTTTAAAACATTATCCAGCAAATAATATCTAAATCTCAAATGGGCCACACGGTGGTAATTAAATTAATACTGTTGAAAAATTCTTAGGGGCTATAAAAGTTTTAGATCAAGATTATATTTGTTTTATCACTCCATCCAAGTGTATATGACCATATCAAGGGGTTGGATGTAAAATAAATAATACAGTGGGCCCTAGGAAGGCTTCAACGGTGGGCGTCCTTAGCATCGTTGCTTCCTATGGTGTGGTCCACTTGAGCCTTTGATATGCTTTATTTTTGGTCTAGTAGTCTAGAATGATAAGAAAAGATGGATGGATGGTGTGGATAAGATTCATACATCATGGTGGTTCCCCAGTGGCCCTTGGATCCTCCCCCTGTACCGAGCTCTGAACGAACCGAGTGGTACCTGATGCCCATCCGCTGCGGAAACGGACTGGCCAATGGCTGGTGGTCGGTGCTCTATGGGGCCCACCACGATGTATGTGTTTCATCCATGCCGTCTATATATTTTTATAGATCATTTTATGGTATGATAAAAAAAATGAGGTATATACTAATCTCAATTAGACCACATTATAGGAAATAATGTTGAATGAACTTATACCATTAAAAACTTTTTTGGGGGCCATAAAAGTTTTGGATCAAGCTGATCTTTGTTTTTTCCCTTTATCTGGGTCCGTATGACCTAATTAATAGATTAGATGTCAAATAAACAGTAGAGTGGGCCTTAGGAGGATTTAAATGGTGGATATCCAATCACTATTATTTTCCTGTGGTGTGGTCCACCTGAGATTCGTATCCCTCTCGATTTTGGGATAAAGCCCTAAAATGATCTGTAAAAATGGACGAACAGAATGGATAACATACATACATCATGGTGGGGCCTAGAAAGTTTCAACGGTTGAAATCATTATACCCACCATTTCGTATGGTATGATCCACTTGATCTTTGGATTTGCTTCAATTTTAGGCTCAACCCCTTAAAGTGGATGGAAAAATAGATGGACGGTGTAGTTAGACCACATACATTCAAGGTGGGCCCAACTGAGTTTAGTCAGTACGATAAGAGCGTACTAGGTAACTGATTTCCCATAAAAACCTTAGAAAAGGCCCGTGCGACTACGAGAGGGTTTTTCGCTGGAGGGAAAGAACCAAAAAAAAAAACCCTAAAGATGGTTTTGCGGGAAGATGGTGAGATATGAAGGGTTTTGCGGGAGATTTCAAATCCCAAAATCTATACTGGTTCTATCGATCGAGATTCGAGAAGCTCCTCTTGTTCCGACTTCTGATTAACCAGGTACATAAATCACTCTGAATTTTTTCCCCCAATTTTTACGTATTTATGCAATTTTAGCTCCGATATTCCGATTTTTCTTTCGATTTATTCACGCGGTCCCGATAATAACGCCCATATAAAAAAATCACCAATATTTCACAGACAACTAGGAGAGAAACAAAAAAAGGGGTTTTCGGTGTCGCAGGGTTGGCGACACTGATAATATCGTGGATATTATCAACTTTTTGCCGACAATTTGAACACTGATCACGGGAAGATGACACCATAAGATTTTAAGAAATATAGCCTGACAAGTAAGAAGATAATGAAAAGCATGGGTTTTCATTATGAAGAACCCACCAGCCTAAAATCACGGGAAAGGGATCCAGATTCTTATTGGGGTTGGTCAGAAAAAGTGAGGAAAATTTCAAGGATTAGGGGCAGAATCATCGGTGAACATGGTCATAGTTGAACAATTATCAGAGACAGATCTTAAAGTAGTTGAGCATCCTGAAATGGCCCTAAAGAAAATGGAAGACAGGGGGCAGCCAACGATAGACAGCTTGCAGGAAATAAATTTGGGTACAGAAGAAGAGCCAAAGGGCACATTCATTAGCATTGGTCTTCCTCAACAAGAGGCTGAGAAATATGATGAACTTCTCAAAGAAAACATTGACGTCTTCGCTTGAACATATGCAGAGATGCCGGGTCTGGAACCATCAGTAGCAATGCACCGGTTGAATATTTCTAAAGAGAAAAGGCCGGTTAAATAAGCGCAAAGGCAATTTCACCCGGATTTGATTCCTCTAATAGAAGAAGAAGTAATCAAGCCGATAAAACTCAGGTTTATCAGGGAGGTCAAATATCCCAAGTAGATATCGAATATTGTCCCAGTAAAGAAGAAAAAGGGACAAGTCAGAGTGTGCATTGATTTTAGAGATCTAAATGAAGTTTGCCCGAAAGATAATTTTCCTCTCCTGATAACCGAATTGCTGATTGATAGTACAACTCAGTATGTTGTCATGTCCTTCATGGATGGTTATGGAGGTTATAATCAGATTAGAATGGCACCTGAAGATGAAGAAGCAACAATGTTTAAAACTTCACTGGGAATTTACTGTTATAAAGTCATGCCATTCAGTCTCATGTAACGCCCTGAAAATCGGGGGTCGAGTAGTAACTCAACTCTCGAGTTCAGAACATCACTTATGCAACAAAATGAATGATGATTGAATGTTGATTTGTATTAGAGTAGTGAACATGAGTGAGATTAAGCCAAAACAACATATCATACTCGAGAGGCAGTTAAAGTTGCAAGCGAAGGCGTAATAGATAGGCAAAATATATAGACTATGATGAGTCTCCGAGTGTGATAACATTTCCGAGGTTAAATAATTACAAGGACAATTCTAAAATATACCTAATGTGATGATGTGTAAAGTCTCCTATCCCAAATACCATAGCCCGTCAAGACAATACGAGGTCTTCATAGACACTGTCGAGAGAAGATCTGAGATAGGAGAACTCCTCCTCATCACCATAGAAATAGTCAGGCTCTGCTTTCACAAGCATCGCCATCACACGAAACTCAACAAATCTGTTTGGTGTGTACAACACCGATCCGTAACGTGGGAGTGAGTAGCTAACTCAGTGGAACAATAAGACATAAGTTATCATGTTATCAATACGGTCAGCGAAGTAATGATAAAGCAGTAAATCAAACACTCCTAGTTACTCTGATTAATGCAAGTATGAATGCAGGTATGATGGATGCCCTCTCCGACATACTCCCTCAAGCGACACCATCTCACGTTCGCGCATGCTTACATCCCACAGTGCTCCACATCTTCCAGGCACATGCGATGCATGATGAGCATGATTACCGAGTTTTTAATTAGTTCATTTCAAACAGCAGGATTGGGAAACTAAGGTACCTCCCTTGTATCATTCCCAAACATGATCCAATCTAGGGTCGTCAGTCCTAGTTAATATCAGACGATGGTGTGTTTTCTATGTCACCTTCAGAGAATTTGCCGAGAGCTATGCACAAGGTTGCACCACTCCCCCATCACCCCTTAAACGATTCATCACGATACAACTATACAGAAACAGGCCTAGTTCATACTCTATGTATCGCGGCGAACCCTAAGGCACGCTGCAACTTCAGAGTATGCTCGCGGTCACTACAAAGGGCTGCCAGGGCTGTACACACAAAGATTGCACCACTCCCCCATCACCTTATCAGTGTAGGCCGACAGCGCGAATATAGTGTCCCATACCACCATAATCGGCTCACGAGTTGAGTTGCTCACTGGTCACTACGGGGAGGCACGTAGCCCCAGCGTAGGCCGACAGCTCGACCACGGTGTCCCATACCACCATGCCCGGCTCATGAGTCTTAGCGGATCGAGGTACCATGGTTAAAAGGGTTTTCACTGGTAAGTTTGGTACCCTAGGTTCAAGCAGTAGCGACCAAACATGGTGAACATACATTAGACAAAACGGGTTACATGACGAGCTCGGCTAGCTCGAGCGCACAACAAGTTGAACGACATGAAGTGCATAAGCACTTCGCGTGGCCAACCACTATCGCCAACCGAAGTACGACTCGAGTTCGTCGAACACATCCCACGTGGTGACATGAAACTCAACCACGATCTCCAATCTAGTACCGATTTGCGGACTATAATCATAGCCCCAAGCACAATCAATTGTCATCCATAGCATGTGGAGTAAAGCATGATAAACAAGGAATTCAAGCATGATAAATAAAGTAATTCAAACATGCTAGGAGGCATGTTATAAGCATATTATAAAGCATGATATAAAGCATGTTGTAAAACACTACATTAATAGGAATACAAACACATGTATTGTAAGTAAGTGGTTTAGATGATCAACCTCATGGAGGTAATCATACACGTCGCTAGGATAGTTGAGAATCCAATCTCAACACCCTTAAACATTACAATTTACTAACTACTACTTATTTAGACATTTCAACAAACACTTTAAAATACAGGAATCAACATACATGACATATGTTGATCACAAAGGTATAAGGCCAAATCCTTTCACTAGGGAGTTACCCCAATCATAACGCGCATACACCCATGACGGATAGTCATGGCAAGCAGGAAACCAAGTTCCATATTCATTCAGTCATTTCCACAAACACTTGGGCCACACATTTTAGCATATATAGTGTGTATTGGCCGTGGCGTGATTTAGGTAAATCCTTTTGTCAAAGGGGTATTGCCAATACAACAATCAATTATCCATGACATTTAGTCATGGCGAACACGAATGAGAATTCTATACTCATTCAGTCATTTTCACAACACTTAGAATACACTATTTCAACATACATGGTGTATGTTAGCAAAACATGTATTAGGGCTATCCTTTAGCCAAGTGAGTATTTTATCCATGTATAATATATTATTTGACAAATAATCATGACAATTGCATCAGCAAATTTTATACGTATAGGGTATTTTCCAGGATACCCAATTTCAACATACATAGTGTTTACAAGGGAACTTGTAATACGGCGATTCTTTTCGCCAAGCTAATATTTTATTCATATATTAAATAAGTATGTCAAACATTATTCCAAAAGAAATACGTATACGGTATTTCTAACATACACAATTTCAACATACGTCACATTTACAAGTGAACATGTATTTTGGCGATTCCTTTCGCCAAATTAGTATTTTATTCATATATTATATAATCATACATTAAATAAACATGTCAAACATTTATCCCAAAAAAATACGTATACGGTATTTATACGAATACCAAGAGTATGTGAAATTCCAAATTCTACAACGTTAATCGAAACAGGAAACGGAAAGCACTTTGTACATGTGCAATTGCAAGCAGATCATGAATCTACCATTAACTGACATTGAAAGCGTTGAAAACCGCAACTTATACACTTAAAGTCCTCACCTTTGCCTTTGGAAACGGAACGAATCAGCAAGGGTGATGGATCTTCCGTCTACGGGCGATTTCTAGCCTAAAGAGCGGAATCGGTTAGTCGGTACACATCCTACCTCGATTCCACCACAAATCAGACCTAGGGTTAGGTTTTCTTACCTTCAAATGAGGCGGAAAACGCCGGGAAAACGTCTAGAATAGAGAGGTGTAGTAGTGTAGCAAGCCAGTGCAGGTGGAGGAAGATCGGCAACGATCTCCAAGTCCTTCTCTCTCTTTTCTCTCTCTTTTCTCTCTCCCAAAACCCAAATTCGTATGGCTGTGAGAGAGGGTGCTCTAAGGCCCTTTTATAGCCAAAAACATTCCGAAAATAGACTCGGAGTTCAAAGTCTTGCTAATATAGGATTTTCGCGCTTTTCGGCTCAAAGGGAAGTTCTGGTGGCCCTCTTTGAACAAACGTCGACTTAAACTTATCATCAATGGATCTACGTGGGATTACATTTTGACTCATTCGGATCGGAGATCGCACGTGGCGGACCACTTTCGGTTCGACGGTCGGTGGGCCACGATCGAAATTCCAAGTACATGTAAATGTTCTGAATTTTTCTTAATCCGAGGGTGTAATTTGGTCGATTCGATGGTCGGGTTGCTTATCTTGACGCGTCAACGAACGATGCGAGATCACTATTCCGGATATTTATTTTGGCTTATGAATAGTGTTTTTCACACTACCTCGCTCGATTCGAAACGAATGGCCGTGGAACATCGGATGAGGGATTTTGAGATGATTGTTAAGCCCGGAGGGCGGTCCTAGTTCCTTAGCCGGGTTAATCGGAATCCCGATGTGCGACCTAGACTATCTGAAGTTTCATTTCATTCGAAAGCGACGGGAAATGAGTTTGGTTCTAAACTTTAGGGTAACCTAGCGTCACTTGTTCTGCAAGTTTTGGGTCTTGCAGATCGTATTTAAAGCGATCCTAACGGATTTCATAGCTAATTGAGTTTAGTACTTAGTTACTTTGTCTCATTTCTAAAGGATTTAGTCTAAGTGAAGTGAATTAAGTGAGGTGGTACTCAGGCCTTTGGAGTTTGTATATAAAGTGATCCAAGTTATACTACTTAGCTAGTTTAAGATAGTGTCTAGGGTGAAAGTTATTAGAAAAATTGGAAGATCAAGGTGATGAAGGGTGAGGTTTGTGAAGGAAATGAGTTCAAAGGCGGCTTTAGACTTTGGGATTCAGTTCTGACAAGTTAATGAAGTATTAGGATCGACCCATTGCCTAAGGTCATCTAATCCCAGGTTGGCAAAAATCCGGGGCGTTACATCTCAAGAATGCCGAAGCGACATATCAGAGGGCAATGCAGAATATCTTTCAAGATATGATGTACAAGCATGTTGAGTGTTATGTGGACGATTTGGTGGTCAGGTCAGGTAATCATCAGGAACATCGCAAACATCTAGGGTCAGTCTTCTGTCGACTCAAAAAGAAGCAGCTAGCTAAATGTGCTTTTTGGGTGTCATTAGGAAGATTCCTCGATTTTGTTATCAGGCATAGAGGCATAGAGATTGATCCAGGGAAAGTTAAGGTCATTCAAGATATGCCACCTCCAAAGACATTGAAGGAATTAAAAAGTTTGCAAGGAAAGCTGGCGTACATTCGTCGTTTCATTTCAAATCTGGCAGGGAGATGTCAGCCGTTTTCTCATTTAATGAAGAAAGGAACAGAGTTTGTATGGGACAAAGCTTGTCAGAATGCGTTCGATTTGATAAACGAATTGCTGAAATAATCGCCAGTATTGACGGCCCCTATAAAAGGGAATCCGCTCATTTTATACGTATCTGCAGCTGAGAATTCGTTAGGAGCCTTGTTGGCACAAGTGAATGAATCTGGGAAAGAGACCGCTCTTTATTATCTGAGCAGAACTCTGATGGGTGTAGAATACAATTATTACCCGATTGAAAAGGAATGTTTGGCACTGATATTTGTAGTGCAAAAGTTGAGGCATTATTATCTCTCTCATGACATAACTTTGATCTCAAGAGTAGACCCGATAAAGGTTTTAATAACAAGACCAATGCTATCAAGAAGACTGGCCAAATGGATGCTGTTACTTTTAGAATATACGATCATGTATGAGCCGGTAAAAGAGGTAAAGGGGCAAGCAGTGGTGGATTTCCTGGCAGCGCACCTCGTAGCAGAGAGTGAGACCATTAGTGATGATTTTCCTGATGAACAAGTTATGTTGGCCGAGTTGCAAAGCCCATGGAAAATGTATTTTGATGGTGCTTCTCAAGCATCGGGGGCAGGCGCCAGGGTGATATTCATTATTTCTCATGGTGACTTGTTACCTTACTCCTTCACGTTGGGTGCCGCGTGCACAAACAACAAAGTTAAGTATAAAGCCCTCATCATCGGAATGGAAATTGCTCAAGAAATGAAGATAAAAATGCTTCAAATCTTCAGGGATTCTAAATTGATCATAAATCAATTGATGACTGAATTCAAGATGAGAAAGCAAGAGCACTTGCCATATTGTCGGAAAGCACAACAGTTATTGGAGCAGTTCTGCCATGTTGAAATCAAGCATGTACCGCGGGCTGAAAATGTTGTAAGACTCGTATCCTAGTTCGTACTGTTTTGTCGACTTCCGCGATCCTTCCTGTCGAAATTCGGCAATCTACGACGTATAATCAATGTTTGCGATCGACCCTAAGTCGTATCCTATAAAATTGAGTTGGCTTAAGCTGAGACTTGTACCATTACGACCGCACCGTCGCTGCGGTTCTAACGCTGCGACTCGCGCACCGATCTGATACCCAAGCTGGAAGATGTGAATCGACATCTATTTTGAAGAAACGTCACACATTTGCAATCCCAAGGGAATCTCTATAACATGTCAAATCAATTCCATTAATCAATCCCATCAATCACCCCTCATGTCAAGTACAAAGCACCCATGCTTCCTTTCTCCACAAGTAAAGCAACCACCAAAGTCAACCAATCCATCACCTCACCCATCACTCACATCCATCACCCATCTCCCATCACCTCTCCTTACAACCTCTCTCTTTCTCTCACATTTTTCTAAGCAACCATTCCAAGCAAGAGCACCACACGTCCATGGTTTTCAAGAAAGAAAAGTGATTTTTGTGGCCCACCTTTCCATCCCAAGATCTCTCATCCTAGCCATCCATTTCTCATCTCTACCACCAAAGTGAAGCACAAGGAGATTGGTTTACCAACGGACCAAGAAGATCAAGTGGTGGGTGCTTCTATAGACTAGATTTCTATATTTTTATGATGGGCCAAGTGAGGCCTACCGATCAATGGTATGGATCTTACTTTGGACCCTAAGATGTGGCCGATGGCCCACCTTGATTATCATTTGATGTATGATTGGATGCAAGGGAGGGCCCATAGTGTCGGGGTCCCTCCATCACACGTGTGTCCCACCTTCTCTCTCTCTCTCTCTCACTCTTTTTCATTTTTCTTTTCTTGTGATGATGTGATTGTGTGACCCACTTGAATGGACCCCACCTTAAAGTATGTTTTATACATGCCATTCATCCATTTGGTGGCCCACTTAAGCAGGGCCCACCTCAATGCATGTGTCATGACCAGACGTCCAGGGACATCCCTGGACATGGACTTGGAAAACAAAAACATTGGCTTGGTTCTCAAGCCTTGGAGAGGGTGGTCTATGTAGACCCTACCTTGATGCAATGATCAAATCCACTCCATCCATCCTATTTACTAGCTCATTTTAAGCATTGAGCCGAAAAATGAAGCTGATCCAACTTTCTGGTGGGCCATACCATAGCAAACACGGATTCTTACTGTCCAAAGTCACTTGAATTTTTCTACAACCCAAAAGATGCCCAATATTGGGCTTGATGGATGGATTATGGGCTATGGAATCCATTAGGTGGGCCATATTCATTTGATGCAGGCCCCCCATGCGAAAAACCTCAGAAAAATGAGATTTTCAAAAAAATAAAAATAAAAATAAGGTGCGATTACTGTTCTTTGGCTGTGCGACGCAGATACATTGAAGTTTTGGCGTCAGCGTTAAAATGGGCAGGGACCCACATCCCCAACCATGGGCCCCACCATGATGAATATTTGTCATCCAACCCGTTCATTTGGTGGGCCCCTTACTGAAGTGGACCCTCTCCAAATTTTAGCCACATCTCAGACTCAGGTGGCCCACATCACAGGAAATAGTGGGATTGGACGTCTGCCCTTGAAACCCTTTTATGGGCCATAAAAGTTTTGGATTAAGATGAAATTTGTTTATCCCCTTCGTCCAGGCCCGTGTGACCTTTCCAACGGGATGTATGACATATAAGTATTATGGTGGGCCCCACGTGGAGCCCACATTAATGTATGTGTTATATTACCACCGTCCAGCAGACGGTGGAGCCCACTGTTATGTATGTGTTTCACGCACACCATCCACTGTTATGGACGGTGGACCCCACTTAAGTTTTTTACGCACTTGAAACTTGGTTTGAGCCCACACGAATTATGGATGGGCTAGATTTACAAACCACATCTCGGTGGGCCCTCAAAAAAAATGGTTATGAATGTTTTTATGGTGCACGACCCCTCTCCACTTCTGCATGTGGTGTGGCCCACACAAGTTACGAATTGACTTGATTTTTGAGACCTAAGCTCACGATGGAATGGTGCATCTAACTGATGGGGTAGATGTTCGAAACGCATCACGGTGGGGGGCCACACAGCTCGACCTCATGGGACGTTAAAATCAGCTCGAGCGCATTGTGCCTTTTTCCATATATATATATATATTATGGTGGGCCTTTATGGTACCCAACCATGATGCATGTGTTGCGTCCAAGCCGTCCAACCATTTTGTAAGATCATTTTAAGGCATGAGACTGAAAATAAGGCAGATTTATTTACCAAGTGGACCTTATGATTAGATAGATGGGATATATATATATATATATATATATATATATATATATGGTGGGCCTTAGGAATTTTAATGGTGGATTGGCTCATTTGATACATGTGATTAGGCCCACCTTGGTATAAACATAAGGCCCATATGATGGGACCCTTATTAATGTATTTGTGGCCGTTGTTAAGGCCCACCTTGGTACATATATGAGGCCCATGTAATTGGGCCCATCTTGATTTATTTGTGGCCGTCCATTGAGACCCACCTTGGTATATGTATGAGGCCCATCTTGATCTATTTGTGGCCGTTGTTTAGGCCCACCTTGATATTCATGAGGCCTATGTTGTGAGGTCCATTGTGATGTATTTAGGACCCATGGGTTAAGGCCCATTGTAATGTATTAGGGCCCATGGGTTGAGGCCAATTATAATGTATTTGGGGCCCATGGGTTAAGGCCCATTGTGATGTATTAGGGTCATGGGTTGAGGCTTATTATGATGTATTCAAGGCCCATGGGATATGGCCCATTATAATGTACATAAGGCCCATGCTGTGAGGCCCATTTGATGTATTAGAGGCCCATGAGTCAAGGCCCAATAGGATGTACATAAGGCCGAGTGAATATGATTCCACCATGGTTTATGTAGTGATATTTATGGTGGGCCATGCCTTGGGAGCAATGTTGGTTTGACGTCCACATTGTAAGAATAATGTTGGTTAAATGTCCGCACTATGACTCTCTCTAGGGCCCATTGATAGGCCCATACTTGTTGTGTGTAGGCCGTTTATGCCCATTTGTATTGTAAGGATAGTTCGTTACTTTATAACCTGCTTAGTATAACTCCATGATTCATGCCCATACGCATCATATGTATGCTTGATATGAGGAATGTTTGACCATTGCATATGTCATTAAGAAGATTGTTATGAGACTCCCTGATAGGCGGAGGTTATCTCACATGAGTGCATGGTATGCATAGAATTGATACATGACTGGATTGTATGACTCATGCATCTTGCATTGTGAGTTATGATCGTTGTATGCCCAGCAACATCAGGGCCATCGCCTCCACAGGCACATCATGGATGGCTAAATGGGACACCGAAAATACTTGGTTATAGTTCCGTGGGCACTTAAGATGTCCTTGGGTGAAAATCCCAGAACCTCCAAGGCTAGGAGTAGCCCTAACGTCTAGACCGAGTGGAACATGAGCGCCCGAGTGTTGAATACCAGTAGGTCACGTCTCCCACTGTGTCGTGGTCGGTTGGGAGGGGGTGTGGCCTTATACACTTAAGTGAGGGAGCTATAAGCTAAGCTGAGTATGACCAGCTCGTAAATGAGTTCGCTATCGATGAGCCAGGCAGGTATTGTAGACTACTGGTTAGCGGATAGTGAGGTCTATTCTGCTCGCTGGGCTATGCAGCTAGGGAGGAGGCAGTCGGTGTCGAGTGTAATAGACCTCGGTGATGATCCCAGAGATGAACTATACTAATATGTGAATTTAGTGAGAAGGAGTTGCATACTCATTCATTCATTCACTATCCACTTGGGCTGGTGGTGCATAACTATTTGTTACGTGTACCTTCACATAGCCAGGATTTCGGTTGGACGCGCGACTAACCTGAGATCAGGAGTTTACTACATTGTGTCTGACTATCCAAATTTATGTATGGGACTGGTTTGGATAGAAGTCCCTTATGATAGACCCTATAGCCTATGATACTTCGTACTATCATCCCGACTTCACATTCTAGCATGGTCATTTCATTTGCACCGCATATTACATTGCATTCGTAATACTTAGCATTTTGGGTTACTATGTTTTTGCACTTATATGGCCTAGATGAGGTTAATGGTATTCATGGCTCATCAGGATTTGCATCCTCAGCATCTATTATTGTCTTATTATGTTTTGCATCGCATAGCCTTGGTACGGCTGATAGTATTCATGGACTTACCAGTACACTTCCGCTTACTCTGATGTCATATGATTCATGATCTTGCTAATATTTCTGCTTATCCTGATGATGTACGATTTATGTGTTTTATGGTATCTTGGCACTTATCTTGTGCACACACTTTCACCATCCTCTAAGCTTTTGTAAGCTTATGCACGATAGATGCGTGCAGGTGGGGTTAGGTTGCAACAGTGTTGAGCTTGGAGCGTGCAGCTGTCCTCTGGAGCTTTGATTTCGATATATGTATTTCCCTTTCAGCAGTGTATTCAAATGATTATATTAGTGGATATGTGATGATGATGTTGCCTTTATGATTTGGGTATACTTGTGGTTATGCTCCATTACAAAAAAAAAATTCATACAGAAAATCCTCCTTGTAGGATCCCAGGATCGAAATCTGGCGTATGGGCGCTGGGAACCGAAAATGGGGTACTACGGAGGCTGTTGGCACCGGATTCGACGATCGGGAATTTTGTGAGCCCGTTTTTCGAGTTTGGGGCATGACAAATGTAAAAGCAGATGCTTTGGCCAGCCTGACAGCAGCTCTTTCCTGTCCAAATCGAAGTCCTCTCCAGGTGATTATAGAAGAAAGAAGATTTTTGCCCTCTTAAGAGGTCATTGATGAAATTATTAAGGCGCTTCCTATATCGTTTTTGGAGGTGACGACAGATGATTGGCGTCAACCTTTCGTAGATTACCTCAAATATGATATCTTGCCAGAAGACCCAGCACAGAGACAATAAATCAAGTAAAGATCAGGCAGATTCATCACATGTAGCGAAGTGTTGTATAGAAAATCCTACAATGGGATGCTGCTATGTTGTCTAGATGAATAAGAAGTAGGCCATATGTTACGGGAAGTGCACTCTGGAGAAGGTGGGGCACATCAAGCTGGCCGAAACTTATTTCATCTAATACATCGAATGGGGTACTATTGACCTACAATGTTCAAAGATGTGATAGATTATGTAAAGCGGTGTCACGAATGTCAGATTCACGGAGATGTTATACACATTTCTCCAGAAGACCTGCACCAGTTAGTCACCTCTTGGGCCTTTTCTGCTTGGGAACTTGATGTTATTGGTCCCATAAATCCACCTTCATCCAAAGGAAAATAATATATTCTAGCAGTGATAGATTAACTCTCCAAGTGGACAAAAGCAATTGCATTGTGCAACATCAATGAGAAAGATGTGGTCAATTTAATTCGACACGCAATAATATACCACCATGGTATCCCGAAGAAAATCGTTACTGATAATGGTACCCCTTTCAAGAATAGAGGCATGGAAAAGCTATGTCAAAAGTTCGGTATCCACCATTCATTTTCAACACCTTACCATCCATCGACCAATGGATTAGTAGAGGCATTTAATAAAATGATAGTGAAGATACTGAAGAAGATAGTAACAGGGAACAAGTGTGATTGGGATGAGAAATTACAAAAAGCATTGTGGGCATACAGGACTACCCACTGGACAACAATAAGAGCAACGCCATATTCATTGGTCTACGACGTGGAGGCAGTCATCTTGATTGAATTATAAGTTGCGTCACTCAGAGTGGTAGTGCATCAGTCAATTACAGATGATGAAAATATAAAAATAAGGCTGGAGGAACTGGACTTGCTTGATGAGAAACGCCTGACAGCCCAACAGCGATTACAATCGTATCAGGCAAGGATATCGGCCGTCTTTGATAAATGAGTTAAGTATCGTTCTTTCAAAAAAGGGGATATGGTGCTGATGTTGAAAAGACCGATAGTGGTCACCCATAGGACAAGGGGGCAAATTCAAACCCAAATGGGACAGGCCATACATAATAAAAGAAGTATATTCGCGTACAAAGTTGTAGATAAAGAAGGATGAGGTATAAGTATACTGGTCAATGCTCGCTTCATCAAAAGATATCATCCTTGAAGAAACATTCGATTTTGATCCAGAATATTATCAGAATAATACGCCTGCATCAAAAGAGGGCAAGAATAAGCAAGGCCGTGGCCATGTACTGTCAGATGAATGAGTAAAGAAGAAATTTATGAGTGCACCAAGATTACATATCAATGATCGTTACAAAAGGAAAGTGACCATCACTATCATCATCAAGCGAGCTTTACAGAATTTTACAGAAATTGGTATCATCACCAAGCTGATATATTATAAACAACACATATGAATATCATTGAAAATATTAGCAGAAGTGGTGATGTATCAATCTTAATCAGAGATATCTATTATTCTCACGACAACGTTGGATACCTACTATTATCTTTTAAGGCAGCCTAGCCAAGCCCTAAAAAATGGCTAGCTACGCATAAGACTAATAATTTTCGCCATTCGGGCAGCAGTGAGAAGCCAGTGGCCTAAAAAACCCATGAAGGCCATCATATGCATACCTATGCGGGTTGCGTATGAAGCCAGCAACTGAAAGCCCTAAAAGGGCCAAAAGTCTTCAACGGCTAGTCACGCGTAACACCCATGCCCTTTGTATAGCTTTCCAACAGCGTTGCGGGGAACGGATGAAACTGCCCTTCCTTGAATGGATCTGACCTTGCAAGCGAAGAAAATGTAGGCTACAGTGTGAGCTCTTTGGCCATGTCAATAGATAAGCTAACCATGCGTAAGACCCCCCACATCTCTGACTTGATTTCAGTAGTAACTCATAAGGAAGGGCCTAAACCTACTCATCGATGGACTGGTGGCCCTAGATTTCGTACCCCAAAGGTCATCTTGTACACCCCGTGAACTTTAGAGAGTTACTGTGGCCAACCCTGTGCGTAAATCCAACCGAGTTCACGGCCCCGGTAGCTTCACTGGGCCCCTCTGATGGATCACGGTTTGTGAACTCACCAGGCTGTGAGAAGTCTAGTGAACTCATATGAGTTACTGAGACCATCACATGAGACCTGACTCCACTACTCAAGAGTATAAAAAACTGCGTGGCTCCACTACTCAAGAGCATAAACTGTGTGTGATTGTCTGACTAAACTGAAACTTCGTGCTACCAACTAAGATGAGAATCATGTAGGAAATCCCTTACTAACAGTCATAAGAGAAGCTTAAATAAAAGTACAATTCATCAATCAGAATATCGCATAAACACATATGCATAAGTATAAAATACAAAATGCAAAAGTGATAATCATTTTCAAGAACATCACAAAATACTTATATAGCTTGCAATTCAAAGAGTACTTGTAATAATAAAAGAAAATATGACAAAGTTTCATCTCTCATAACTCTCCTACCATGCTTAATGCTGCTAAAATTGTTGCAAATTTTCCTGAAGATGAACTTGAGCTGCTACATGTTCAAATTTGGCATTTGAAATGATTCTGATAGGATCTGGAATGCTAGCTAACTTTTTCTCCAATGAAGCAATTAACTCTTCGTTCTTGGCTAGTTCAAACCGCTTGGCGTTCACAGAATGAAGGCTAGATTGTATCTTCTCATGTACTCTCTTGATATTCAAATCTTCCTCCAAATCCTGCTTCTCCAATTGGACGGTCTCTTGCTTCAAAAGAGCAATGCGGTTCTAGATAGTCATCTTATTATCAGTAAAAGTCTTCAATTGCTCTCGCAAAGATAACTGTTCTTGGTCATGATCAGAGATGATGGGAACAATTTGGGAAACCTTCTCTTTGGAAGATGTTAACTGCTTCCCATACTCCAAGATTTCTGGCAGAACAAATGTAGTTTCAGCTGACTTCAGAGCAACTATTGAATTATGAAATCTCAAGAGAGCATTGCACACAGAAGAAACATTGACTTTGACCGTCCTTGCAGCACTACCTAGAACATCTATGGCAACTGTTAGATCCGACCATTAATCGGGGTCTTTGAACATTTCTACGATCGTCGACATAGAGTTCCTAATCAGTGTTAACTTATATGCTGGAATCTTCTCAAAAGATAACATATCCGACAAGGTGGCGACAAAACCAGAACTAGCTGTGCTGTTTTGAGGTAAGTTCCCTATTAAGAAATGAAAAGGTAAAGTTATAGCAGAGCCGTAAATATAATTGATAAGAGAAACGTGAACAAAGAGGAAAATATACCTTCTGCTGGCACTAGAATAATAGGAGATTACATTTCTCTGGTAAGGGGAAGACCAGATCCTACCATCTCAGCAAAAGTAGGAGCTCAAGCCTCGGTGCCTGAATCTATGGTAGTCAGAGTTGGCAGATCAGTTGGCTTCACCTGAAAAACAATTCTGCGAGCCACTGTCCTTAGGGGCACCAAAGAAGCCAAAGAAACCCTTGGTGAAGCTACTGATACAGTAGGGGGTAAATCCACAAGGGAGGTACCATCTGTCCTAATACTGGCAATATGGGCACCTGAAATAAAAAAATAATAATAACATATTAAAAAAATGATGATGAAAGAAAGAAAAGCAAATAAAAAATAATAAGATTTTCTTACTCAGCGAATATCCATTTTCCTCGTGGTCTAGGGGTGCATCTTCTCCTTCCTCTGCCATTGTTGAAATCTTTGCAGGAACGGTGGTGTCAGGAACAACTTCAGAAGTTGATGAGAGGTATTCTTCGCTATAAAAAACACCCTCTGCGACAATGTCTTCCTCATCACCAATGTCGACTTCTCCTTCCTCATAGTTATCATCTTCATTCTCTCCTTTAGTCTCATATTCGCCAGAAGCGGTATTTCCAGACGAGGAGGTCGAACCTTCACCCTCTGAATCTCCTTCGTTTGCTTCTTCAATTACAACCTACTTCCCTTTGGAGAGAGCTGTTGCATGTATATCTCTTCATCCAAGTCACCATTTAAGAATGTGGTTTTTTACATCCATATGATATAACTCTATGTTTAAACTTACGACAATGGACAAGATTGTGTGGATTGGGGAGAACTTTGCAACTGTTAAAAAAGTCTCCTCGTAATCAATGCTTTCTTTATGTGTGAAACCTTAGCAACTAATCATGATTTGTACTTGTCCATTGTATCATTTCTCTTTCTTTTGATTTTGAGTACCCACTTATTATCTATCGCTTTACGATTGTAAGGTAAATCTAAAAGTTCTCAGACTTTATTCTTTTCCATGTAAGTGATCTCTTTGTCTACAGAAGTAACCCAATCAGCCGAGTTAGAAGATAATAATGCACCCTGATAAGAATTAGGTTCATCATCATCAACCGCAATGCATGAGAATGACTGCCCCTCAATATAGAAGTATCTTTGGGGAATCAATCATCTTTCACTTCAACGTAACTCAGGAGCCTGCTAAGATGTTCTCCTGCTGTCCTGACGAACTATAGGAGCATCTTCATTTTAAGAAGTAGAATTCCCACTCTCCTGAGATACATCGGAAATTTCAAAATTTTCTATTGTAACTTTTTGCTTCATTCGATTGGGGTATCTATCTTCGGCGAAGTTCACGTCCCGAGATTCTATCTCTATCCATTGTCCATAGTTCTCATAAACTAAAGCGTATCCCTTTGAATGCATGGGGTACCTTATGAACACACATTCAATGGTTTTACTATCAAGTTTACTTCTATACGGGGCAGACAACAAAACATATCCCAAAGATCCCTAAGGGTGTAGGTTGATTAGAGAAGGAATCCTCACAGACCACATCTCATATGGGGTCTTAGGAATGGATTTGGATGAGACTCTATTAAGGATGTAGATGACTATTAGCAGTGCGTCTCCCCAGAATGTGGTAGAGAGATTGATGTTCACAACGCCAAGTGTAGGGCTGCGATGTAGTAACAACTTGATAAGATTGAGGTCGAATCCACAGGGACTTAACTTGTACGTATTCTGAAATAAACTAAAACTAGAATAATAATGTAAACTAGAATCTAGGAGAAGAGAGATTAATTGTGAATAAACTATCAATAAGAAAAGGAACACTAGAGCGCCAAAGATCCACTTGTAGTTATTAAGATGCTACCTTGATCCAAAAAACACAACTGGAATTGAAGTCCTATCTTATCCAGTTGGATGATAGAGAAGTTACACCAAATTTGAAGTTTTCGTTGAATTAGTTCCCACATGAAGCACCAATGTGATGATCGTAGGAAATTCAACCATCTATTATACCCAAGAAACAATGGTGGATCACGAATTTTACAGATCTCACAATTATGAAACAAGATAAGAATATATCAAAAGCTTTTCAAGCATTTACTGTACTTGAAATCACAATAAACTACGGAAAAATGAAAATATTCCTTCATTCAAACTATAAATCAATGGAAGTTCAATATAAAAATGAATCAAAGTAAGATAATCATTTAAACAAACTGCAAGCTTCACCTCTTAGCTCTAGCTAAGAGATTAGCCAACGAAAGACATGATTGAAACTAAAGCTCTTAAAGAAAATATAAAAACTAACTAGAAGAAGAAGATCGGGGAAGAAGGAAGGACTCCTTGAAGTTCTCCAACACATTGCTTCACTCTTCCAACCCTAATTCATGCTTATAAGCAAATAAAAGACCCATATTTATAAGGTTTGCTTGGACCAACATTGAAACCGCCTCAAATTTACGCAAAAAGTTATGCTTCGGTCAGACGAATTAAGGCTGAAAATCTCACTCTCTCGCTAGACAATTCTACACGATTTCGGTAGTACCGAAGTTGGCTTTGGTCGGACTAACTTAAGGGTGAAAATTATACTTCTCGATGGACTATTTTGTGCGATTTCAGTTAGTTCGAAATTGAACTTCGGTCGGACCGAAGTCTGTTTTAGGACTTTCTCTTTTTAGATTCGTATTTCCATAATATGTTTTTTTTTTTTTGCCAATTTTTAGGATTTCATTTCTTCACCTCAAATCTTTGATTCTCTTCATTCCTCACTTGGTTTCCTTGGATCTTTGGCATGTGTATTCTTCATTAATGACTTCCAAATCTCCAAGTCTTCATTTAGTAATCTTTTGATCATAAATCTTCCTTTTAGCATTAATTTCATCTTAAGCTCTCAAAATCATCTCGGTCATGAAAACATGTATAATTAGATCGATTAAGCACTATCATGTTCATAAAACCAACACATAAATAGGGAAAAATATACAATATTTCACACTCAAAACACCCCCAACTAGCATTTTGCTAGTCCTGTATAAAACATGTCTGAAGCAATCCTCAATCTTCAAGTGTTATAACTTCTTTTGGAAAACAACCTTTGTGTATTCAAGTATGAATGAGTAGGATTTCAAAGATGAGAGAATGAAAATTAAAAACTTAGAGCCAAATCTCATGAGTAAACAATTGGATCAAGTCTTTATTCATCAATTAACTAATAATATAAGTTCATATATCAATTTCCTAATGTATTCAATGATTCTCAACTTACTTTCCATAGAAAACAACTATTATTTCAAAATGTCAGCAATGCACCATTATTTCAATGCAATTAGATTAACACAAGCTCTGATTCCAAACTTATCCCCCTTTTTTTCTTCTTCTTCTCTCTCTCTCTCTCTCTTTTTTTTTTTTCGAGTTTATATAGATGACCCATTTTTATATTAATTTTAATCTTTTTTATTCTTTTTTAGAGAATTTCTCATTTGATCACATGGCCTTTTTGTCGATCTTACTATTTTTTATATTTTTTCAAGGTGGATAAAGATCTCCAGACTTGGTTCTCAATTCTTATCAGTGATATACATACCAGCAATTAGAAATTCTAGTATTTTCCACAAAAAATGAATCAAGTTTGAATGTGTGAATTAGATCAAAGTGATATTCAAACTTTTCTTTTAGTCAATCAAATGGAAGGTCTTATCAATGGTCTACTCAGTTAATTGAACTCCAACTAGTCAAGGTTCAACTCTCTATCATATCATCATACTCAAAACATTCTTAATTATGCAAACTATCACTTTACAAAAAGTTTTTTAACTTTAAAATTTTGAAAATAAGAAAGCATTGATTAGTCTACCTAATCCACACCCCAACCTATAATTTAAATTGTACTCAATGTATGAAATATGAACATGTAATGCTAACGAGACAACGAAAATAAGGGTAAGTGAGTTAGAAAGATAGTACCTGAGAAGGAAGAATGCAGCGATATTCAAAGTCCTTGCTATGTAAGGGTTAGCATGAAAACTAAACAAACTGAAATCAAACTATCCTAATCCTAAATCCTATGAAAGCAATAAGCCTAACTGCACCTTTATCAGACTAGGAGGTCAATACTGATAGACATGATCAATCAGAGGCATGGACATGTCCTCTAAATCAAACTTCTCAACGAATGGCTTGAGATGATGACTGTTCACTTTGAAAATGTTATCATTCATTGGATTCTTTATCTCAAAGGCCCCATGAGGATAAACAGTAGTAACAATAATAGGGCCAGTCCAACAAGATCGAAGATTACCCAGAAAAAGATGTAAATGAGAATTATACAAAAGGACAATAAGACCTAGCGTGAATGATTTTCGAAGAATGTTCCGGTCATGGAGCACCTTCATTCTATCCTTGTAAATTCTCGAGTTCTCTTCTACATCATTCTGAATTACCTCAGTTCATTCAATTGAAGTTTGTGTAGCAAGCTGGCGTTATCTAAATTGAAGTTTAAATTCTGAATCGCCTAGTAGGCCTTATGTTTCAACTCCATAGGCAAGTGGCAAGCCTTTCCATAGACAAGTCTAAAGGGAGACATTCAAATGGGGGTCTTGTAAGATATACGACATGTCACACCTCAAACTCAAAAAATGGGGCTAGGAATTCCCGATCATCGAATCCGATGCTGACAGCCTCCGTAGTACCCTATTCTCAGCTCCCAACGCCCATACACCAGGTTCCGATCTTGGGATCCTACGAGGATTTTCAATGATTTTTTTTTGTAGAGGAGTATAACCACAAGCATAACCAAGTCACAAACGACAACATAACACCACATATCGACTAATATAAACATTCGAGTACAATTGTAAAAGGAAAATACATAAATAAAAAAATCTCCAAAGTGATCTACCACAAGCTCTTGCCTCAATGCTGCTGCGACCTAACGTCACCTGCACGCAACGGTCGTGTATAAGCTTATAGAAAGCTTAGAGGGTGGTGTAAGTGGGTGTGCAAGATAAGTGCTAAGCACATAAATATCAAAGTGAAAATACTAGCAAATCCATAAGTTATACAATATTGGAGTATGCAATATAGATCGGCTATGCAAATGGAGAGTCATAGAGAGCCAAATATCAGATGTTGAGGATGCAATGCAATATACAATTCTTGTTGAACCACGATTACCATTAACCTCATCTAGGCCATATAAACGTAGAAACATAACAACCCAAATGCCATATGTCGTGGATGTAATGCAATATGTAGAACCTGGCGAGTCTATAATACCATCAACCTTATTCAGGATATGCAATACAAAAGTATAGTAAACAAAATGTTATATGCTGATGATGCAATGCAATATGTGGTGTGAATGAAATGACCAAGTGAAAATGTGAAGTCGGAATGGTAGTGCATAGTATCGCAAGCTATAGGGTCCATTACAAGGGACTTCTATTCAAACTGGCTCATACTTAATTTGGATAGCTGAACACAATGTGGTAAACTCTTAATCTCATGTTAGTCACGTACCTAATTGAAATCATGACCATTGTGAGGGTACACATAACAATTTAGTTGTGCACCACTAGCTCGAGTGGATAGTGAATGAATTAATGAATGAGTAAAATGCTGAGTATACATCTCATGCTCAATAAGTCCACATATTAGTACCGTACTTCTATAGGATCATCACTAGGGTCTAGTACACTCCACACTGTCCGCTACCTCCCTAACCACGTAACCAAGTGAATGAAAGAGACCTCACTACCTGCCTGACCAGTAGTCTGCCAATACCCACCTGGCTCGTCGATAACGGACCCATTTGTGAGCTGATCAAACTCAGCCTAGCTTACAACCCCCTCACTCGAGCACATAAGGCCACACCCCCTTCCAACCGACCACGATACAGTAGGAGATGCGTCCTAATGGTATACGACCCTCATGTGCTCATGTATCCACTCGGTCTAGACGTTGGAGTATCTCCTTACCGCGGAGGTTTAGGGACTTTCACCCAAAGACAACTAATGTGCCCAGATGCTCGAACCAAATATTTCTGGTATCCCATCTGTCCATCCACGACATGGCTATGGAGGCCACATCCCTGATGTTGTCAGGGTGAATAGTGGTCATGTCACACAAATGTGAGATGCATAAGCCATACTATCCAGTCATGTATCAAACTTACACGTACCGCGCGATCATGTGAGGCAACTCCATCTCTTAAGGAGTCCCCTAAATAACTCAGCCCAATGACAATGCTATGATCAACTATTCCTCAAAACAGGCATACAAATGATGCGTATGAGCATGTAACATGATATAATACTAAGCATGATCTCAGTGTGTCCTACTAGACTAAGTATACTAGCATGATTATCAGATATAATAGGCGATGACCGGTCTTAACTAGTATGTCACTTTCGAGAGTAGGGGCTGAATAATACGCCCTACTAGACATGTAGAAGTCTGTATGGAATGGTCCATGTTAGACTATCATAACCTACTCAAGGCACTAGCATATCATACCTCCTAAGGCAGGGTCCGCTATAAGGATGGTAGATCTAACCGATGAATCGAGATAAGCTTCAATGGTAAATATACCAAATCTAATACCTCAATTCATCCATCTACAGCAATGGTGATGATGTACTAAGCAATGGATGGTCTAAATAATACACTAATGTCAAGGATGGACCTCGTACATGTCTCAACAAAGAGATGGACCGTACGGATGATATGTATATGTCATAAGGTCCTGGCAAATGGATGACAAGGGTAGGATGCACCTTTTGTGGTGAGTTAAGTGGGTATACAACAAGGTGAGTTCACAAGGTGAACTAACAGGGTGAATAATCGGACTTCCTTAATCTCTATATTATGTAATAAACTGGGCTTTCTTATGGGGCTCGATACATATACAAAGTGGGCTTGGTGGAGTTCCTACACCTAGAACTATGTGTCCTTCCATGCAGATTGGGTAGCCTGCTCAACACCTAAGTGGGCCTTGGGTATGGTCACTAAACGTGGGCAAAACATGAATTTAAGTGGCCCACATTTCCTATGAAAGGCCTGGTGTGAACATAAGGTGGGCTTCAAGGTTTGGATAATCCTACAAGGTATGGTGGAAAACACCATCATCAAATGGGGGCCTAACGGATTTGCATAGCCTAATCAAGGGAAAGATGGGTATCACTAGCATCAATGGGGGCCCAAGGGTTTGGGTTAGCTCGGTCGGGTGAGATGGTTATCATTAATGGGGGACCAATGGTTTGGGGTAAGCCTAATAAGAGGAGATGAGAATGGGCCTAACAATGGGCTTTAGGGAGATTACAACGTGGACATTTAATCATAATTGCTCACAAGGTAATGGACTTAACAACGGGCCTTAGGGAGGATTTCAATGGTGGACATTTAACCACTATTGTCTCTTAGTGTGTGGTCCACTTGGGATTTGAATCTAATTCTCTATGGGGCCCACGACCCTTATACAAATCTGGGAAATGGATAGACATCTTGTATGTAACACATACATCATGATGGGTCTTATCACATACATCATGATGGGTCTTATAAGGCAGCCCCATGGTGGGCATATAGCCCATAAATCATGGTAGGCCTCTCAAGGCAATAGGCCCATGGCCTTAGAGAAATTGATGAACGGTGTGAATATAACACATACATCATGGTGGAATCACTCATCATAATTGGGCCTCATATAAGGGCCTCGTATACATCACTTGGGCCTCATACAAGGGCCACATATACATCACTATGGGCCTCATTATAAGGGCCGCACATAAAACACAATGGGGCCACATCTCATGGGCCCCAAATACATCACAATGGGCCACGTCCCATGGGCCTCAAATTCATCACAATGGACCTCTCATGTGGGCCCAATATACATCACATCAAGGTGGGACCCACACATGTGGGTAATACATTATACTATATTTTATTATATCTACACCATTCATCTTTTTTTTTTTTAGGGATCATTATAGAGCATTACCCAAAAAAATGAATCATATCAGAAGATCATCTAGACCATACCACAAATAGTAGTGGAGATAATGATTGAAAGATCATCTGGATCATACCATAAATAGCAGTGGAGATAATGATTTTCACCACTTAAAATTCCCAGGGCCCACCATAACATTTATTTTCCAATCTGTTCATAAGGTCACAAAGACATGAAGTAAGAGGAAAACAAATTCCATATTGATCCAGAACTTCTAGAACCCCAAATGGGTTTCAATGGTAGGCATTTAATCCTCCACTGTTTTTGCGGTATGGTCCATCTAATAGATAGATCTATCTTAATTTTCTTCTCAACCCTTAAGACGAGCTCGCATAGTGAATGGATGGTTTGGATCTAACACATAACTCATGATCAGGCCCACACTTGCTAATGTCACTACAACAGCTATATAGCTGGTGTGACCCAGTAGATGGACGGTTTGGATGAAAACACATACATCATTCAGAATCCACAGAACCTGCTGATGTCAGTACAACGCGTATATAGGTGGGGTCCATATATATGGATGGTGTGAATAAAGCACACGCATCATGTGGGGTCCATGCAGATGGACGGTATGGATGAAACCCACAGAACTTGCTGATTACAATACAGCAACATCGGGCTGCTCATCCTGTAGATGGATGGTCGATAAAATACATGCATCATGCAGGACCCACAGAACTTGCTGGCATTAATCCAGCAGTTGTGACTGCTGGCCGTCCAGCAGATGGACGGTTCAGATATAACACATCCCTTATGATTAGACCCACCGTCTAGAGGTCTGGATGGTGTGGATCTGAAGCACATACATCATGGTAGTCTCCACGTGGGACCCATGGATGAAAAACATGGGTAAATCAGATACATCATGGTGCGTCCCACCGTCTAACAACTGGACGGTGAGGATGACACACAAACATCACAGTGGGCTCCACCTTCTGGACAACAAGATGGATGGACGGTGTAGATGTAACATCATTAAGGTAGGTCCATGGGTGTGGCCCACCAGTTATATATATATATATATACATATATTATATATTATTATACTTCTTTTTTTTTTTGAACAACAGCGTCTAGGCCCTAGACAGCCTGGATAATACATCATGGTGGGGTCCACAACCACGGCCAGGGACTTGATGTCCTGGATAAAACATTTGCATCTGGTGGGTCCACATGGTGGCCCACTAGCTTGAATAGAAGCTGATATTTGTGTTGGCTCTCACCCGTCTAGGCACGCTGGATGTCCAGCGGACGAACGACCTGGATGGGACATGACATCAAGGTGGATCCCGCGTGGTGGTCCACCATTGGTTGGATCAAACTAATATTTATATTTTTCCATCATCCAAGGTCTGCCAAAAAAGGGCAGCAGTAAGGTGGGCCTCACGATCGGATGACATGGATAAAATACATTCATCATGGTGGGCCGCAAAAAATAGGGAAGAGAGAGATAGATAGAGAGAGAGAGAGAGAGAGAGAGAGAGAGAGAGATAGATAGAGAGAGAGAGAGAGAGATGTGAGGTGTAAGGGAGGGGCTCTGCCACTATGAGACCTCCCTAGGTGGGCCATGTAAATACAATACATACATCAAAATGGGTTCCAAATCATGTGGGCCTTAAATCATAAAAAGATCAACGGTGGAGATCCCTTTCCACCAAAAATGCAAAGTCTAGATGACCTTTTCATAATGGAAAAATAAACAACATGATGGGGTCCATGGAGAATGGCCTCATCATGGGATGAATGTATGAATCATGTTGGGCCATCAGCCACACCTAGGGTCCATAGTGAGATCCATACCATCAATCGGTAGGCCCCACTTGGCCCATCATAAAAAACACAATCTAACATGCAAATCACCCACCGATTTCACTTATTTTTGGCTTCTTGATCTTCCAAGCTCATAAGCTTCCTCTTTGATGGAGGATGATGAAGGTTAAAGGGTTGGATGATGAGATCTTGGGGTAGGAAGTGGGTCACACTTTGGGTTCTTTCTCCTTGGAATGCTTAGACAGCCACTCTTTTGGGTTGTTTGGGGAATGGGTAGAGAATGAGAGTGAGAGAGAGAGAGAGAGGGTGGTGGTAAGAGAGAGGTGATGGGTGATGGGTGTGAGTGACATGAGGTTTAAATTTGGAGATGGCTTGTGTAAGAGAGGGATGACTTGTGATGGGAGGTGTACTTGACTAGCACTTGATTGATTGATTAATGAAGGGTAGAGATTCTCTCGGGATTCGCAACACTACGTTTCGTCGAAATAAACGTGGGCCCACAACTCCTGGCCTGGGTATTGCATTGGGGCGTAAGAGACTAGGTTAGAACCGTGGCGAAGGCCCAGTCACCATGGTACAAGTCTCGGGTAGAGTTGACTTAGATCTACAGGATGTGACTTAGGGAGGCGCAAACACCGATTACAGGTTGCAGGTTGCCAGAATTCAATGGGGAGGATCGCAGGAGTCTACAGAATGGTACGAACTAGGCAACAGACGTTTCAGCTCTCTCCTCTTAATAAAAATTTCATCCTTGAAATTTACAATATAACGCAACTAAACAAAGCTCACAATGAAAGAGAAACCATATCACTATATATATATATATATATAATCAGAAACACTAAATACAATCAAACATCGAAGAGATTGGGATAGCGCTCGTGAAACTCAGCCTCGCGCTCCCAAGGTGCCTCATCTATACTATGATGACCCCTACTAAACCTTGGATCTCGATAAAAAACGATCAAAACTGGGATACTATGTAGCCTCACAGTCCCATCAATGACTAATCTAATAAGACAGTCCTAAGGCCTGGTCGCACAAATAGTCGATGACTCCTCCTGACGACTAAGGGTCCTGCTAGGTTGTATAAAATTTGTCTTGGGCCTGTTGTGGAGGTGTATGCCCCCTCTGTGATCGTTCTTTGCGATCTCGGTGGCGGTGTACGCCATCATTCTTCGCCGCTGGGAGTCGCCTGGCTTGAGGACGGGGATACTGTGCCTACGATGCCTCGTCCCACCGCATCTGAAGAAAACACCTAAGAACGGTCTCTGTGGTAGTGCTGGAGGTGCTACCGGTGCTCGAAAGGATGGACGATTCCTGTGCCTTTACAGTTGTCACTACTGCTAGGAGCTACTAGGGGGAGCCTTCCTCTTTCGATCTCTGCTCTGATCGTGGACCCTCTGTGAATCGACCCACTCTGCCTCATATATTTAAGGCCTACTGTATGTCTTGCTTAAATGTCAGGAGCATGTGTCTAACGACATGACTCCGAAGGCCACGACACAAGCCACACTTAAACCAGTGGGCCTTCTGCCCCTTGTCCGCTACTAGGTATGGTACGAATCTCTATATGCGACGAATCGGGCCTCATGTTGAGACACCAACATGTCTCCCTACACATGAGTCTCGAACTCAAGTGCGCGCTGCTAATGAATGTGTTTTGTGAAGAACTTCTGGTTGAACCGGTCCGAAAAGTCCTCCCATGTCCATACAAACTCGGCTCCAATCGCTAGGGTGACTAATGCCCACCAATGCTCGGCCTTGTCCTAAAGTAAAAAGATAGCTAACGGGACCTGCTATTAGGTCGTACACCTCATGGTATTAAAGATCTTCTCCACCTTAAACCTTCACTGCTCTACTATCGTCGGGTCGGGCTCTCCCTGAAAACGCGGGGCATAGAGCCACCTGAAGTTGTGTAGAAGGGAGCTCGAGCTCTCCTACTCAGCCTAGATGAGTGTATCCTCGGGTCGCCTACCCTGCCCTTGAAGAATCGCGATCATCGCCTATAGCACCTGCTGAAGTTGATCAGCACTCACCGATACAGTAGGGGTCGAACTGGTCTCGGACGTGGGGACCGCTAGGCTTGCTCTCTCAAGCGCCATGTCCTGAAGGAACAAGGGCCTATTAGCCTTGAGCACTATCGAATGCACACACGATAAGGAGCTATATCAGGAAGTTTCTAAGTTATTCGAACTCAGGGATCTAATCATTCTAAGTTCACAACAATCACACAGTGAAGGGTAACTATCAGTAGATATGTGATGTTATTCTTAGGTATTCCCAAGTTATGCTCTGATACCAACTTCTGTCACGCCCCAAACTGAGAAAACGGGCTCATAGAATTTTCGATCACCGAATCCGGTGCCAACAGCCTCCGTAGTACCCCATTCTCGACTCCTAGTGCCCAAAAGCCAGGTTTTGATCCTGGGATCCTACAAGGAGGATTTTCAGTGAAAATTTGTCTTTTTTTTTGTAAAGGATCATAACCACAATCATAACCAAGTCACAAATGACAACATCAACACCACATATCCACTAATATAAACATTCGAGTACAATACTGAAAGGAAAATACATAAATAACAAAATCTCTAAAGTGATTTTCCATAAGCTCCTGCCTCAATGCTGTTGTGACCTAACATCACCTGCACGCAATGGTCGTACATAAGCTTATAGAAAGCTTAGAGGGTGGTGTAAGTGGGTGCACAAGATAAGTGCCAAGCACATAAATATCAAAGTAAGCGGAAATACTGGTAAATCCATAAGTTATACAATATAGGAGTATGAAATGCAGATCGACTATGCGAATATAGAGTCATAGAGGGCCAAATATCAGATATCGAGGATGCAATGCAATGTACAATTCCTGACAAACCACGATAACCATCAGCCTCATCTAGGCCATATAAACGCAGAAACATGACAACCTAAATGCCATATGTCGCGGATGTAATGCAATATGCAGATCCTAGCGAGTCCATAATACCATTAACCTTATTTAGGATATGCAATATAGAAGCATAGTAAACCAAATGCTATATGCTAAGGATGCAATGCAATATACAGTGCGAATGAAATGGCCAAGTAGAAATGTGAAGTGGGGATGGTAGTGCGTAGTATTGCAAGCTGTGGGGTCCATCACAAGGGACTTCTATCCAAACTGGCCCATACCTAATTTGGATAGCTGAACACAATATGGTAAACTCCTGATCTTAAGTTAGTCACGTACCCAACTGAAATCATGACTATTGCAATGGTACACATAACAAATTAGTTACACACCACCAGCCCGAGTGGATAATGAATGAATGAATGAATGAGTAAAATGCTGAGTATGCAACTCCTGCTCAATAAGTCCACATATCACTACCATACTTCTATGGGATCATCACCGGGGTCTAGTACACTCCACACTGGCTATAGTCTCCCTAGTCGTGCAACCAAGTGAGTGAAAGAGACCCCACTACTCGCCTGACCAGTAGTTTGCCAATACCTAACCGGCTCGTCGATAGCGAACTCATTTGCTAGCTGGTCAAACTCAGCCTAGCTTACAACCCCCATCACTCGGGTGGATAAGGCCACACCCCCTTCCAACCGACCAATACATAGTGGAAGACGCAACCTAATGGTATATGGCCCTCGTGTGCTTATGTATCCACTAAGTCTAGACGTTGAAGTGTCTCCTGGCCACGGAGGTTTATGTCCAGATGCTATGGACAACTAATGTGCCCAAATGCTCGAACCAAACTTTTTTGGTGTCTCATCTGGCCATCTACGACATACCTGTGGAGGCCACAACCCTAATATCGCTAGGGTGAATAGTGGTCATGTCATACAAATGCGAGATGCATGAGTCATACTATCCAGTCATGCATCAAACTTGCGCATACCACGCGATTATGTGGGGCAACTCTGTCTCTTAAGGAGTCCTCTAAATAACTCAGCCCAATGACAATGCTATGATCAACCATTCCTCACAATAGGCATACAAATGATGCATATGGGAATGTAGAAAGATGTAATACTAAGCATGATCTTACTGTGTCCTACTAGACTAAGTATACTAGCATGTTTATCAGATATAACAGGCGATGACCGGTCTTAACGGGTATGTCACTTTCGAGAGTAGGGGATGAACGATACGCCCTACTAGACATGTAGAAGTTTGTATGGAATGGTCCATGTTAGACTATCATAACCTACTCAAGTTACTACATATCATACCTCCTAAGGCAAGGTCCCCTTAAGGATTATAGATCTAACCGATGAATCAAGATAAGTTTCAACGGTGAATATACCAAATCTGATACCTCATATTCGTCCATCTACGACAATGGTGATGATGTACTAAGCAACAGATGGTCTAGATAATATACTAATGTCAAGGATGAACCTCACACTTGTCTCAACAAAGAGATGGACAGTGCAGATGATATGTACATGTCACGATGTCCTAGCAAATGGAGTACAAGGGTAGGATGCACCTCTTATGGTGAGTCAAGAAGGTATACAACAAGGTGAGTTCACAGGGTGAATAATCGGGCTTCTTTAATCTCTATATCATGTAATAAACTGGGCTTGCTTATGGGGCTCGATACATATACAAAGTGGGCTTGGTGGAGTACCTACACCTAGAACTGTGTCCTTCCAAGTGGATTGGGTAGCTCGCTCAACACCTAAGTGGGCCTTGGGTATGGTCACTAAACGTGGGCAAAACATGAATTTAAGTGGCCCACATTTCCTATGGAAGGCTTGGTGTGAACACAAGGTGGGCTTTAAGGTTTGGATAATCCTACAAGGTATGGTGGAAAGCACCATCATCAAATGGGGGCCCAACGGATTGGGATAGCCTAATCAAGGGAAAGATGGGTATCACTAGCATCAATGGGGGCCCAAGGATTTGGGTTAGCTTGGCCAGGTGAGATGGGTATCATCAATGGGGGCCCAACGGTTTGGGGTAAGCCCAGTAAGAGGAGATGAGAATGGGCCTAACAATGGGCCTTAGGGAGATTACAACGTGGATATTTAACCATCATTGCTCCCAAGGTAATGGACTTAACAACGGGCCCTATGGAGGATTTCAATGATGGACATTTAACCACTATTGTCTCTTAATGTGTGGTCCACTTGGGATTTGAATCTAATTCTCTATGGGGCCCACGACCCTTATACAAATCGGGGAAATGGATGGACATCGTGTATGTAACACATCATCATGATGGGTCTCATAAGGCAGCCCCATGGTGGGCATATAGCCCATAAATCTGGGTAGGCCTCTCAAGGCAATGAGCCCATGGCCTTAGTGAAATGGATGAACGGTGTGAATATAACACATACATCGTGGTGGAATCACTCATCATAATTGGGCCTCATATAAGGGCCTCGTATACATCACTTGGGCCTCATATAAGGGTCTCATATACATCACTTGGGCCTCATACAAGGGCCACATATACATCACAATGGGCCTCATTACAAGGGCCGCACATACATCACAATGGGGCCACATCCCATGGGCCTCAAATACATCACAGTGGGCCTCGTCCCATGGGCCTCAAATACATCACAATGGACGTCTCAAGCGGCCTAATATACATCACATCAAGGTGGGGCCCACTATACTATATTTTATTATATCTACACCATTCACCTTTTTTTTAGAGATCATTATAGAGCGTTACCCAAAAAAATGAATCATATCTGAAGATCATCTAGACCATACCACAAATAGCAGTGGAGATAATGATTTTCGCTGCTTAAAATCCCCGGGGTCCACCATAACGTTTATTTTCCAATCTGTTCATAAGGTCACGAAGACCTGAATTAAGAGGAAATCACATTCCATATTGATCCAGAACTTCTGGAACCTCAAATGGGTTTCAATGGTAGGCCTTCATTCCTCCACTGTTTTTGCAGTGTGGTGCATCTGATAGATAGATTATCTTATTTTTCTTCTCAACCCTTAAGACGAGCTTGTGCAGTGCATGAACGGTTTGGATCTAACACATAACTTATGATCAGGTCCACACTTGCTAACGTCACTACAGCAACTATATAGCTAGTGTGACCCAGCAGATGGATGGTTTGGATGAAACACATACATCATGAGGAACCCACAAAACTTGCTAACGTCAGTACAACAGGTATATAGGTGGGGTTCACATATATGGATGGTGTCAATAAAGCACACGCATCATGTGGGGTCCATGGAGATGGACGGTGTGGATGAAACCCACAAAACTTGCTGATGACAGTACAACAGCCCCGGGCTACTCGTCCAGTAGATGGACGGTTGATAAATTACATACATCATGCGGGACCCACAAAACTTACTGGCATTAATCCAGTAGCTGTGGCTGCTGGCCGTCCCGCAGATGGATGGTCCAAATATCACACATCCCTCATGATCAGACCCACCGTCTAGAGGTTTAGACGGTGTGGATACATCACAATGCATCCCACCGTCCAACAACTGGACGGTGAGGATAACACGCAAACATCGCAGTTGGCTCCACCATCTCGCAACAGGATGGATGAACGGTGTAGATGTAACATCATCAAGGTAGGTCCACATGTGTGGCCCACCAGTTATATATATACATATATTATATTATTATGTTATTATACTTTTTTTTAATAGCAGTGTTCGGGCCCTAGATGGCTTGGATAATACATCATGGTGGGGTCCACAACCACGTCCAAGGATTGGACATCTCGGATGAAACATTTGCATCTGGTGGGTCCACGTGGTGGCCCACCAGCTTGAATAGAAGCTGTTATTTGTGTTGGCTCTCACCCATCCAGGCATGCTGGATGTCCAGCAGACGGATGCCCTGAATGGGACACGACATCAAGGTGGCTCCTGCGTGGTGGTCCACCATTGGTTGGATCAAACTATTATTTATATTTTTCCTTCATCCAAGGTTTGCCCAAAAATGGGCAGTAGCAAGGTGGGCCTTACGATCAGACGACATGGATAAAATACATTCATCATGGTGGGTTGCAAAAAAAAATAGGGAAGAGAGATAGATAGAAAGAGAGAGAGAGAGAGAGAGAGAGAGAGAGAGAGAGAGAGAGAGAGAGAGAAACATGAGGTGTAGGGGAGGGGCTCCGCCACTATGAGCCCTCCCTAGGCGGGCCTTGTAAATACAATACATACATCGAAATGGGTCCCAAATCATGTGGGCCCTAAATCATAAAAAGATCAACGGTGGAGATCCATTTCCACCAAAAATGCAAAGTCTTGATGACCTTTTCACAATAGAAAAATAAACAACATGATGGGGTCCATGGAGAATGACCTCATCATGGGATGAATGTATGAATCATGGTGGGCCATTGGCCACACCTAGGGTCCAAAGTGAGATCCATACCATCAATTGGTAGGCCCCCATCATTAAAAACACAATCTAACCTACAAATCACCCACCAATTTCACTTCTTCTTGGCTTCTTGATCTTCCAAGCTCCTAAGCTTCCACTTTGATGGAGGATGATGAAGGTTAAAGGGTTGGATGATGAGATCTTGGGGTAGGAAGTTGGCCACACTTTGGGTTCTTTCTCCTTGGAATGCTTAGATGGCCACTCTTTTGAGTTGCTTGGGGAATGGGTAGAGAATGAGAGAGAGAGAGAGGGTGGTTGTAAGAGAGAGGTGATGGGTGATGGGTGGAGTGATGGGTGTGAGTGATGGGTGTAAGTGACATGAGGGTTGACTCTGGGGATGGCTTGTGTAAGAGAGAGATGGGTTGTGATGGGAGGTATACTTGACTAACACTTGATTGATTGATTGATGAATTGGGTAGAGATTCGCTCGGGATTTGCAACGCGTTGCGTTTCGTCTAAATAAACGCGGCCCACAACTCCTGGCCTGGGTATTGCATTGGTGCGCAAGACGCGGTGTTGGAATCGTAGTGAGGTGCGGTCACCATGGTACAAGTCTCAGGTCAAGTCGACTCAGATCTACAAGATGCGATTTAGGGTCACATGCAAACATCGAATATAGGTCACGTGTTGTTGGAATTCAACGGGGAGGATCGTAGGAGTCTACAGAATGGTACGAACTAGGATACGAGCATTACACAGTAGGTCCATAAAGCATCAGATAGTCTTATTGACTAATATTTATGATTGGGGTTAACCATTTTTTTCAGAATTTGTTTGATTTCCCTGTTAGAAATTTCAGCTTGACCACTTGTCTGTGGGTGATAGGGGGTACTAACTTTATGAGACATGTCTTATTTCTTCATTAAGTTCTCGAATGGCCTACTGCAAAAGTGAGAACCTCCATCACTTATCATGGTTCGAGGTGTTCCGAACCATGAAAGGATGTTTGCTTTTAAGAATTGAATGTCCGTTTGATGATCATTGTTTTGGCACGGGATCACCTCGACCCACTTGGTAACATAGTCTACTGCTAACAAGATGTAAATGTTTCTAAAGGATTGGGGGAATGGTCTCATGAAATCAATGCCTCAGCAATCGAATGCTTCAGTAATTAAAATGAGGTTCAATGACATTATGTTTCGATGAGACAATCCTCCCAAAATTTGACAATGCTCAGAAGCTTTGCAAAACTCATGAGTATCTTTGAACATAATGGGCCAATAAAAGCCACATTGCAAAATTTTGGCCGTGGTCTTTTTAGTAGAAAAGTGACCGCCATAGGCTTGAGAATGATAAAGGGAGATTACTCTTTGATGTTTGTTGTCAAGCACATATCTCCTCATAATTTGTTTTGGGCAATATTTGAATAGGTATGGATCATCCCAGATAAATTTGTGTACCTTGGTATAAAATTTCTTCTTATCTTCCGCAGTTCAATGGATTGGCGTGAAACCTGTGGAAAGATAATTAACAATATCAGCAAACCAAGGTAATTGGGAAAGTTTAAATAATTGTTCATCAGGGAACATGTTGTTTATAGGTGTCATCTCAAGGGAATCGGGTAGGTCAAGTCTTAAGAGATGGTCAACCATTACATTCTATACTCCCTTCTTATCACGTATTTCAATGTCAAATTCTTGGAGTAGAAGGATCCATCTTATTGAGCTGGAGTTAACATCCTTATTAGAAAGAAGGTATTTCAGTGTCGCGTGATCAGTGTAGATGATGATTTTAGTTCTGATCAAGTAAGACTTAAATTTATCCAAAGCGAACACTACAACTAAGAGTTCCTTCTCCGTAGTAGAGTAGGTCACTTGGGCGGAATTTAGAATTCTACTCACATAGTAAATCACACAGGCTTTCCTTTCTCTGGTCCAATACCGCCCCAATAGCATATTCACTAGCATCGCACATAATCTCAAAAGGAGCTCTCCAATCGTGTGGTTTCATGATAGGAGCGGTAGTCAACATTCCCTTGAGCTTAGAAAAAACTTTTTGGCATTCTTCACTCCACTCGAATGGGATGCCCTTTTAGAGAAGATTACGTAAAGGACAAGAGAGGTGCCTACGGTCCTTTATAGATCTTCTATAAAAACTAGTGTCCTATAAATGATCGCACGTCACGTATGCTTTTGGGCGTAGGTATGTTAGAGATCAAGTCAATTTTAGCCTTATCTACATTAATTCCCTTGGACAAAATTATGTTTTTAAGAACTATTCCCTTGGGAACATTAAAATTACAGTTTTTCCAATTTAGCACAAGAATTTTCTCTTCACATCTCTTTAGCACAAGTTTTAGACGTTTAAGGCATTTGCTAAAAGATGGACCAAAGATAGAGAAATCGTCTATGAAGACCTCTAAATATTGCTCTACCATATCTGAAAATATGCTCAACATACATCGTTGAAATGTGGCAGGGGCATTACACAGTCCGATGACATCCTTCGGTAAGCAAAGGTGCCAAAGGGACATGTGGATGTCATTTTCTTTTGTTCTTCAAGGGCTATCTCTATTTGATTGTAGCCTGAATACCCGTCCAAGAAGCAGTAGTAGGAATGACCAGCTAGCCTTTTTAAAATTTGATCAATGAAAGGTAAAGGAAAGTGGCCCTTCCTTGTGATGGTATTCAACTTTTGGTAGTCAATGCACATCCTCCAACCAAGGTAACTTTAATTGGCACAAGTTCATTATCGGCATTGGCTACGATGGTGATTCTGGACTTCTTAGGACTGCCTGTGTTGGACTCACCCTCTGGTTGTTGGATATAGGGGATATGATACCTACATTCAACAATTTAAGTACCTCAGCTTTAACCACTTACTTCATGTTAGGATTGAAATGATTTTGTGGTTGTCAGGAGGTTTTTGCATTTTCTTCTAAGCGAATGTGGTGAGTACAAATTAAAGGGTCAATTCCTTTGAGGTATGCAATTATCCATCTAATAGCTCCCTTATGTTCCTTGAGAGTAGAAATGAGCTTACTCTCTTGTTTTTTATCAAGGCGAGAAGAAATCACCACTAAGTATGTTTCATCTTGAGCTAAATAGACATATTTAAGGTAGGAGTGCAAATGTTTTAGGTCAAACTTCGATGCCTTAAGACTAAACGGTAGAGGCATTATATCGGTTTGGGGGAAAGTTTCAAATTGTGGCCTCCATCAGTTAATTTCAAGTACCGATATCACATCAAGCAAGGCATCCATCTCCCTAATTATGTCATCATCTAAATCAGGGGAGTGGGCTAAGCATGTATCCAAAAGGTCAGAGTATAGAGTCAAAAGTGCTCTATCTTCCACGAAAGAATCAATTATGTTAATTTCGTGGGTATCTTCAACATCCTCTAATTATTTGCTCATATTGAAAAAAATGTTGAGCTCTAATGTCATGTTTGATAAGTTCATAACTCCATTTCTACAATTGATGATGGCATTTGTTGTAGCTAGGAACGGGCGACTAAGAATGATGGGAATCTGAGTGCTCACGTCTATGATAGGCTGAGTATTCAAAATGATGAAATCCACTGGATAATATAATTTATCGACTTAGACCACCACGTCCTCAATCATCCCTCTCGGTACACGAATCGAATGATCAATAAGTTGTAGTGTGGTCCGAGTGGGTTTGAATTCACCTAGACCCAGCTGTTCGT
This sequence comes from Magnolia changhungtana, assembly GCA_030180095.1. Taxonomy (NCBI): domain Eukaryota; kingdom Viridiplantae; phylum Streptophyta; class Magnoliopsida; order Magnoliales; family Magnoliaceae; genus Magnolia; species Magnolia changhungtana. The sequence continues at coordinate 11,340,572 of JASAUF010000215.1, forward strand.
ATACCGAGTAAGGAATCAAATTAACACTTACCCCCAAGTCAATGAGTGCATGTTTAATCCAGTGATTCCCAATTACACAAGTGATGGTTAGGCTACCGGGATCATTGTATTTTTGTGACACATCTTACTTGAAAATGGCACTCACTTTTCTGTCAAAAAGATTATTATTATTATTATTATTTTGTATATTTTGCCACCTTTTGGTAATGCATAAATCTTTTAGGAAAATGGCATATCAAGGGATTTGTTTAGCAGCATTCAATATAAAGATATTAACTTTCACTTGTTTTAGAACCTCGAAAATATCCTGAGAATTAGATAGAGGTTTTAGTGCAATCATTTGTTGGAGGAATGACACAACCAGCTTGTATGTTATTTCTAGCTCTTCCTCTTGTTGAGCTATGCTAGGTCTATCAATCTCAACTTCTTCCGAGTCCTTAATCTTTCTAGCCCTCACTAGTTTTGTCAATTGTCTTTCCACTTCTAAGAGTGGTTGTAGACTTAGCTTGCTCTATGTTGTGTGAAGAGCTCGGGTCACTTATTTCACATTGTGGTTTTGAATTGGGTAAAGGTTGGGATGGAAAAGTTCCTTTCTCCCCAATCACTAAGTGTGACTCAATTCTTTGCAAGACCTTATGTAACGCCTCGAATCTTCAGGACCCGAGTACACGACCCGTTTCCCAAAAACCCGAGTGTTAACCTAAAAGGATGGTCAAATATATTTTGTTTTTCTTCTTTTATCAGAGTAAGCAGATGAGCGTAGAATGGACAAGTAAGCATAAAGGAAAATTTTATTATCGTTTAGAATATACAAGAGAGCGCCCATAATTACTTATACAAACCAATGTCTCCATTCTTACGAATACAAAATTAAATAACATTACATGGGAAACAAAGTAAATTTGCAACAATCTTGAGCTGTGTAATCCTGTAGTAGCCCTTAGCAAATATAATCAGGCACCATTGTCAACCATAGCTTGCTCCTCATCAATATAAATGTGAACATCATCAGGGCCACCTGTGCTACCTATACGGTTATATATTTGATTGATGAGTGGCCAACTTAGTGTGAACTCCCCTCAAGATTACACACTACCGCATTAGGTAAGAAATGATACAAAACATCCAGACAACCAAAACAGAGTAAATGCAGTCTTATTAAGTGCATGAATGTATGGAATGCGTTCACGCCTCGGGGATGCTCATCCGTGCAGATAGTGGGCCGTCACCCATGCAATCATCAAACCTGGGAAACATTAACCAGTCGAAAATAATACGTACTCCACGTATGATAGCAATAGATGCTGGTCCATGCGATGTATGCATAATTAGCCAGTCTATTATTAAACCAATTACACTCAGTCATTTTAAATAAGCTCACGGTCATTACGAGGAGCACATGGCCCAGTGTAGGTTGACGGCTCGGGCATAGTATCCCATGACTACCATCCCCGGCCCATGAGGCTACCATCGTAGGATGTTTAATGGAAACCCGTCGACTAGTGGCCAATCATATTATGGTATATGAGGCTTACCATCGCATGGTTGTATAGAAATGGTACATCGAACCACATAGGGCAAATGTCAAAACCAAGTCACATAGGGCAAATGTCAAAACTGAGCCACACAGGATAAATTTTGAAACTAAGCCACATAGGGAGATTATTAAAACCATGCGATAAAGACCATCCTTGAAAACCACCTAACACAACGACTCATGGACGGTCGGCCCACATCAATGTCCAATTCAAACCGCCATCCAATAACTACTAAGTCGAAGGCCCATTATGATCACAATCAATCAAGTTACATCCCAAGTATGGGTGTACATTTGTATGTGGAAGTTTTCCACTAATGTACCAGTTTAATTTCCATAAACAATCCACAAATAATTCACAAGCATGAACAAATATATAAGATGAATCATTAAGCATGTAATATAGCAATTTAATTCCCCCCAGCTAACACATGTGATTATAAGAGAGATACATCAATTATAAATTTAAATAAAAACTATAACTTAAGTTAATGAGAAGATGGAAAGCTCAAGGGGAAGAATCATCACCTTATACTTTGAATCGCCTTCTAGTGTCGCTAAGTACTTGCGCCCTTAGAATTGTATCCTACTACAAATCATAAACTTATATAATTAGGTCCAAGTTCTATGTACTACCTAGGTTTTTAGATCATCGCCTAAGGTTTAGTTTTAGGAGTAGAACTTATGATGTATGTGCAACTTAAATACAATATAATAGTAATATGGTTAGTTACAATTTAACTTTAATGATACAACTATTATTTGTGACCCTAGTAATAATTAGTTTTAAAATTGTAACAACATAGTACAACCTATTATTAAAGATAATATTTTCAAGTGATGGACACCATGCCAATATCGCTAATGGTAACTTCATTTATAACAACTAATATTATCCTAACATGTTAATAGTAATCATCATGATGATAATTAATATTATGATAATATTTAAGAATGGTAAGTAAATTACACTATTCATTAATTTTAATTCCATTTATTATAACTAGCTTTAGCATAAGTTACCCGTCAATGGCTAATCATATATAATATTAGCAATCCTAATAATAAGAGTGCAACAGTGATATTAAGACAATGAGGCAGGTCTCTAGGAAGGAAACATTGACTCATTGAGTCAGTTCAGTTGAGTTGGAAAGGTTACCTGATGACGATGCTTAGCACTATGATCGGGACTGGGAGCCCTAATATCGTTGATTTACTGATGGAGTACAGTCCCCGAATAATATGGGATTCGGGACAGCCCAACTCAGTGAGTTGACTCGGTTCAACCAACCACCCTTCTCTCTTTCTTTCTTCTTTCCCTTTTCTTCTCCTTTTCTCCTCACCCAAGACCCTACATCAGCAAGTCACTGGACTAACCAGAACTGGTCTGACTCGCCCAACTCGACTCAGTGAGTTTCAGCCGAGTTGAGTTGACTCGAAATGGCTTGGAATGGCTCCCTCTCTCTCCTTCCCTATCTTCTTCTTCTCCCTATTTTCTTTTCTTCTCTCTTTCCCTGTGTGTGTGTGGGCTGGAACTCTAGCAATGAACTGCCCGACCCAACTCAGGTGAGTTGAGTTGACTCAATAGCCATCTCTCCCCCTCTTTTTCTTCTTCTCCACTCCTTTCTTTTCTTCTCTTCTACTCTCCCTAGACTTCCCAAAGGTCTGGACCAGACTAAACTCGTGTCCAACCCAACCGGACAAATGACTCGACACGACTCATTGCCGAGTTCAACTCGCCTTGATGGGTCGGTTGGCTCGACTTGGGCCGGGTGCGGCGTGTGCACACTTCCCTTCCTTCCTTCTCCTTCTTTCTCTTCCCTTTCCTTCCCTTTTCCTTTCTCACTCTCTTCTTCCTTCTGGACGTGCAAAGGACCAGCAACAGTTTGCTGTTTCGAGAACTAGATCGGTTTGGGATTGAAACGGGTCAGCGACAGTTGGTGCGACATGTAACAGTCAACACCTCTTCCTTCTTCTTCCACTTTCCCTCTCTCTCTCTCTCTCTCTCTCTCTCTCTCTCTCTCTCTTTCTCTCTCTGACGAGCTCAAGACCCAGATTAACTGAGTTTGAACGGGTCGGTGGTTTGGAGAAGACGGCGTGGCTGTCAATGGTGGATTCTTAACCAAGCAATTTTCCTTCAATCTACCACTTGAAGAAGGTTCGAATGGACCACATAGAGCTTAGAGGATAGATGGATTGAAGCTTTACAAGGGTTTTCCCAGTGGGTTCGGTAGGAGAAGAAAAATGGCCGTTTTCAAGCCGCCGCAAGAATGGAAGGGAAATCTGTTGTTGTTGTTCGATCCCCAGCTCTTTTATTCCCCTACCCTAATGTCCAAGGACCGTTGGATGAGAGATGGTTGAACCAGATTCGATCTGGTAGAAACAGCTACCCCAAACGGTGGGTAGAAACCAAAACCGGATACATTTTGTTTGGAGAGCCCTAAGTGGATGGATGGCTGAGATGTTTTGCATCTAATGGCTGTAAATGAAAGGAATAACGCACCCAGTTGCCAGTCTGGTAACAGCAAGACCAAATTTCCATTTTTGAAAAATTTCAACCACAAGCAACTCACCTTTCGCTCTAGTTTGTGTACAACTACACGGGCAGATGCAAGTGGAAGCTGCATGGGTTTGGTTAGATGGATCGTCCAAACTGGATGGACGGTTCAGATCATGAAGATGGGTCCCACTGGTGGGCCACAATTGATGCAAAGGGACATTGTCCGTTCGTTTGAAAAGGGCAGGGAGTGGGAAAGAAGGAAGAGAGTTCCTTCTTTCAGAAATTCTCGGTCAAGCACAGCTTGACTGAGTACTTTAGTTCAGTGCACAGCTAGTGCACACGCATGGTGCATTCACGGGGTTGGTGTTGGGGTCCACGGTGAGGTTTGTGGGAAATCCACACCGTCCATTCTGTTCTAGGGGTCTACTTAGGGCCTTAGACCAAAGATGGGGTAGACCCAAGGTCCAGGTGGGCCATACACTCAAATTTTACGCCCTAATGGTGGATTCTAGACGATCTAGTGGTCGGATCATCTTGGGATTGAACTTCAATGGTTAAAAGAGTCTAAGGGACCATTTGTAAGTTTTTCAAAATATATTACTAATTAATTACTAGTATCAATATTAATTCTTTCATTGTTTATTACTTTATCCTAAATAATTCATCATTGTAATTGTTTGTTTATTATTATTATTTTTGCTCCACATATGCATGTTTTCTTTTTACCATGTTGTGGGTCCCACTTTGTAGGTTATTAGGATTATGCAACTCATGACTATATATCCTTAAATATTTAATTTTCATTATTATAATTTTCTAAGTCGTTTTATTGTGGTTGGCATCTTGATCAACACCATTCATTTACTTGATCGACTGCCTATAGGGCTTTGATAAGAAGGATCACATTATTTTAAATTCGTAAGTGACTTATGCCAAGTGGACGTCCATTTATCCACTCCCAACATCCTAATGATTCGAATAATTCAATGGTTGGATTTAAACTGCAATGAACGTGAGGGTCCAAGTTAAGTCAGTATTTGTACTAAGTTAGGTTACCTGGTAACACCTGAGTACTGGAAAGTACGGGGTGTTACACCTTAATAATATCTTGGAATGCTTGTAATATGCATTGATTGAAGAGCTCTCGGTTTTGGATGTGCTTTAGAACCGGATCCTCTTGAGGTTTCCTTTGATTTAAGAGTTGAGTAAGGGCCTCTTGAGGATTAGCCGTTTGTCCAATCCTCCAACTGAAGTTTGGATGGTTCCTCCAGCTAGGATTGTAAGTATTTGAGGTAGGTCTGCTGAATGGCTGTTAATAATTATTTATGGCATTTGATTGTTCATTCCATAGCTCTTGAAAAGCAGGAATTGAGGGACAATCTCGCGGTATATGTATATTTCTAGCACAAATACCGCAAACAATTTCCCTAACCTCCTCGGGTTTGACAGTTTCCATCTTCTTAAGTTCCATGGCCTCGACTTTCCTTGTGAGATAGCCACCCTTGCACTCATGTCGTCTTCCTCCTTCAAGACGTACATACCTCCTTTCTCTCTTGACTGAGTAGGCTTAGATGTGGTAGGTCTTAAGAAGGTATCTCATGATTGTGCGTTCTCTGCAAGTTGATCTAAATAGTACCATGCATCATCGACCTTCTTGTTCATAATTAGCCGTTACACATCATCTCTACAAATTGACGCATGGGTGATGTCAGTTCATTATAGAAAAAATCTTATCATCTACCCAATTTCATAGCCATGATGTGGACATAAATTTTTGAGATCTTTGAGCCTTTCCCAGCATTGGAAGAAAGTTTCTTCCTCTTTCTGGGTGAAGTTCATGATTGCCTTCCTTAAAGTATTTTTTTAATGAAACGGGAATAAATTTTTAAGAAATTCTCAGGTTATCTCAACCCATGTGCTAATAAATCGTGACTTTAAGGAGTGTATCCAGGACTTAGCCTTCTCCTTCAATGAGAAGGGAAACAACTTCAGTTTTACCGTGTCTTCAGACACATTTGGAAAGTGCAATGTGGCGACTATCTCGTCAAATTCTTTAATGTGCAAGTATGGACTTTCAGAGTCTATTCCATGAAATTTAAGGAGTTGCATCACTCTTGGTTTGAAATCCACATTTCCTGCATTAAGTGAAAACACCATGCAGGAGGTGTACTCACTCCCACCGGTTCTAAGTAATCTCGTAAAGTATGAGGCAGGGGAGCATGATGCACCTCACTCTCATCTTGAACTTCCTCAACTAAATGTTGATGTTAATTTGCAGACATAACTTCAATTAACTCAGAAGATCTCAAGTGGTGTCTAATCCGGTGATGGATAGACAACCCTTCGACTAATCCTCATTCACTTAAGAGACATCGAGTGTTGTTACAAACCCACTTGGGCATGAAACACTCACATACTCAAATTCTAAACAACTAAAACCTAAGAAAAAGAAAGCTAAAGAAATAAGAAATCTGGAAAGAAAATAGAGTTGGAAAGAAGTTACAGGATTGGAGTTGTTATGTTACATTTCTACAAAACAGAAAACAAAGTTAGTTTCTAAGAACAAATTCAGAAAATCCTAACCTAACGACACAGCAAAAGTTAGCCCTAATCTTAGACCAATTCTAATACAAATCAATCTTTAAAAAACATAGCCAAAGTCCATGACAACGGTACTAAAAACTTGTTCACAACCCCAAGTGCAGGGCTATAATGTAGTAATAACTCATTAAGACCGAGGTCCAATTCACAAGGTCTTAACTTGTGCGTACTCTGAAATAAACTGGAACTAGAACTAGAACTAGAATAAGAATGTAAATTAAAATCTAGGAGAAGAGAGATTAATTGTGAATAAACTATCAATAAGAAAAGGAACACTAGAGCGTCAAGGATCCACTTGTAGCTATTAAGATGCTACCTTGATCCAAAAAACACAACTAAAATTGAAGTCCTATCCTATCCAGTTGGATGATAGAGAAGTTAAACCAAATATGAAGTTGTTGTTGAATTAGTTCCCACATGAAGCACCAATGTGATGATCATAGGGAATTCAACCATCTACCATACCCAAGAAACAATGGTGCATCATGAATTTTATAGATCTCACAATTACGAAATAAGATAAGAAGATATCAAAAGCTTTCCAATCATCTACTATAATTGAAGTCATAATAAACCATAAAAAACTAAAAATATTCCTTCATTCAAACTATTAATCAACGTAAGTTCAATATAAACGTGAATCAAAGTAAGATATTCATCTAAATAGACTATAAGCTTCACCTCTTAGCTCTAACTAAGAGATTAGCCAACCAAATACATGATTGAAACTAAAATTCTTAAAGAAAACATAAAAACTAACTGGAAGAAGAAGATTGGGGAAGAAGGGACTCCTTGAAGTTCTCCAACACCTTACACCACTCTTTCAACCCTAATTCGTGCTTTGAAACAAATAAAAGACCTATATTTATCAAGTTTGCTTGGACTGACTTTAAAACCACCTTAAATTTACACAAAAAGTTACGCTTCAGTCGGACCGAAGTTGGGTTCGGTTGGACCAAATTAAGGCTGAAAATCCCAATCTTTCGCTGGACCATTTTGCGCGATTTCAGTCGGACTGAAGTTGGCTTCGGTTGAACCAAATTAAGGCTTAAAATCTCACTTCTTGCTGGATTGTTTTGTGCAATTTCGGTCAACTGAAATTGAACTTCGGTTGGATCGAAGTCTATTTCAGAACTTTCTCTTTTTAAACTCAAATTTCTAGAATATGTTTTTTTTTTGGCAAATTTTTAAGATATCTTTTTTCACTTCGAATCTTCGATTCTCTTCATTCCTCACTTGGTTTTCTTAGATCTTTAGCATGTGAATTTTTCATAAATGACCTCCAAATCTCCAAGTTTTCATTTTGTAATCTTTTGAGCATAAATCTTCCTTTTACCATTAATTTCACCTTAATTTCTTGAAATCACCTCACACATGAAACCATGCATAATTAGATCGATTAAGCACTATCATGTTCATAAAACCAAGGAATAAATATGGAAAAATATGCAATATTTCATACTCAACAATTGGCTTATGTCATCATCAATCTAGTCATGTCTAATAGTGTCATATTTCTTCGCTCTACAACACCATTTTGTTATGGGGTGTAAGCCGTTGTGTACTACCAGATGATACTAACGTTTTCACAATATGATTTGAATGTTTTAAATGTATACTCGTCACCTCTATCAGATTGAAGGATTTTAATCCTTTTATCAAGCTGATTTTTCACATCAGCATTATATTTAAGAAAAAAAATCAAAAGCCTCAGATTTGTGTGAAATGAGATACACATATCTATAGTATGAGTAATCGTCAATGAAAGTGATAAAGTATTGGTATCCATTTCTAGCATGTACATTCAAGGGTCCACAGATATCAGAATAGATTATCTCTAGTAGGCCCTTGGACATAGCCGCTTTAGGGAATGATTTTTTCAAAGTATTCCTGAACACACAATGTTCACAAAATGGAAAATCAACTTTGGATAATGAATCCAACAGACTGGAACATACTAGTCTTATCATACGATCATTTCTAATGCGACCTAACTTCGCGTGCCATTTTAGAGATTTAGATACTACAGTTTCATTCGACATATCAGATAAAGCAAGAGGTAGATTATCACTATCTATATTAAAAATAAATAAATCTGAAATTAAATTTTCACTTACAATGATGAGGTTATTGAGTCTGAAAGAAACTCGTGTCCCTAAAAAATGAATATCAAAACCATTAATTAACAACTTAGAAATAAAAATTAAATTCTGATGTATGCCCGGTGCATAAAGAGTATCACGGAGGATTATTGTTCGCTCTATGCACATACGGAGATGGTAAATGCCAATCCCTAATACGTATTTAACAACATTATTTCTCATATACACCTTATAACTATCCGTGGCTACAGATTGAAATTCCTCGAGTCCTCGACGACTTGGTGTCATATGCTTTGTTATGCCTTAATCCAAAATCCACTCATTAGATATAGTATCAATGGAAAGGATTTCAGAATAAACGCCTATATACAAAGTATCTAGTGACTTAGGAATGACTATCTTTATATGGGCACACTGCTGGGCATAATAGCCGGAGTTTCTGCAAATGAAGCAGATTATGTTTGCCTTTTTCTACTTTTTCCTTCCATTCCCCTTCTTGAGATTTGAAGGTGTTGAGGATTTTTATTCTTGGTCATTCTTTTTTGCCTTCTTGCGAGCTTTGTACCATTTCTTGTTACCTTTCTGCTTTTCGGTCTCTACTGTAAAGGCCTTGGCTGAACCTGATTGAATTGCATTCATTTCAACCACTCGTACCAAATGGCCACAAAAGTCTCTAAACATATTGATAGAATTAGTATGGTTCAAAATTCTTTTGATTAGGTCATAAGATTCGGTCAAGGAATGACACATTGCCATTATCTTTTAATTTTCAGTCAATTTGCACCTCATATTCTTAAGGGTACTTATTATTTTCTCTATGTTGTGGATATGATCTTTGATAGGGTAGCCAACTAGCATCCTATATTCTTACAATTCTAATTTCATTGCCCGAACTTTTGCATCTGCCTTTTATGCATAGGTATTTACCAGTACTTCCCAGATCCCTTTAGCGATGTCATGCACTTCATACATCGGTATGAGTTCTTTGTGCATTGTTCTAATTAGGACATTACGGACAGAACGATTCTGTTTACACCACTTATTATAGCAGTTCATTAGAGCCTTATGTTCTTCTAAACTTTCATTCTCAACCAATATAGGTTCCTCTTGAACCTCATCGAGCGTATGCGATATGTCGTCCTCGTCCAGAAGGCTTCACACCTGCGAGACCAATCTTCGTAATTATTACCATCGAATTGTTGACCTTTGAATTGTTCAGCAATTAAGGCTTTGGTGGTCATCTTTACATTATATCAAGTATCAGTACTTAGCTATGATCTAAGTTATTGGCACTAATCATCAGCATTTCTATGTGTTATTCAAATTTTCAAGGTATAAAAGTAATCATCCCAGCTTAACAAGATCTGAAAGTCCACATACCTGAATGAGTTATATAGATCAATCAAGTTGTCTTATTTAAGATGAAAATGATGCTTTTATAAAAAAAAAATATATTTTATAATGTGCAACCTTTTATTTTAGGTTACATGCATCATTTGGTGGAGAAGACTTAACTCCCACTTAGGTTATGCACAACGTTTATATAAATGGATCATCTTAGCACTAAGTTTTCTATTTTCTAATGAAAAGAGGCTTGCATCTAATCACATCAAGCCTAATTATATCACACATATAAATGTAGTCATTAGAAGAAAAAAATGCTTAGATATTAACAGAGTCCTATCATCACTAATGATTATGTCCATTCATAATGGATCCAATCATTACCGATAATGATCACCGTTGATGATGGATCCTCTCATCAACATTTATCATCATGATTGATGATTGTTCCTATCACTAATGGTCCCTTGATCAATAATGAATAAAATGATATATTAACGAAAATACATTCCCATGCATGAATACGTACATGTAATGATTAAGAAAAAATGTGAGATATACATTTTGATTGTCGAACTACAAAAATGTGTAGCCCACCTTAAATGATTACAATCATGATACTAATTTATTATAAAAAAAAATCACAAAAAATGAATTATTTATTTATTTATTTTAATACATACATCGATCATTATCATTTCAAGAGTTTTAACTGTTAATCATAAAAATGGATTGCATTATAGGTTAGATCTTGCTTTAAAAAAAGTACCCCAAGTCAGTTCCTACTACTCGGTTTAAATCAACCTACAAATGGCTGATTTAAAAACATAAGGTATACTTAATTTTGAAAGAAATTGAATTGGGCTTCTGTTCCGGCCCATTTGAATTTGTATATTAATATGGGGTCCATATGAGCTTTCCAACGACTCATGGATTACTTATCATGGTTCCTTTAGGAAAAGTAGATTTAGATAGTTTCAAAAAAGAAAAAAAGAAAAAAAGCAAAAGAAAAAGAAAAAAAAAAAAGAGAAGCTACTTCATGAATAAAGGGCCCAAGTCCATATATGAGCCCACCTGACTAAGGAGGCTTTAGACAACAATTACTTGGACAAAATTGTTATCTATTAATTTCACTAAATGGGACTTCATGCTTTCAACAGTTATGAAATAATTGGTGGTAATTCATCTACAATAGTAAATATATACCACAATCCTTACCATTCAAAACAAGGGGCCTAAAAATGTCATAAAAAATGGATGTGAATTATTGATCATTAAACTTTTGATCGTTCATTTCATAACCATCAATTTGATGAGTTAAGAAAGATTGATTAATGTTTTTCTGGACTATAAAGAAAGGATCTCACAATCATAACAGTGAGGATTGATGTACATTCCAGCTACATATTCATTAGTGGAATATGATAAACGCACACCATCATCAGTCCCTTATGATATATGACTATTATTACTAGTTAATTGATGAAGGAAGAAATGATCCAATTGTTTACTAATGAGACTCGACTCTAAGATTTTAGTTTTCACTCTCTCATCTTTGAAATCATACTCATTCATACTTGATTGCACAAAAGGTTATTTTCCAAGAGAGGTTTTGAAACTTGAGGATTGAGGATTACTTCACGCATGTTTTTGCTCGGGACTAGCAAAATGCTAGTTAGGAGTGTATTGAGTGCCCCTATTTATGCCTTGGTTTTATAAACATGATAGTGCTTAATGAGAGTGCCCTAGTTTGTTAATTAACATGAGGGTTGAGTCGATGAGTCAAGTGAGCCCCATATGAAGAACGTTCAAGCCATTGCCTCAACTGGATGTGTACTCAGAGCTCGTCAAAGGTAAACTAAGCCTCACATCCCATGTCCCAAAACACTCAGGTATATAATGCCTTAAAAGCCTTAGAACAAACTATGAATTAAAAGTCTGAAAGCTTAAGTTTTAAACAGGAAATTTTTTCTAAGTTTTTTAGCTAAACTCGATGATATCGAGTCAATGTCAATGTCAATGAATGCTCATGATCTTTGAGATCGTATAATACTCGATGATATCAAAATAGGCCTTTTTATGTCTAACAACCACAAAGTAATTTAGACCAAATGCTTGATAGATCGAACATACATTCGATGACATCGAACATCAATAATCGATGACATCGAAGGTCAGTCGATGATATCAAAGGGCTTAGAGCATTATCCAGGAAATCTTTCAGGAAAATATTCTGATATTGGTTGAGTAATCAAACGAGATTCGATGTTATCGAAATTCAAATTTCGATGACATCGATCAGGGTTCGATGATATAGAATTTGGACGAATTTTGTTCAGCAAGTTCAACAAGAAAATCAATGAAAATGTTCAAAGAATCGAGACAGCCTTGATGATATCGATATTCAAATTAATTTTAATGATATCGAGTGTAACATCCCGAATTTTTGCCAATCTGGAATTAGACGTCCTTAGGCAATGGGTTGATCCTAACACCTTATTAACTTATCAGAACTCAATCCCACAGTCTAAAATCGCTTCTTAACTCATTTCCTTCACAAATCCCACCCTTTATCACATTGATCTTTCAATTTTTCCAAAGTACTTTCACCCTAGATACTATCTTAAACTAGCTGAGTAGTATAACTTGGATCACTATATGTACAAACTATAAAGGACTAAGTACCACCTCAGACAGAAATCTTATAGGACTAAATCCTTTAGAAATGAGACAAAGTAACTAAGTACTAAACTAGATTAGCTACAAAATCCGTTTGATCCACTTTAAATACAATCTGCAAGACCCAAAACTTGTAGAATCATTGACGCTAAGTTACCCTAAAATCTAGGATCAATCTCATTACCTAGTTGGTCTCGGGAGCATGTTGAAACTCCGTATCAGATCTAGACCGCACGTCGGAAGTTCGATTAACACGAAGTTAAGGACTTAGGACTGCCTCGCTGGGCTTGACAACCATTTCGGAAATCAAATCCAAACAGTGTCCCACGGCTGTTCGCTTGAGTCCGGAGCGAGAGAGTGTGAGAACACTTATTTTCTTTACAAAATAAATATCTCAAATAGTAATCTGAGACTTGTCACTTGCAGGTCAGTAATAAGCAACCTGACCATCCGAATCAGGCCAAATTACACCCTCGGATTAGGAAAAATTTCATAAACATATCCATGTACTTAGAATTTCTGATCGAGATACTCTGACCGTTGAACTGAAACTGGTCCGCCACGCGTGATCTGAGAAGCCGACTAGAACAAAAACTTAACTAAACCTAAATCCAGTGTTAGTGAGCTTAAGTCCGATCGCACACAAGAAAGGGGCCGCCAGAAGTCCTCCGTTGAGCTAAAACAGCCTCGCTTTGGTTATAACGTAGGTATACCTTAACCATAAGTCTAATCTGGAGAGTTTTTAGGCTATATAAGGACCTTAGAACCCTCTCTCTCATAGCCATACGAATTTGAGAGAAACCCTAGAGAGCGAAGAGAGAAAAGAGAGAGAAAGTGTGGGAGATGTGGGAGAATCTCCCTGCCCTTCTTCCCTGTTGCTATCTATGCTCCACCACTCCATTCCAATCGCTTTCCCAGTGATTCCAGCTCCGTTTCTAGGTAAGAAACTCTAACCCTAATCTGATTTGGGGTGTTGATAGTTGTAAGTTATGAAATAGTTAACCTATTTCATTCTATAGGTTGCCAAACTGCTGAATACGGAAGCTTAGCAAACCTATCGACTTCGTTACGATTCTACGACAAAAGGTGCGGACTTTAGGTGTATGGGTTACGGTTTTCAACTCTTTCAATGTTAGATAATGATAGATTCACGATCTGCATGCAATTGCACATGTACAAAGTGCTATTTGTTTTCTATTTCGATTAAAGATGTTGAATATGGAATTTTACATATTCTAGGTATTCGTAGAAAATACCGTATACGTATATATTTTGGAAATGTGTTTGACATGATTATTTGTCGTATGAATATATGATATATGGATAAAATACTTATTTGGCAGAAGGATTCGCCCTAATACATGTTATGTTAATATACACTATGTATGTAGAAATAGTGTATTGTAGAAAGTACCGTATACGTATATATTTTTGAAATGTGTTTACCATGATTAGTTGTTATATAAATATATTATATATGCGTAAAATACTTGCTTGGCGAAAGGTCTTTCCTAATACATGTTTTGCTAACATACACTATGTATGTTGAAATAGTGAATGCTAAGTGTTTGTGAAAATGCTTATGAGAGTAAGTGTTTGGATGATGATGCCTTAGGTAAGTGTTGAGATAGGATTCTCAACTACCTTAGAGACATGTATGATTTCTTCCATGAGGTTGTTTACTTAAACCACTTACTTGTGAAATATATGTGTTTGTATTTTTGTTTATATGGTGCTTTATAACATGCTTTATAACATGCTTTATACATGCTTATGACATGTTTGTTAATATGCTTGAATTACTTTGTTTACTATGCTTTACTCCTCATGCTTTGAATATGGATTAATTACGATTGGGACTATATTTATAGTCTAGACAATCGGTACCAGACTTGAGTTCGTGGTTGAGATTCTTTTCACCACGTAGGATATGTTTGACGAACCTGAGTCGTACTTCAGTTGGCGACAGTGGTTAGGCCACGCGAAGTGCTTATGCACTTCATGTCGTTCAGTTGATTGTGTGCTCAAACTAGTAAGGCTCGTCAAGTAACCCGATACGTCTAATGTATGATCACTATGTTTGGTCGCTACTGCTTGAACCTAGGGTACTAAACTTACCAGTGAAATCCTGTTAACCATGGTACCTCGATCCGCTAAGACTCATGAGCCAGGCATGGTGGTATGGGACACCGTGGTCGAGCTGTCGGCCTACGCTGGGGCTACGTGCCTCCCCGTAGTGACCAGTGAGTAGCCAGACTCGTGAGCCGATTAT
Source organism: Magnolia changhungtana (assembly GCA_030180095.1). NCBI lineage: Eukaryota > Viridiplantae > Streptophyta > Magnoliopsida > Magnoliales > Magnoliaceae > Magnolia > Magnolia changhungtana. The sequence continues at coordinate 11,355,607 of JASAUF010000215.1, forward strand.
GGTGTATGGGACACTATATTCGAGCTGTCGGCCTACACTACTTGATGGGTGATGAGGGAGTGGTGCAACGATTCCGTGTAACAGCCCTGGCAGCCCTGACCGTACCCGGTGTAGTGACCTTGAGCATACTCTAAATCTGCGGTGAGGCGATGAGCCTTCCCGTAGTAACAGAGTATAAGCTAGGCCTATATTGATAAGGTGATGGGGGAGTGGTGCAACGATTTTGTGTAACAGCCCTGGCAGCCCTTGTAGTAACTGAGAAACACACCATCGTATGAGATTGTCTAGGACTGACGACCCTAGAATGGATCATGTTTGGGAATGATACAAGGGAGGTACCTTAGTTTCCCAATCTTGCTGTTTGAAATGGACTAATAACAACTCGGTAATCATGCTCATCATGCATTGCATGTGCTTGGAAGATGTGGAGCATTGAGGAAAGCAAGCACGCTGCGAACGAAGATGGTGTCGCATGAGGGAGTATGTTGGTGAGGGCATCCATCATGACTGCATTCATACTTGCATTAATAAGAGTAGTTAGGAGTGTTTGATTATACTGCTTTATCATTACTGCTTGACTGCATCGATAACATGTTAACCTATGCTTTATTGTTCCACTGAGTTAGCTACTCACTCCCACGTTAACACCCACCAGACTTTGTCTGATTGCAGATGGCGACGGTATTCCTGAGGCAGAGCCGGACTTTTGTGACGTTGAGGGTGCTTTTTCGTATATGTTGTTTATGGCGGCTTCATTTGAGCCGTGTCTTGATCGATGGGATTACAGGGATGTTGACTAGATGACACTATGCCTTAGGTATATTTTGAAATGTACTTGTAATTATTTAACCTGGTATTGTTATCACACTCTGGAGACTCACCACTGTTTATATATTACATATAACTATCATAGTCTTCCGCTTGCAAATTTAACTGTCTCTGGAGTATGATATGTTGTCTTGGCTTAATCTCACTCATGTTCACTACTCTAATACAAACAACATTCAATCATCATTCATTTTATTGCATAAGTGATGCGTTGGAACTCGGGAGTTGAATTCATGCTCGACCCCCAATTTTCAGGGCGTTACATCAAGGGAGTCTCAATGAAATAAAAAAGAGGACAAAAAGTGTCCAACGAGCTTTCAAGGAATATCTCCCAAAAAGATCGAGGAATCAAAATTAGATTCGATGATATCCGAATTTAAATTTCGATAACATCGAATAGGTATCAATGTCATCATGGCCAAACTTTATAATGTCCAATAAGCTCCTGTGATATAATGTCGAGGAATCAAACCATGATTCGATAACATCGAAGTTCAAATATCGATGTCATTGAATTTGGTTCGATATCTTCGAGCTTCTATAAAAAGGTTCCCGAAATGACTTCCAATTGAGTTCGCATCATCGAAGTGATATTTAATGGCATCGAAAGTATACGTTCGATGACATCGAACTCGGTTAAAAACTGACAGTTTTATTTTTGTTGGAGCTTTTTGCCTATGTAAGGGAAGCTTGATCTTGGTTGCGAAGGTAGAGAAAAAGAGAGAGTTTTAAGAGAGTAATTCCATATCACCTTCCCTAAGCCCTTTTTCTCATCGGAGTTCATTCCTCAATCCACCCTCATCATTGATATTAATAGAGTGGATTGGTGAATGAACTTCCCCATTTAAGGATCATCCAGCTACCATCTTAATGGCAAATCATTGAGCTGGGATCCCTTGAATGCTTAAAGAGCTTGGAATTACTCCGTCTCTCAAATGAGTAGCATTCATTAGAGTAGATTTTAACATGATCTTGACCCAACCCATCGCCTTACATTGGAGCATCACTAGTGTTGCGGATCAAGGGAGCTGAAGAATCTTCATCATCAAGGGAGATTATCTTTATCAATGTGCAGAACGGGGCTCATCTACTTATCTGTAAGTCATTAGAGTCCAGAGACCCTGTTGATCATTCCTTGTGTAGGATTGGGTCACTAGTGCTTCTCACCCCTTTCAAGTCCTCATAGGAGGCCTCCAATGGGAGTGTACTTCTTAGTGTAGGACCTTTGCTCTTGTGTAGGGCATAAATTAGGGTCGTTGTGTAGGTCCTTGACTTGTGTGGCCTAAACTAGGATCCCTGTGTGGATCCTTGACCTGTGTGGTCTAAACTAGGTTTCTTGTGTAGATCCTTGGCCTGTACGGCCTAAAACCTAGGTTCCTTGTGTGAATCCTTTGCTCTTGTGTAGGGCATAAAACCGAGGTTCATTGTGTGGATCCTTTGCTCTTGTGTAGGGCATAAAACCTAGGTGCTTTGTGTAGGACCTTTGCTCTTGTGTAGGGCATAAACTTTTGCCTTGTGTAGGCATGTCTAAGTTCCTTGTGTAGGTCCTAGAGTCGACCTTGTGTAGGTTGTAATGGTTAGAGGTGAGCCTGATTTAAAACCTCCAATAGTGAAATCTGGTACACTCAATTGTTGAGTGCGTTTGTCGGGAGTAGAGTAGGCACATAGCTAAACCACTATAAACGACTGTGTTTGGGATTAATATTTACGTATTCGTTCATTATGTTCTCTTTGAATGATTACATAAAACCTGATAACATGAATGTTTAGAACTGTTAAGAATCACAACCCACACATATTGTCACACTGTTCATCCATTATAGACCAATTGCTAAATCTTGTTTAAATATTTAGTAGTCTTGCGATTGGATCTTCTACTTGGTTTGGAAGCCATCAGAGTTAAAGTATGTATATCTTGATAGTTGCACATTAGATTAAAATTGGGTTAATAGAATTTTTAATTTTCAAGAAAGGTTTATAAAGTCCTATTCACCCCCCTTTATGACACTTTGACCTATTCCAACTTCTACTATAGCGGTCCTTACCGCAATTTCAATTAGTATCAGAGTGGGTCTCTCTCAAGGGTTTAACCACCTAAAGAGTGATCTTGACTAAAGTTGGCAATCATGGTTAAAGGGGAGGGCTCATCTGTGTCCAGACCTCCTATATTTTATGACTTAAATTATGCATATTGGAAGGTCAGGATGCACTATTTTCTGAAATCTTTGGATCATGATGTTTGGGACATAGTCGAAACAGGATATGTGTCACCAACTGATCAAATAGTACTTCAAAATGGCACAACTTTTAAAAACCTAAATCCAAAGAAATCTGGACTACATATGATAAAGAAAGACAAACATTTGAAGCAAAGGCATTGAATGTTATTTACTATGCTGTGTCCCAAGAAGTCTTCAATCAAATTAATATGTGCAGCACATCAAAAGAAGCATGGGATTTGTTAGAAACAACCCATGAAGGAACTAGCATAGTGAAAAGATCTAAGCTGCAACTTCTGTAACATCCCGGATTTTTGCCAACCTGGGATTAGACGTCCTTAGGCAATGGGTCGATCCTAAGACCTTATTAACTTGTCAGAACTAAATCCCACAGTCTAAAAATCGCTCCTTAACCATTTTCTTCACAAATTCCACCCTTCACCACCTTTTTCTTTAAAATTTTCAAAGTACTTTCATCCTAGACACTATCCTAAACTAGCTAAGTAGTATAACTTGGATCACTTTATATACAAACTACAAAGGCCCAGGTACCACCTTAAACAGAAATCTTACAGGACTAAACCCTTTAGAAATTAAGTGAGATTTAGCTAGTGTTAAACTAGAGTGCCTGTGAAATTAGCACCAATCGCTTTAAATACGATCTGCAAGACTCAAAACTTGTAGAATCATTGACGCTAGGTTACCCTAAAACTTAGGATCAATCTCATTACCCGCTCACGGGAGCATCTCGAAACTTCGATTAGGTCTAGACCGCACATCTCTCGGAAGTCCGATTAACACGAAGTTAAGGAACTAGGACCGCCTCACTGTGCTTGACAACCACCTCAGAAATCAGGTCCAGTCGATGTCCCACGGCTATTCGATTGAGTTCGGAGTGAGGGAGTGTGAAAATCACTCTTTCCTTTACAAAATAAATATCGGAATAGTGATCCGGCACCATTCGCATGATCGGATCAAGATAAAACTGGACCGTCGAATCGGACAGATTACACCCTTGGATCAGGAAAAATTTCAGGAACATTTACATGTACTTGGAATTTCGGATCGTGGCCCACCGACCGTCGAACTGAAAATGGTCCGCCACGTGCGATCTGGGAATTCGATCGAGTCGAAAGCGTAATCCCACGTAGATCCATGTGTTGAGAGCTTAAGCCTGACGTTTGGCTCGAGGAGGGCCACCAGAAACCCTCTTTTGAGCTGAAAAAGTGCCGAAATACCTATAATAGTCGTACCCCTTGAACAGGAGTCTATTTCGGTGAGTTTTGAGACTATATAAGGACCTTAAACCCTCTCTCATGGCAGCCATACGAATTTGGGATTTGAGAGAGGGAAAAGAAGGAGAATGTGTGGGAGTTGTGGGAAGATCTCCCCACCGCTCTACCCTACTGCTATCGGTGCTTAACCACCTCATTCTTGCCGCTTTTCTGGCGATTCCGGCGTCATTTCTAGGTAATAAACCCTAACCCTAACCTGTTTGGGGGGATTTGATTGCTGTAGGTTATGAAATAGCTAACCTATTACCTTCTCTAGGTTGCCTAGTTGCCGTATACGGAAGCTAGACAAACCTATCGATTCCGTTGCGATTCTACGACAAAAGGTGTGGACTTTAGGTATATAGGTTATGGTTTTCAACGCTTTCAATGTCAGATAATGATAGATTCATGATCTCGCATGCAATTATACATGTACAAAGTGCTTTCCGTTTTCGTTTCGATTAGAATTGAAGAATATGGAATTTCACATACTCTAGGTATTCGTATAAAATACTGTATACGTATTTTTTTTAGAAATTGTGTTTGACATGTTTATTTGTTGTATGGATATACGATATATGGATAAAATACTTATATGGCGAAAGGATTCGCCGAAATACATGTTTTACCAATATACACTATGTATGTAGAAATACTGTATTGTAAGGAGTGCCGTATACATGTATATTTTGGAAATGTGTTTGCCATGATTATTTGTCATATGATTATATAATATATGGATAAATTACTTATTTGGCGAAAGGAATCGCCGTAATACATGTTTGCTTGTATACTCTATGTATGTTGAAAATGCGTATTTTAGAAAATAGTGTATATGTATAAATTTTGGAGATGTATTTATCATGATTATTTGTCAGTAATAATATTATACATGGATAAAATACTCACTTGGCTAAAGGATAGCCCTAATACATGTTTTGTTAACATACACCATGTATGTTGTAATAGTGTATTCTAAGTGTTTGTGAAAATGACTGAATGAGTATAGAATTCTCATTCGTGCTCGCCATGACTAATTGTCATGGATTCATGATTGTTGTATTGGCGATACCCTTTTGACGAAAGGATTTTCCCTAAATCACGCCACGGCCAATATACACTATATATGCTAAAATGTGTGGCCTAAGTGTTTGCGAAAATGACTGAATGAATATGGAACTTGGATTCCTGCTTGCCATGACTATTCGTCGTGGGTGTACGCGTGTTATGATTGGGGGTAACTCCCTAGTGAAAGGATTTGGCCTAATGCCTATGTGATCGACATATGTCATGTATGTTGATGTATGTTTGTTTAAGTGTTTCTGGAAATGTCTGAATGAGTAGTAGTTAGCAAATGGTAATGTATAAGGGTGTTGAGATATGATTCTCAACCTCTTTTAACTATGTGTGTGATCTCCTTGGATTGTTGTGTGATTAGGAATTGAACATGTATAAACTCATGCTTGTGTTGTGATTCATAACATGCTCAACTACTTTATGATTATAACTATGTAATGCATATGTTTAAATTTATATTTACGTTGTATGATCCGTCATGGGTGATGGGGAGCGGAAGCAAAGTGCGATATGCAGAATAGCCGCAGCCCTAAACGGATAATACCATACCTTGATTGTATGAGTTGAATCTTGATCCATTCGCTTTATCTATCCGCAAGTTATCATGTTTGGGGCTATAATTGTAGTCCGGACAATCGGTGCAGAATTGAATTCGTGGTGACGTGATTCATTTGCCACGTGAGATGTGTTCGACGAACCCGAGTCGTACTTCGGTTGGCGATAGTGGTTGGCCACGCGAAGTGCTTATGCATTTCATGTCGTTCAACTTGTTGTGCGCTCGAGCTAGTCGAGCTCGTCAAGTAACCCGATCTGTCTAATGTATGTTCACCATGTTTCGGACGCCATCGCTTGAACCTAGGGTACCAAACTTACCTAAAGTGAAATCCCTTTTAACCATGGTACCTCGATCCGCTAAGACTCATGAGCCAGGCATGGTGGTATGGGACACCGTGGTCGAGCTGTCGGCCTACGCTGGGGCCATGTGCCTCCCCGTAGTGACCATTGAGCAACCCAAACTCGTGAGCCAAATACGATGGTATGGGACACTGTATTCGAGTGTCGATACTTACTGCGAGAGAAGTATGGTGAGACCCGTACTCGTCGACGGCGACGAGCAGTCCTCTCGTAGTATCTTCGAGTATACTCCTGTCCGTGAGTGGCACGAGTCTTTCACAAAAACTAGAGTATGAGTCGAGCCGAGTAATGCGGTGAGACACTGTACTCGAGTGACGGCTAGTGATTGAGCCGAGTACGGTGAGACAGTACTCGAACCGGTCAACAAATAACAATCGAGCCGTACGGTGGGAGATCTCGTATCCGTCTTGACGGGTGACGAGCCTTTTGTGATGCCTTCGCTACGCCTCTCAAACCATAATATCGTATGAGATTAACTAGGACTGACGACCCTAAAATGGATCATGTTTGGGAATGATACAAGGGAGGTACCTTAGTTTTCCAATACTGCTGTTTGAAATAAACTAATAATTACTCGGTAATCATGCTCATCATCGCACTGCATGTGCCTGGTAGATGTGGAGCACCGAGGGATGGACGTTGTCGCGAACGTAAGATGATGTCGCATGAGGGTGGTTTGGCAAGGGCATTCATCATGTCATTTCATACTTGCATTAATAAAGAGTACTTAGCATTGTTTAATTGTCTTGCTTTAAAATTACTTGTGTGAGTTGATAACATGTTAACCTATGCTTTCAATTGTTCCATTGAGTTGATCACTCACTCCCACGTTACGGGACGGTGTTGTACACACCAACCAAATTTGTTGAGTTTCAGGTGATGGCAATGCTTATGAAGTAGAACTGGACTACTTCTATGGTGATGAGGAGGAGTTCTCCTATTCAGTATCTCTCAAAAGTCTATGAAGACTCGATATTGTATGTGGGGCTATGGTACTTGGTATAGAAGACATTACATATCCTCACATTAGGTATATTTTAGAATTGTACTTGTAATTAATTAACCTGGTAACTTTATCACACTCTGGAGACTCACCACTGTTTTTATATTATATATATCTATCACAGTCTTCCACTTAAAATTTAACTGTCTCTGGAGTATGATATGCTGTTTTGGCTTAATCTCACTCATGTTCAATGCACAAATACAATCAACATTCAATCATCATTCATTTTGTTGCATAAGTGATGTTCTGAAACTCGGGAGTTGAGTTTATGCTCGACCCCCGATTTTCAGGGCGTTACAACTTCTAACATCACAGTTTGAACATCTCAGAATGGAGGAACATGAGACATTCATGGAATTCTTTACAAAACTGGACATCATTTGTAACTCCATGGGTGGATTGGGAGAGAAAGTTCCGGTCTAAAAAATTTGTAGGAGAATTGTAAGATCCCTACCAGAACATTTCAACTCAAAAGTTACAACTATTGAAGAGTGTAGGAACATGGATGGAATGAAAGTAGAAGAACTAGTAGGTTCCCTACAAACATTTGAACTACACTTCAAACCACCCCCAAATCCAAAAGTAATGCCCTCAAAGCTGTAAAACACACCGCCATCAATGAAGAGGAGGAAAGTGAGAGAGAGAATGAGGATGAGGAAGTGGCTCTCTTGGCTCAACGGTTCAAGAAATTTTTTAATAAAAACCATGGCCGACCCTACAACTACAAAGGCAAACAGTTGGACAACAAGTGCCATATAGGCAAACCTCTCAAAAGGTCCAAAGAGCCTTAGTGTTACAATTATTAAAAATTTGGGCACTTGTCTACTGAATGTCTCACCAAAAAGACTAAGGGAAAAGCCATGGCAGCTACATGGGATGACACTGAAGAATCAAACTCAGAATTCAGTGAATCATAGAGTGATGGTGACCAAATATCCTTGAAAATACTTATGTCCTCCACATCCTCTGACATTCTCAAGGCAACTGAGGAAATTGATGAACCACAAGCCAAAGGGACACTTCCATCAAATAATGAGAAAGAAGAAGAAGAGGAAGAAAATGATAATATACAAGATGCCTATAATCAACTCTATATGCGTAGCATTAATATCCTCAAAAGACTTGGTATCAATGAAAATAAGAATAAATTGTTGCAAATAGATCTAGACAAAACTTTAGAGATGAATACACATTTGATTAATGACCTTTAGCAATACCACTCAAATAGTGATAGGCTGGAAAGAATCAATTCATTTCTCAAATTTGAGTCAGTAAAACTAAACAAACAGATTGAATTACTGAAAGATGAAAACATGCATCTTAAAAATGAGAATCACACACTTATTTTTTATGCAGAAAATTCCAAAAAATCTATTGAACTAAGTTACAAATTCTCTTAAAGTAGTGAAAAACTAGAAAGACTTTTAGGGATGGGGAGACCACAAAAAGACAAGAGAGGATTGGGATATTTCAAACCAAGTCCCACTTCTGCAGCTCAAACGACTAAGAAAACTGCTGCTTCAGGGAGTAACACTAGTTCTACCCCTTTTTGTCACTCATGTGGAACTCAGGTCACTACAAATTTGAATGTCTTACTGTTGGCAGGACTCAACTCAATTATGGTTTGAACTTGACTGATAAATATAAATCAACCGGAAGAACAATATAGAATGTCAAGAGTCCACCAAGGTTCATGTCAAGAGAAAAGAAATATCCGTCTCCACCTAGAATGACAAAGAGAATGGAGGAGTTATTGAGTCAAGTGGTTCAACTGAAGCAGAAAATAAAGGAATTAATGAAACAAAGAAATGTGATTCAGTTGCCCAACATACCTAGACTAGCCTATAGTGAAGTAAAAATAACTTCTCCAAGAAAACCGTCACAAAATGGGTAGTGAAAAATAATAGGAATTGCCTCGTGACCCCTTCATTTTCAAAAATAGGCAATAACGTCAAATGGTACCTTGATAGCGGGTGCTCAAGACACATCACGGGTGACAAATCACTTCTCGCAATTATTCAAATATTGATGATGGGAAGGTCACCTTTGGAGATGGACGCACCGCTAAGGTAATGGGACATGGAACTATTGTTGGATTAGAAATGCTCAAAAATGAGAATGTTCTTTGCATAGAAGGGTTGACACACAACCTTCTAAGCATTTCTCAAATATGTGACGGTAAGCATGAGGTAACCTTTAACAAGCTAGAGTGCAAAATCTCAAACCTATAAGGAAAATCAATTATGAAGGATCTTCGCACTAGTGACCACTGTTATGTCGTCAAAGGCAATGGAAAGGTTGATCCATCTGTCTAATATCAATTAAGCATAGAGAACCAGTCCAGGTCATGACATCTAGACCTAGATGGATGAATGAAATGATGCACCTTAATGATTACATGACATATCTAAGGTTTTTATACCTGAAAAATTCTTCTTGAGAATGAACATAACAAATGTTCATAATTTTGAGTCCCACAACCTTTTGTACAAATTTTGTTGTGTATACAAGCTGATAAGAAAATACATTATGATATGCATATCTGAGAGGCCATCGAAATACAATGATCAATGTCATATTCTACTCTTCGATAAGTCACTCAATGAATCGAATGACTCCTTGATGATATCGAGCTAAGGTCGATATCATTGATGATCCTTTAGAATTAGAAGCGTCACACATTGAAAAATGTTATAGAACACCTCTTCGATAACATCAATTAGAGACGCTTGATGTGATTGAATCAGATTCTATGACATCGAAATATCCCACCCGATAAAAATCGGGCGAACGGGAAAATTACTCTATCTTGCCTCTTCATTTCCTTCTGGGCATTCCTTCTTTCAATGAGTCCTCCAGACGCACTTGGCAGTTGCTTGCACCTCAAATCTAGATAATCCCTCGTCCGTCCAAGGCATTCATCATTTTGATTTGGACTGTCCTAGGTTGATAAAAGTTTCTTTTTGTGAAACACCCTTCATCCATCATAGAGTAATTGCTAAATCTTGTTTAAATATTGAGTAGTCTTGTGATTGGATCCTCTACTTGGCTTGGAAGCCATTCGAGTTAAAGTAATTATATCTTGATAGTTGCACATTAAATCAAGATTAGGTATATCTTGATAGTTGCACATTAAATCAAGATTGGGTATATCTTGATAGTTGCACATTAAATCCAGATCGGGTTAATAGGATTTTTAATTCTCAAGAAAATTTTATAAAGTCCTATTCACCCCCCTCTAGGACACTTTGACTTATTCCAACTTCTACTATAGCGGTCCTTACTCCAATTCACTTAATCGATCTAATTATGCATGTTTTCATGTGCGAGATGATTTCGAGAGATTAAGGTGAAATTGATGCTAAAAGGAAGACTTATGCTCAAAAGATTACTACATGAATATTTGGAGATTTGGAAGTCATTAACGAAGAATTCACATGCCAAATATCTAAGGAAACCAAGTGAGGAATGAAGAGAATCGAAGATTTGAAGTGAAGAAAAACAATCCTGAAAAAACATATTCTGGAATTATGAGTATAAAATAAAACTATCTTGAAACATCTTTCGATCCAACTGAAATTCAATTTCGATCCGACCAAAATCGAGCAAAACAGTCCTGCGAGAAGCAGAATTTTTAGCCTTAATTTAGTCCGATCGAAGCCAACTTCGGTCCAACTGAAATTGCGCAGAATTGTCTAGTGAGATAGTGGGATTTTTAACTTTAATTTGGTCCGACTGAACCCAACTTCAGTTCGACCGTAGTGTTACTTTTTGTATAAATTTGAGGTGGTTTCAAAGTCAATCCAACCAAATGCTATAAATATGGGTCTCTTAATTGTTTCTAAGCACGAATTAGGGTTGGAAGAGTGGAGCAAGTTGTTAGAGAACTTTAAAGAGTCCTTCCTTCTTCCCCAATCTTCTTCTTCTAGTTAGTTTTTATGTTTTCTTTAAGAGTTTTTGTTTCAATCTGTAACACCCCGTACTTTCCAGTACTCGAGTGTTACCATTTAATAATAATAATAATAATATAATAATAATAATACAACCTAAATATATATACTATGAGATGTTACAAATATTCAAAGTTTCACATTAAAATGATATGTAGCTAAAATCCATATTATATGCATGTACTTACAACATCATTAATATAAATTACAAGCTACAAAATTTGTAATACATAAAAAATAAAATGTACTAGGAAAACTTAAAATGAATAACATATTTCAAACAATTTAATGATTTAACTTTTAAAAACCTAGCACATATATGACCACACAAATAATATACAAATAACATATATGTATATATGTACATTAATCTCTGCTTGCTTCGACATTCATATAATTTACATATGTTAATAAATTGTGATAAAATATATAAGAAAAATAATTTCTAATAATAATAATAAAATGATAGTGAAAATAATAATAATAATGGTAATCATAAAATAATAATTATAACAGTAAATAATATTATTAAATGTAGTATAACATAATATTTAGTGTCATAAAATAAGAACAGGCCATATATCTGTGACCTGACCATTGGGTCTTAGTTTAAATAGTCCCTTAGACCGTTTTAACCGTTGATGTTCAATTTCGGGCCGATTCGACCAACAAATCAACGGGAAATCCATAAAAGATACCCGAATCAAGTCATAGGGCCCACCTGGGCCTCACATGTGCCCCAAATTGGGCCAGGCCCCTATATAGGTACCCCTAAACATATGAACGGTGTAGATTTATCAAAAACATCACAGTAGACCCCACACACAATGCACGTGCAACATATACTACCCATGCGTGAGATGCACCAAGCCAAGCTTTCTTGGTCAAACACCTTTGACCGAGCAAAACCGAAAAAAGTAGAAAAATTACAAAATTCCCTCCCGTCATAAAAAATTTAAAACTGTAGATTTTCAAACCTCAAAGTGGGCCATCCGAGGGACTTTTAGGACGATCCAAACCGTCCATTTTACTTGCATGGGTCCACTAAACAAAACTGTATACAGTCTTAGGCCCATGCATTAGAACGGTGAAAATCAGCCCCAACCATCCAATTCCTTGATGTGGGGCTGAGATTCGATGAGAGGGACTTTCAGGTGACTTGTTGGGCAAGCCAAAATCCCATGGACCGGAGGTTATCAACCTTCCTCCTTGCCAGCAGAGAAGAGTCTTCTCACAGCTGAAAAATGGCCGACAGCTATGAAGGAAGAAAAAAAGGAGACTTTCTTCTTTTGGCTAGCAATGGTTGTCACATTAGCAACCATCCGATGGGCCACGTGGCTTAATCTCAGCCCTCCTACGTGGCTGGTATGATTTGAGATGATAAGCTCTCTCATCTCATGAGAAAGAGAGGAGAAGGCAAGGAGATCTCATGAGATGGAACAAGATCTCATATGGGATCTGAAAAGTGGGCCCCACACCGCTAATGGGACCCATCCGGACCAATCAAACGGTCTGGATTGCCTTAAAACCCCCTAAGTAACAATCCACCATTGATGGGTGAATCATCTTCCTCAAAAACCCACCCAACCACATCAACAAAATGGGCCCCACTAGGCTTGAAAAATGTACTCCTAGGAAGCCCAGGGCACTACAAACACATCTCCACAAGCGGATGGGCCCCATGCATAGCCATCATATAGTGAGCTTTTTCCAACCGTTGGTGGCACCTCTAACTGTCTATAAATAAGACCCTGTTGCTTCAAAAAATTCCACACCAGAAATAGAGAGGATAGAGAATGAGAGAAAGAGAGAAAAAGGAAGGAGAGAAGGAAAGGAAAGAAAGAGAGTGAAAGGAAGGTGGTTGTATGCGTGCCAACCCAAACCCAAGTTCGGGTCAAACTTGACTTAGATAGGTAAAACTCTCTTATTTTGAAGCTCTAGAATAAACGTAAACTAAGCTCCACCATGCCCCACCTACACCTCGAATAAACCACTGAACGGGACCCGGATCATAGCTGAAAATAACCACTAACAGGGCCATTCACAGAACCCACGAACAGGCTTTGTTTGAAGAAGATGGCCTGCATCCAAGCACTGTTTCAGGGCCAAATCCGGCCCGAGTATGGCCCCGTCTTGGGGCATGGCACTGACGTATAAATGGCCCACTTGGTAGCTGAAACTGGGTCTTGGGTTAGCCTATAAACGGGCTCTGTTGAGCTGCTGCACGCCTCAGAAATTAGCCTGAAAATGGTCCCTAGAGGAGGAGGAAACGACCCTGTTTCGGGCCCTTTTTGGACGCTGAAGGTGGCAACCACCATGCCCCTGAACTGCGCACCGGTAAGAGTCTAAAAACGTCCAGAGACGGGCCAGGTTGTGCTGAAGAGCAAGGCTGGAAATGGTCTCCAAATCGGCATGCAGCAGAGGCGTGTTGTGCTCAGAGGAGCTGCCTTTGGGCCTACCAAGTGCAGCTGGGCCTTGCCAAGTGCAGGTGGACCCACCAAAGATTATGGGGCTGTGTTGGTTTGGGCCCTACTTAAGTGCAGGTGGGCCGTACCCTGCATCAGCGGGTGGACCCCACCTGAAACCTGTGGTTGGTCATAAAAGTGGACCCCACCTCGATTATGGGGTGTGCCTGGTCCGTCCACCAAGGGACGATCCTAGAACGTCCAATACGGGACATGTGGCTGCTCACGTTAACCAAAAATTATTATTGCTAGCAGAAGACGTGTTGAGGCAGTATACATGTGAAGTGCCATACACATGAAGTAGGTCCCACATGTGTGGACCCACCTCTGATTACACACACGTAGTGTAGATGTGCCACATCTAAACCGTCCATCTGTTTCTTTTGGACAGTATATTTCACTGATTAACTCACGTCAGCAAGATGGGGTACTAACCTAAGGTATATACTACCTCTCAACTGTCCAGACTGTGGGCCCCATCTGTCATGGGTTTGTGGTGCATCCACACCATACAAGAAACTAAATCATATCCCTGGTTGGCCACATCCATGAGGCATATGTGGTATCTCAACCGTCCATCTATTTTAAAAAGCACATGGACCACCTCTGTAATGCCCTGAAAATCGAGGGTCAAGTAGTAACTCAACTCTAGTAAGTATCAATGCAACAATATAGAATGATATTTATGTTGCCCCACATCCATAGAGTAGGAACATGAGTAGATTACCAAATGCAACATATCATGCATGTATGTAATGATGTAAATTATATGAATGTTGATACCAAATGCATATGAGATGATGTATGTAAAATATATAAATTATAATGAGTCTCCATCGATGTGATAACGCATATAATGTTAAATAATTATAAGTATGTAGTATATAAAATATACCTAATGTGATGAAGTGTAATGTCTCCTATCCCAAATACCATAGGCACTTGTGGTGGGCCCCATGAAGGACCCACGTTGATATGATATTCAGACATGTGTGAGTTACATGATAGGAGAACCCTCCTCATCACCATAGAAGGGGCCCACCCTAGTGTATGTATAAACATCCATCTCCGAAATTCAACAAACTGCTATGTGTACATTCACCAAGCCGTCCGTAGAGAACGTGGGAGTGAGTGAGACGTTTGTCTTGGAACAACATATATAGGTTAACTTGTAATCAATGGAGGTAAAGAAATTAAATAAAGCAAAGACAAATCAAATATTCTAAAACTCTTATGAGAGTGCGAGAATAAAATGACATGATGTCGTATGCCCTGCCAAACCAGGGCCCTATATGGACCTCTTACGTTCGCGATATGCTTAATCCATCGAACCACTCTTGGGATGCGCCACATCGGTCATGGATGGCAGATGCGAATACCTTCGATCACTTAAAAACTTCGAGTGGGCCATGTGTGTGGGCTTCACTGAGATGATCATAACTCACCTCATGATGCATTGCACCATCCATGGGATTTCACTAAGATACATCCTTAATCATTCCGTGGAAACATGATCCACAACGTAAGATGTAATTTTAGGAAATTCTAGATAATCAGGACCACGAGATTATGGTTCGAGAGGCACTACCATAGGGTGATGACTTTCCCCTTGGGCTTTCTATTTCTAAATTAGTTAAACATAGTTACACTAGATTACCACTATTGTGATACTTGTTTCCACCACACGATGGGCTCACATGTTAGCCTAACCCATGAAAAATGATTACTATTTGTCTGTCTTGTTGATACATTCTTGAAAATCATTATTTAAAATTATGATGTCTCCCTTCATTCGAAGTTATATATGTTATCTTGATTGCCTCTACATAAAATCTCATAAGATATACATGGAGGACTCGTTGTATGCAAGCCACAGTTGAGATGTACTTAGCAGATGTACTTAGACAAAATATGTGTCCCATAGGGACCATAACCAATGTCATTTTGATCAAGACACACTATTAGATCATCCCAAGGTGGACCTCATGAGCCAGGGGATGGTGGTAATGGGACACGGTGCCCATACCACCATCTGTTGGGCCATGTGCTCCCGAGTCTTAGTGAGCATAATTAAATTGGTTAAAAGGGATTTCAATTGGAGTAATAATGGGTTGGCTAATCATGCATGCACCAAACATGGTGAACATACATAAGACATCTATTCGGGTTACTTGACGAGGGCATATGGCTTCGAGCGCCAACAAGTTGGATGTTTTGAAGAGCATAAACTATCTTCCATTGCCCTCGTACATATTTGCCAACCGGATGTTTTACCCAAGGAACACATCTCACGTGGCAAATGAATGTTTCACCTGGTACCGACATTGCATGGGTGACGACTATAATCATAGCCTCAAAAATGATTACTGCAGATAGATAAGCCGTCTGGATGTTTTCAAGATCCCACGATTACATTCAGGCATCCATGCATCTAATAAGGACCGCATATTGTTTTGCATTGCACTCGTTCTCCTTTTAACTATGATCACCCATGACGGTGTGTAATCTTGAAATAAAATTTAAACATATGCACTTATCCATAGTTATAATCGAAACGATTGAGCATGTAAAATCACAACACAAGCATGATGTATATGTTTAGATTTGATAATCACACAACAATCCAAGGAGATCATACACATATTGAAAAGAGGAGAATCTATGGTCAACGCCCTTATACATTACAATATGCTTTTTGTCATTTCTTATGTATGACATTTAAAATCACTTAAACAGACATTGGTTTACATCAACATACATGACTTGTATATTTGAATGATAATGAAATTTCCCTTATGTTAGCCCCAATCATAACTCTACGCGACATCCGCGACGGACTCGATAAAGAAATATATATATATATATATATATATATATATATATATATATATATATATATATATATGGTGTATATTGGCCGTGGCGTGATTTGACCATCCTTTAAGATTAATCCATGACAACTAGTTTTTGAAAATGAATCATATATTCTGTACTCATTCGAAAAATGGGCATTTACACAATCATGTCTTAGTTAGATAAACTATTACAACATACAGGTGGTGTAGTTTGTTTAGATGATTATCTTACTTTGATTCACCTTTTATATTGAAGTATTATTGATCCATGTATAATAATTAAGAGAATATTTTCATGTTTTAATGGTTTATTGTGAGTCCCAATAGTTGTTATGAGAGCTTTAATATCTTCTTATATGCATTTTGATATTATACATAGTGGTAAACAAGTGATTCATTATTGTCGATTCCCAAATTTTAAAACCAAGCAAAAATTTCCGATCAATAGGACTATGCCAAATATTAAAATTTTTAATGCGCAATAAGAAATATATAAATAAAGATAGCACTTATCAATTCAAATTACAGAAATGAATAGAAACCTCAAATGCATAAGTATTGAGAGGTTGATACAGATGTTGTTCTAAGGACAACCTTACACCAAAAACCAATTTTATGGTAGGACAACTTGATTTTTAGAATATCCATGTATCAAAATAAACCAATGTCAGAGGAATAAAGAATCCAAAAAAATAAATAAATATCTACGAATTCTATTAGAACATTCACCACTTGTGCATAAAATAAATTACAATCATTCACCACAAATGCTAAAAAATAAATTACAATCATTCACAAGCGTTAAGCACATTAACCATCTACCTAAAGTCCAACAATTATATGGCTAACGAGTATATGTGTACACCAACCAAATATACTGAAAAATAGCCACACAACAAAGTTAGCTATTTGCCAATATCCTCACCCTCGGGACAATTGGCTTTAAAACTATGAAATAGGTTTTCTAAGGTTCACCAAAACCTTCACGATTGTGTTTTCAAAAGGGCTATCACAATTAAAACCTCACTCATAGCGGTGAGAGCTCGCTATCTCAACAAAGGGAAAAAATGAAAGTTTTTCTCTCTTCTCAAACTCAAATCCAAATTGAAATGTATCTGAAAATTGAAATGTACTTTTATAGCCTAAAATTCTTCTTTAGATGAAGTTCAAGGGAACTAATTGATGTATATGTTCAATGTCCAATCTCACATATGAAAGGGTTCTTAAGTCTAAATGATTTTTAGAATAAATTAACCTGAGCTAGCTTGATTTGATTTTGATCTCAAAAAGAGTAAAAAGAAATATTCCCTTTTTAAAAGAAATAGAATTGAATAGATAACATAAAATCAAATGCAAAAAGCTATTAAAAGATCTTAAATACTAACCAATTAGCTTCTCGAATGTGGGGACAAGTTTTCTCAGAGTTATGACTTGAAGACCTTGGAATGAATTGAAAAACTCTAAAAATCATCCTCAATTTATATGAAAAAATACTGTTCACTCGACTGGCCCAGTTGTCAGCTCGACTGGTCGAAGGACCAATAATATTTCAAAAATTCTGGCGCGATAAGATAAGATCGCTACTCGAGTGGTCGAGCCCTGCACTCGAGTGGTCGAGTGGGACCCAAAATGGTTGCTGGACTTTGAGTTGAGCTTGCTCGACTGGTCAAGCATTGTTCACTCGATTGGTCGAGCAGTCTCCAGGACAGGTCGAGGGTCCGACAGAAATTTCAAAATTTCACAACAAACCTTGGACTGGTCAAGAAAATTCTTAAATTGGTCGAGCCAGTGTCTGGACTAGTCGAACATAGGCTAGAACTAGTTGAGAAAAAGCCTATAAATTTATATAATGACCCTAATTAAGTATGCAATCATTATAATCTAATCTATGGTCAATCTAGGATCATTCATACCTTATAGGTGAAGATTGATCATTGAAACATCGTTCGCTTCCGTTGATAGTTTATCTTGAAGTACATGAAGCTTGTCATTGTATACTCGAAGATGAGCTTGGACTAGTGATCTTGTGACTTGAGTTTCAACTTGAGTATATGAGCTTAAGCTTAAGAAGATTACTTGAGCTTGAATCCTTAAGTAATGCACATCGTCTTGATATAGTTGAAGCTTAAAAACTTGATCTAGTACTTAAACTTCTTGATGTTGTACTTGAATCTCTTGTTCTTGTACTTAAACTTCTTGAACTTGTACTTGAATGTAGGCAAGGATGATATAAAGTTGATCTACACAAGATACAGATTCCAAGAGGTTTTGGCACCATAAAATTTGACAAATCTAGGAACTAGATAAGATAACATTTATAGAGAACTATGATAATTGGCAGAGATTTCATCACCAAACCATGCCCAGGAGACAATGACAAACAACAAGATTTACCAATCCCATAATCTCAAAGCAGGAGAATTGTGAAGATTAGGAAGGATTCCATCACCCTACCATGCCCAAGGGATGATGGTGAACAACAGGACTTACTAATTTCACAATCTTAAATCAGAAAAAAAAGATACTCAAAGCTATTGCAAATTTACTATAATTTGAGTCACAATAAACCATTAAAAACTGAAAGTATTCCTTAAATATCAAATTAGAATCCATAGAGTTCAACATAAACATGAATCAAAGCAATAAAAACATCCCATCATGCTACAAGCTTCACCACTTAGCCCTAGCTAAGAGGTTTAGCCAACCATAGACATGATTGAATCTAAATCCCTAAAAGAAAGAATGAAAACAACTAAGGAAGAAGAAAAAAAACTCTTTGTGACGACTTCTCCACCCTTTTGTACCACTCCTTAAACCCTAGAAGATACCTATGAATATCCTTAGGAGTCCTATTTATAGTTGTGTAACTCCAACTTTCGCACCTAGTTGGAAAACTCTAGAAACTGCCTCAAATTTACATAGTTTTCTAAAATAGACTTCACTTTGCCTAGTTTCCCAAAATCGACTTCACTCTATGCAATTTCATAAAATGACCCAGAGTTTCAGAATATGCTTTTTTACGACGCTTTCAGGATTCATTTTCTTCACTTTAAATCTTAGAGTCTCTTCATTCCTCACTTGGTTTTCTTGGATCTTTGGCATGTGAATTCTTCAATCTTGGTCTCCTAAGATTTATCCCTTACCTTGGTGATTCTTGAGCATCAAATCCATACTTTTAACACTATTTTCAATCCAAGCTCTTAAATCCACCTTGGGACACAAACATGAGTAAAATAGAACATTAAGCATTATTATGTTCATAAAACCAAGATATAAATGGGGGATAAAATGTAATATTTGACCCTCAACATAATCCCCAGCTAGCATTTTGCTAGTCCCGAGCAAAGTATGCGAAAAATATTTCTAAAACCACGGGATAATTTCTATAAGCTCAAGTGGTTTTAAAAAAATAATCTAGATAATAAAATTCTAAAATACATTAATGTTGTGCATTACCTTCTCCTAAAGTCTAGCACATGGTAAGTTTTATAATCAAGTTCAAAGCATTGATCCTCCAATTAGAACAATTCCAAGCATTGAGTTCCATGGGTGTATAATGAAGTCTAGACTTATCACAATCAAAGGTTCAATTTGTCACTTTTATGATAACATTGATAATTAAAAGAGCATTCAGGACAACCAAAACTAAACCAAAACTTGCCTTACAGTTCATCTTTTAGTTCCCTCTTTTATTCCTCCAGCTCTTGATTTTTCCATCAATGGCTTTCACGCTATGTTAACCTTTCTAAAGATCTTTAATAGGTATCTCTTTTCAACAACAACTGCTTTTTTAGTTGGGTATTTTCTTTTTCTTTCTTTTTCAATTCTTCCCATTGAATATGTTGGACACATTCCATAGGTTGGTTCCTTCCATGCTTAATAATCATCAAGTTAACAATTCGATATCGAACTGACATTTTAATGTGTAAGCTGGATGTGACATGTGAAATCATGATTCAATCAATGTTTAAAACTTTTAATCGAGGATGAATGACTTAACTTAATTTTGAGATTTTCCAAGTGACTAAAATCCAAGAGACATAAGGCATCAACATTAAATATCTTGTAATTCTAATTCATGGATTAACTTCGAGATCACTTAAATTTGCGAAAATTTCAGAAAAATTTCTCAATTTTTCACAACTTCGCCCAAAGACTAAGAAAACAACTGATTAGATTGCCTAATCCACACCCCCAACCTAAAATATACATTATCCTCAATGTAAAAGAGATAAACATTCAATACAAATGAGGCAATGAAAAGAAAAGGGAAGTGGCGGAAAGGTAGTATCTAAAGACGGAATTCTAAGGGTTTTTTTTTTCAAAATATCTCAATGTGAAGACGGGTTAGCACAAGAATTAAACCGTCAGAAAGCAAACTTTCTAAAACAGCAAAAAGCAAACTATCCTAAACGATGAAAAACAAAATATCCTAAATTGTGAAAAGCAAACTATCCTAATCCTAAATTCTTTGAAAATAATAAACCCAATTAGGAAAACAGGGAAAAACTACCTAGTCATGCGGCAAGGTTCCTCCTCCAGCCAGTATCTTGATAAATTTCTCAGTAGGTTTCGTAACAAGATCATCTAAAAACCCTTTTTGCAATAGGCTTGGATGCCTTGAAGTATGATTTTTCAGAGAAATTTGTGGACCTCAACATAAAGTTTCCTTTTAATCTCCTGAGGTGTCCAAAGTACATATGATTCACCTAAGACAGAGAAAGTTTCAGAGTTAGTGCAACATGGTGAATCAGAGACTATAAGTAGATAAAATTTAGAGAAATTCTTAGTAGGTGATGTAGTCTCAACATATTCTGAAGTTTCAAGCTTCGGTTCAACTTTCAGCTCCTCCTCTCTTAATGGTAAACATTCAAGATCTGTGGAAGGAGAGGCTTCAGAATAAGGGTTCTCTCAGTCAGTAACAACCACCGAGGTATTGTTTTACAAGGCATCCATTATTTCCTTTATGATGGGATCATTTGAATCTGTAAAATATGTCAAGCGATCTTCCAAAGAGTGGAAAGATTCAGTTGAGAGGGGCTCATTTTCCACATTGAGGTCTGCGATGATATGCCCAGTTACTTCTTCAGTATCTTCGAGAATTAAGTGAAGCGTACTCTCTTGCCCTACATCTGGGTGAGAATACATCATCACCGGATGTATCTTGCCTTGCCCTGTATAGACAGATTGTGGATCAATATGCGCATTGATGTGAAGACTCTGTTCATTGATACTAATTAATAGAGGCTTTTTATTATCAAGGGATGACTGTTCAATTGGTGGCCTATGTTGAGAAGTTTCAAAGAGTCATCCATTTCCCTAATCAAATCATCATCCAAATAAGGGAATTTGTCTAAATATGCCTCAAAAGAGTCTGAAGGGTTAGTTGAAAGAGGCTCATTCTCCACATTTAAATCATACAAGTCAGATGAGTGGAGGGGATTATTATGGTCGACAACTTCCTGTACCTCTTGATCATTTACCTGGGCCAAACTTGAGATCGATTCCAGAGGAATTTGGGCTATAAACTCATGATTGTCATCCCAATACTCATCATCTTCTAATTCAGTGTAGTTCACAAGTGGGATGGGATCACTTTCCTCACATTCTGTTTCTGGGTTGCGTTGAGGCTCAAATAAACTAGACTCTTCCTCCTCATTGAAGCCAAGTGTATCACGTGAGTGAAGCGTGTCAGTATCATTACATTTGAAAGATACCCATGTCTCTCGATCTTTACTTTGGACAATCATCAAAATTGACTCTCTAGGAAATCGAACCTTATGATCATTAACAGAATCCAACTCCTCATTCTCAATTTCACTATTCTCCATAATCGCATCTTGTGAACTTAACTATTGTATATCTTTTATAAGTTCTTTTAATATTTGGAGTATGTTTTGCTGGATGAGCTCTAGAATTTATGTGGAATTCTGAAGCAAATTCTCTTGGATCGTTTCTTATTGGATCTCAGAGGTATAGGACTCAAGAGAATTGTCACTATAATGCATTGTTGATTCAACTTCTCAATCTTGATGTTTCCATTGATCATAAGTAGGGAGTTAGGAATGAAGAATTAGATTGGGTTAAGGCTGGGGGAACTAGCCTCCATTAGCTTCTCGAGGCGCGATGCAAGCACTTCTATCATTTTTCTAATGCCAGCAAAATCCTATATGTAACCCTGAAGTGAATCCGCTTGGATCGTTTCTTATTAGATTTCAAAGGTATAAGATCCAAGAGAATTGTCACTATGATGTATTGTTGGTTCATCTTTCCAATATTGATGTTTCCATTGATTATAGTCATACGGGCCATAGGTGGGAGAATCTGATAGTTGTTGATTCATATTTGTAACGCCCCAGATTTTTGCCAACCTAGAGTTAAATGTCCTTAGGCAAGGGGTAGATCCTAACTCCTTATGAACCTCTCAAACCTTAAATCCTTTAGGAATTAGACAAAGTTAACTAAGTGTTAAACTGGATTAGCTACGAAATCTGCACTAATCACTTTAAATACGATCTGCATGACCCAAAACTTGTAGAATCATTGACCTAGGTTACCCTAAAATCTAGGATCAATCTTATTACTTGGCTGCTCTTGGGAGCATCATGAAACTCCGTATCAGATCTGGACCGCACATCGAAAGTCTGAATAATACAAAGTTATAAGATTAGGACCGCCTTGCTGAGCTTGACCACCATCTCGGAAATCAAATCCAGATAGTGTCCTGAGGCTATTCGCTTAAGCCCGGAGTGAAGAGTGTGACAAACGTGAAATTAATTAGAAATAAATTATAAATTTAAGTAATCTGAGACTTGTCGCTTGCGGGCCTGATATAAGTAATCAGACCGTCAGAATTTGACCCAAATACACCCTCGGATCAGGGGAAATTTCATATACATGTCCATGTACTTTAACCCTGATCAAGTTGCGGTAACCGTTGAACTGAAACTGGTCCGCCACGTGTGATCTGGGAACTTGATTAGACTGAAAACTTAACTCGACCTAGATCCATAGTCAGTGAGCTTAAGTCTGACCTTTAGCTCAAGGGGGGGCTCCGAAAATGCTCCGTTGAGCTGAAACAGATGCTCTTTAGACAAAACCTAAGTATACCTTGGCCTTGGGTCTAATTTGGTGAGTTTTAGGCCTACATAAGGACCTTAAACCCTCTCTCATTCTCACCATACGAATTTAAGAAAACCTGGGAGAGAGAAGAGAGAAAAAAGAGAGAAAGTGTGAGAGATGTGGGAGCATCTCCATGCCACTCTACCCTACAGCTATACAAGCTTAACCATCCCGTTCTAATAGCTTTTCCGGCGATTCCGGCTTCGTTCTTAGGTAAGAAAACCTAACCCTAATCTGTTCTAGGCTTTCTATTGTTGCAGGTAGCGAAATAGCTAACCTATTTCGTGATTCAGGTTGTTATACCATCATTGACAAAGACCTAGAGTCTTTGTCCAGTTGGTTACGATTCTACGGCAAAAAATGCAGACTTTAGATGTATAGGTTATGGTTTTCAACGCTTTCAATGTCAGATAATGATAGATTCATGATCTGTATGTTATTGCACATGTACAAAGTACTGTCCGTTTCATTTTTTGATTAGACATTAAATATGTTGAATATACTGTATTCCTCGTATTTGAAGAAAGTACCGTATACGTATAAATTTTGCAAGTGTGCTTACCATGATTAATCACTATATGAACATGCTATATATATGTATAATAATTACCTGGCGAAAGGGTTCACCCTAATACATGTTTTTGGCTAGTATACGCTATGTATGTTGAAAGAGTGTATCCTAAGTGTTTGTAAAAATGCTTGTAAGAACAAGTACTTAGAGGATTGTGCTTTAGGTAGGTGTTGAGATAGGATTCTCAGCTACCTTAGAGATGTATATGATTTCCTCCATGTTGGTTATTTAATTTAACCGCTTACTTATGGAATATATGTGTTTGTATTTCCTATTTATGTTGTGCTTTATAACATGCTTTATGACATGCTTGAACTACTTTGTTTATTCTGCTTTACTCTACATGCTTCTGAATAAGGATTGATTGTGATTGGGGCAATGATTATAGTCTAGGCACTCGGTAACAAACTTGAGTTCGTGGTTGAGTTTCATTCGCCACGTAGGATGTGTTTGACGAACCCGAGTCTTACTTCGGTTGGCGACAGTGGTTAGGCCAGGCGAAGTGCTTGTGCACTTCATGTCGTATAGCTGGTTGTGCGCTCGTGCTAGTCGAGCTCATCAAGTAATCCGATCTGTCTAATGTATGTTCACCATGTTTGGACGCCACTCCTTGAACCTAGGGTACCAAACTTACCAGTGTAACCCTGTTAACCTTAGTACCTCGATCCACTAAGACTCATGATTCGGGCATGGTGGAATGGGACACCGTGGTCGAGCTGTCGGCCTACGCTAGGGCCACAGCCTCCCCATAGTGACCATTGAGCAACCAGACTCGTGAGCCAATTATGGTGGTATGAGATACTATATTCGAGCTGTCGGCCTACACTGTTTTAATGGGTGATGGGGGAGTGGTGTAACGATTCCGTGTAACAGCCCTGACAGCCTTGACCGTACCTGGGGTAGTGACCTCAAGCATACTCTAAATCTGCGGTGAGGCAACGAGCCTTCCCATAGTAATAGAGTATAAACTAGGCCTATATTAATAAGGTGATGGGGGAGTGGTGCAACGATTCCGTGTAACAGCCCTGACAACCCTTGTAACGACCTAGAACCACACTATCATATGAGATTATCTAGGATTGATGACCCTAGAATGGATCATTATTTGGGAATGATACAAGGTACCTTAGTTTCTCAATACTACTGTATGAAAAGGACTAATAACAACTTGGTAATCATGCTCATCATCGCATTGTATGTGCCTAGAAGATATGGAGCACTGAGGGTGAAAGCATGCCGCGGATGTAAGATGGTGTTGTACGAGGGAGTATGTTGGCGAGGGCATGCATCATAATTGCATCTCATCCTTGCATTAATTACAGTACTTTGGAATGTTGATTGTACTGCTTTATCATTACTGCTTGACTGTTTTGATAACATGTTAACCTATGCTTTACTGTTCCACTAAGTTGATCACTCACTCTCACGTTACGGGATGGTGTTCCGGACACCCAACAGACTTTGCCTGATTGCAGATGGTGATGCTACTCCTGAGGCGGAGCTGGACTTTTGTGACGACGAGAATGGTTTCTCGTATATGCTATTTTCTGGTGGCTTTATGTGAGCCGTGTCTTGATCGACGGGGTTAGAGGGATGTTGACTAGATGACACTACCTTTGGTATATGTTAAAATTGTACTTGTAATTCATTAACCTGGTAACATTTTCACACTCTGGAGACTTCTTTCTATACATTTATCATAGTCTTCTGCTTGCAATTTACCTATCTCTGGAGTATGATATGCTGTTTTGGTATAATCCCATTTATGCTTCAATGCTCTCATCATAATCATCATTATCTATGTTGCATAAGTGATGCATTGGAACTCAGGATCTGAGCTTTGCTCGACCCCCAATTTTCAGGGCATTACAAGATGGTATCAGAGCATGATTTGGATTAAACCGGACCTGGGTTATGGTCACACAACGCATTCTGACGCACTCTGACTTAGTAGGGAGTGACGGAACGTAGAAATCGACTTAGGATTTTCCATATTTGCCGAACGGCGAAACTGACCAAAATCGACCACTGAGATTGGGCCCGTACACACCCATGATCACGCGAAACAATCCTGAATCACTTTTAGACCATTAAACGATAGGTTTAGATCACAACTCACCCCATCCCAGCCATTAAAAATCGGTACATACGGGTATATATCAAAAACATCCCAAAACTTCCCGAAACGACCTAAGTCGCCTCTAGGCCGTCAGTCGACGGGTTTGAGTCGTTTCCTAGAAAAGAATGCCCTTAGGTTATGGGTTAACCATAACACCTTACACTTAATCTCAAAGCCTAAAACCCCTTTTATCCAATTCCTCCAAAATCTCTCATTTCACCACCTCATTCTTTAACTTTTTCTAAGTCCTTTAATACTAGACATAAATCCTAATGTATAATTGGTGAAGAATAATACTTAAACAAAAATTTACTATAAATACTAAATATATGTATAAATCGGTCTTTTGACCATTCAAATTATAGAATCTCGTGAAATAAATAGGTTAGTTGGATAGCATAGCGTCTCCTACCCCAAAATAATATATTACATGTCTAATAAAATCATTTCAGTTTACAAATTAGACTCGAAAATGCCTCAAATGGAATCAGGGGCCAAACGGAGCACTTACAGGGAGACCCAGGGTGGGACCCACACCTTTTTGGGGCCTAGGGGTCACGAGGACCTCGTCCAAGTGGCGAGCCATCACCGCTTTGTCCAGAGGGTGGCGAGGCCCTCGCCCGGTCGCCGAGGCCTCGCCGGTCATCGGGCTCGGCCAGGCGAGCCGGTCGGGCCGATCGTGTTTGGGGGTTATGGAACCCCCCTGATGCATGGGCCGTCCCTTAAAACCTTTCCAAACACCTACCTCCTTCATAAAGTGCCCCCTCAAGCTCTTATCTCTCTTCCAAATGTCTGATTTTTGATAAAAATCGCCCCACCAATAGTCCCCTCTTCCATTTTCGTGCATCCTCTCCATCACCTTGCTGAAAGCCCTCCTCTATTACTGCCTACCCTCTCCATTCCCTTTCATTTGAGCTCCTACACCCCCCTTTGAAGCTCAAAACCGTGTAAGCTCTCAACCCATCCTATTTTTTCATTTCCTTTCTTCAAACCCTGTCTTTTGAGGCCTTTACAATCCCTATTAAGGTTCAAACTCGTGGAGAATCATAAGTTCTAGCCCCTATTCCCCCTTGTCTCCATTTTCTATGGCCTTCTTTGAGCTCATTACGGCCATATTTTTTATCTTCACCTTCCTCTCTCTCATGGGAAAGAGAAAGGGTGCCCCTCCTCCATCACTACCCTTGGATGCCTAGTCATCCATACTGTTGTCTTGTAGTTTGCATGGGTCACCGCCTTTGGATGTTTATGTCTTCACATTGATGGGTGTAGTAGGTAGAATGTTTTAGATGTTTGAGGACGTTTAGGGTCGTTCGGCCAACTGCATTAGGTGAGTAAGGTGGATAGAATTGTAAACGTAACAATAAATGCATGTGAAAGGTATGGTCCCTAGATTGGGTGTATCCCATGTTTTCCAATACCATGTTTGGAGTGTATGCAATTAAAAGTAAATCCCAAAATTTCCTTTCCAAGTACACTTGGAGATTCATTATCATGGGATTTGGAATCCCATCTCACACTTTCTAACACAAGACTCATTTTCCAAAGCCTGTGACATTAATTTTAATCCCCTCCCACCCTCCTACCAAACATACCACTTCTAATCCCGAGGCGGGATTAGCAACACAATCCATTTAATACAATTTAATACTCAAATAGGTCCTTAGAGTTTTGGACCTAGAGTAGTACTCTTATATTTCAAAGGATTTGACAGTGTAGGAAATTCAATAAATTAATAACGTGAACCCTAGGACCTTCTTAGCTAGTATGAACATGTGTGTGGTGCTCGAGCACAGTTACATTCAAGTTCGGGCAACTCAATTCCGATCAGACAACTTTGACCCTAAGCGATAAGACAATTTCTTATATTAGAAAGGGTATAAAATCATCTAGTGTATAAGCATAGACTTTGGATTACAACCAGTGGATTACCACTACTCCTAAATTAATACTAGACTACTGGTTAGGCTAAGGAAGATAAATGACTAATTAGTTACGCTAAGCCAATTGAATAATAGACTTAGTTATTTGGCGTAACCGACTCAGACCCACTACACAACTTCCCTTCCATGTTGGCCCGACCACTTACAACTAAAAGTTTATAATGTCGTCTTTGAGAAGTGTTAGGAATATATAGCCGCTAGAGACTTTGTCTTTTTAGACCTAAGGAATTTCCCAAATGGGTAACCGATAGTTAGGAATTAGGTCCCAAATCACATGCCATGTCGGCATACATATTGTGCATATGAACGTAGAAAGATAGCCTGCATGTTAAGCTAGACATGATTAAATAGGATAAGTCTGGACCGTAACAAAACTCCTTGGTAGAATTAGGCATCTTGCCTCAAACTCACACCTGCCCCTGAAATCAACCACAATACCCATCATCTTTAGCTCCTTTCTATAATCATAGGTACCAATGCCATAATATGCATCATCGATGAAAGGAAGACCATTGTATTGAGGGATTGTTTCCCATTTCGTGTCAATGATATATCCTACATTATACCTTGTTTCGACATACGGAACAGGATATAGATCTTGAACCCTGGAGGTAGAAATAATTTTTAAGGGAGGTAGAACATTATGAACCCAATCTAGTTAGGTCACCTAATACACCTCTTTGATCTGGGTGGCACAGCGGAAATGTTGTGGATCCTTGCCCCACTGGCCCAGGATCAAAGGGAATTGATCCAGACTGTACGTAAAGGTAGGTCACTGAATAGGATCTGAATCTTCCTTAGAATGTAAAGCAATTAGGGTTCAAGTATTAAACAATTTTATATTACAGAATAGGCCTAACAATGGGTACGAACTGATTACAATAGCCAAGGTCAACGTATCTACAACTGTGCTCGTTGAATACGAACATAATAGAAGCCTATTCTACTATGAGAAACCGTTTTAGGATGATCTAGTAAGATTTAACTCACCGTTTCCTTGGACAGATAATATCGAGGACTCGCCTAGACCAAGACCCAATGGGCAACTTTATAGATAGAAAATTTAAGTCTTTCAATGATGGACATTCCCTACGTTTTTAGAGTGATCGGACTATGGAGTTACTGAAATGTACAACTGCGAAACATTCGCGGCTTGACCCAATTTTCAATCCTAGGCGACTACCAATGGACTCACTGCTTGGTCGAGCAGAAGACCAGGATCTACCAGGACTGGAAAAGGATACGATGAGCTTTCTACCCTGGCCAGGTAGATGATCAATGTATCGGGATTAAGCCCACTATAACCATCTCTCAGTGTTGGTCAAACATTGAAAACAACTATCTTACTCTAAATAGGTGGGAATCACCGTCAAGACTCCAAATAGATAAAGAAATCCATTGTAGCAAACCATCAGGATATAAGTAAGAGATAAAGAAATAAATTTTTAAGGGGGGTAGTGCCTAAAATGTACTAGACTAGCATGCACAATATACACCCTACCGCGCATATAAACTTGAAATCAATAAGTCTTAGGCAAATGAAATAATAGAATTCTTCCTTATTACCTTTAGCCAATTTCAGGGACGAAATTATTTTTAAGGGGGGTAGATTGTAACACCCCAGATTTTTGCCAACCTGGAGTTAGATGTCCTTAGGCAAGGGGTAGATCCTAACCCCTTATGAACCTCTCAAACCTCAAATCCTTTAGGAATTAGAAAAAGTTAACTAAGTGTTAAACTGGATTAGCTACGAAATTCACACTAATCACTTTAAATACGATCTGCAAGACCTAAAACTTGTAGAATCATTGACGCTAGGTTACCCTAAAATTTAGGATCAATCTCATTACCCGGCTGCTCTCGGGAGCATCACGAAACTCCGTATCAGATCTGGACCGCACATCGAAAGTCCGAATAATACAAAGTTATAGGATTAGGACTGCCTTGCTGGGCTTGACCATCATCTCGAAAATCAAATCTAGATAGTGTCCTGAGGCTATTCGCTTGAGCCCGGAGTGAAGAGTGTGAGAAACATGAAATTAATTAGAAATAAATTACAAATTTAAGTAATCTGAGACTTGTCATTTGCGGGCCTGATATAAGCAATAGACCGTCAGAATCTGACCCAAATACACCCACGGATCAGGGGAAATTTCATATACATGTCCATGTACTTGTAACCCTGATTGAGTTGCGGTAACCGTTGAACTGAAACTGGTCCGCCACGTGTGATCTGGGAACTCGATTGGATTGAAAACTTAACTCAACCTATATCCATAGTCAGTGAGCTTAAGTCCGACCTTTGGCTCAAGGGGGGCTTCGGAAATGCTCCGTTGAGCTGAAACAGATGCCCTTTAGACAAAACCTAAGTATACCTTAGCCTTGGGTCTAATTTGGTGAGTTTCGGGCCTATATAAGGACCTTAAACCCTCTCTCATTCTCACCATATGAATTTGAGAAAACCTAGGAGAGAGAAGAGAGAAAAGAGAGAGAAAGTGTGAGAGATGTGGGAGCATCTCCTTGCCACTCTACCCTGCTGCTATATAAGTTTAACCATCCCTTTCTAATCACTTTTTTGGCGATTCCAGCTTCGATCTTAGGTAAGAAAACCTAACCCTAATCTGTTCTAGGCTTTCTATTGTTGCAGGTAGTGAAATAGCTAACCTATTTCGTGATTCAGGTTGTTATACCATCTGTCCAGTTTGTTATGATTCTAAGGCAAAAGGTGCGGACTTTAGATGTATAGGTTATGGTTTTCAACGCTTTCAATGTCAGATAATGATAGATTCATAATCTATATGTTATTACACATGTACAAAGTGCTGTCCGTTTCATTTTTTGGTTAGACGTTAACTATGTTGAATATACTG
This sequence comes from Magnolia changhungtana, assembly GCA_030180095.1. Lineage (NCBI taxonomy): Eukaryota > Viridiplantae > Streptophyta > Magnoliopsida > Magnoliales > Magnoliaceae > Magnolia > Magnolia changhungtana. The sequence continues at coordinate 11,386,818 of JASAUF010000215.1, forward strand.
TATTCCTCGTATTTGAAGAAAGTACTGTATATGTATAAATTTTACAAGTGTGCTTTCCATGATTAATCACTATATGAACATGCTATATATATGTATAATACTTACTTGGGGAAAGGGTTCGCCCTAATACATGTTTTTGGCTAGTATACGCTATGTATGTTGAAAGAGTGTATCCTAAGTGTTTGTAAAAATGCTTGTAAGAGCAAGTACTTAGAGGATTGTGCTTTAGGTAGGTGTTGAGATAGGATTCTCAACTACCTTAGAGATGTATATGATTTCCTCCATGTTGGTTATTTAATTTAACCGCTTACTTATGGAATATATGTGTTTGTATTTCCTGTTTATGTTGTGCTTTATAACATGCTTTATGACATACTTGGACTACTTTGTTTATTCTGCTTTACTCTACATGCTTCTGAATAAGGATTGATTGTGATTGGGGCTATGATTATAGTCCAGGCAATCGGTAACAAACTTGAGTTCATGGTTGAGTTTCATTTGCCACGTAGGATGTGTTTGACGAACCCGAGTCACACTTTGGTTGGCGACAGTGGTTAGGGCACGCGAAGTGCTTATGCACTTCATGTCGTACAGCTGGTTGTGCGCTCGTGCTAGTCGAGCTTGTCAAGTAACCCGATCTGTCTAATGTATGTTTACCATGTTTGGACGCCACTCCTTGAACCTATGGTACCAAACTTACCAGTGTAACCCTATTAACCTTGGTACCTCGATCTGCTAAGACTCATGAGCCGGGCATGGTGGTATGGGACACCGTGGTCGAGTTGTCGGCCTACGCTGGGGCCACGAGCCTCCCCGTAGTGACCATTGAGCAACCAGACTCGTGACCCGATTTTGGTGGTATGGGACATTTTATTCGAGCTGTCGACCTACACTGTTTTGATGGGTGATGGGGGAGTGGTGTAACGATTCCGTGTAACAGCCCTGACAGCCCTGACCGTACCCGGTGTAGTGACCTTGAGCATACTCTAAATCTGCGGTGAGACGACGAGCCTTCCCGTAGTAACAGAGTATAAAGTAGGCCTGTATTGATAAGGTGATGGGGGAGTGGTGTAACGATTCTGTGTAACAGCCTTGACAGCCCTTGCAGCGACCTAGAACCACACTATCATATGAGATAAGGATTGATGACCCTAGAATGGATCATTGTTTGGGAATGATACAAGGAAGGTACCTTAGTTTCCCAATACTGCTGTATGAAAAGGACTAATAACAACTTGGTAATCATGCTCATCATCACATTGCATATGCCTGGAAGATGTAGAGCACTGAGGGTGAAAGCATACCATGGACGTAAGATGGTGTCGCACGAGGTAGTATGTTGGCGAGGGCTTGCATCATAATCGCATCTCATCCTTGCATTAATTATAGTACTTAGGAATGTTGATTGTACTGCTTTATCATTACTGCTTGACTGTTTTGATAATATGTTAACCTATGCTTTACTATTCCACTGAGTTGATCACTCACTCCACGTTACTAGATGGTGTTCCAGACACCCACCAGACTTTGTCTGATTGCAGATGGCGACGCTACTCCTGAGGCAGAGCCGGACTTTTGTGACGATGAGAATGCTTTCTCGTATATGTTGTTTTCTGGCAGCTTCATGTGAGCCGTGTCTTGATTGACGGGGTTACAGGGATGTTGACTAGATGACACTACACCTTTGGTGTATGTTAAAATTGTACTTGTAATTCATTAACCTGGCAACATTATCACACTCTGGAGACTTACCATAGTTTATATTTCTATACATTTATCACTGTCTTCCGCTTGTAATTTAACTGTCTCTGGAGTATGATATGCTATTTTGTTATATTCCCATTCATGTTTCAATGCTCTCATCATAATCATCATTATCTATGTTGCATAAGTGATGCGTTGGAACTCAGGAGCTGAGCTTTGCTCGACCCCCGATTTTCAGGGCGTTACAATATTATCGCCCACAATATAATCTCTCATTGTTTTCTTCTTATCTGATGGGTGATAATAATTCTCACTCCCATAGTTATGATAACCCCAACAGTCACATACTGTTTTCTTAATCCGTGGGGTGTAATTATTCTCCCGCATATGATCACGTAAGGATTTCTTAATCAGTGGAGCATTATATTCTGTTTGGTTCTCGATGATGTTTTGAGAAAATTTTTGAAACATAGGTTGTTTTCTAACATAATCATCTGACAATCCTTCACAATTTCTCGCATTCTCTAAAACTAGCTCAGCATATTGATGTTCCCGCTCTTGCATATATATGGTGAAACCCTAATTCTGAATTTAATCCAAAAATAGAATAAAAGAAAAATCCTACAGCAATATGAAAAGTAAGTAGAGGAGAAGTTTGAAGGAGTTTATCAGTTTGGAGAGTTCTATGTTAGGATCGTACAAAACAGAAAACAATGTTAGTTTCTAAAAATAAATCAGAAAAAACTCTAACCTAAAAACAAAACAAAAGGTTAGTCTTAAAAATAAATTAGTTTCTAAAAATAAATTAGGAAAGTTTCCAAATCTAGAAACAGAAAAAGAAAAGAAGAATTAGTTTCTAAAAAGAAATTAAGAAAGTTTCTAAATCTAGAAATAGAAAGAAAAGTTAGTTTCTAAAAAGAAATTAGGAAAGTTTCTAAATCTAGAAGTAGAAAGAAAAGCTAGTTTCTAAAAACAAATTAGGAAGGTTTCTAAATCTAGGAAAAGAAAAGTTAGTTTCTAAAAACATATTAGGAAAGTTTCTAAATATGGAAATAAAAAGAAGTTACCAAATTAGAAGTTTCTATTCTGGGATCCTGCATAAGAAAATGGAAAGTGAATTAGTTTCTAAAAAAGAACTAAGAAAGCAACCTAGTTTCTAGAAGAAAAGTAAAAGGAAAGTTTAAAAAAATAGAAAGTAACTTAACTTCTAAAAACAGAAAAAGGAAAGGAAATTAGTTTCTAAAAATGGATTAGGAAAGTTTTCAAAAATAAAAAAGAAAAGTTTTTAAACATATAAATAGAAAGCTAAGTTAGTTTCTACAATAATTCTGAAAAAAGCCTAACCTAAAAATAGAAAGTAGAAAAATCCTAATCTTAACCTAATTCTAAAACTAATAAAATCCAGAAAACGTAACCGTCAATCCCCGGCAACGGCACCAAAAACTTGTTCATAACCCCAAGTGTAGGGTCACGATGTAGTAATAATCTTGGTAAGACCGAGGTCGAATCCACAGGGATTGAAACTTATATGTTTCTGAAATTAACTAGAAGTAGAACTAGAAGAAGATGTAAAACTAATTCTGAAGTATTTGAGAGAATAATTGTGAATAGAGTAATTAAAATTAAGAATTTAAAGGTGGGAACTAGGGTGCCAAGGATCTACTTGTAGTGATCAGGAAATTTTATTACTTAATTCAAGGACACAACTGGAATTGAATTCCTATCTTATCCAATTGGAAGATATCTCAATAAAACCAAACCTGAAGTTCACTTGACCTAATTCTCAAATAAGGAGAACTATGATAATTGGCAGGAATTCCATCACCAAACCATGCTAAGGAGACAATGGCAAATAACTAGATTTACCAATCCCATAATCTCAAAGCAAGAGAATTATGAAGATTAAGAAGGATTTCATCACCCTAGCTAGCCCAAAGGACGATGATGAACAACAAGACTTACTAATTTCACAATCTCAAATCAGGAAAAGAAGATAGTCAAATATATTGTAAATCTACTATAATTCGAGTCACAATAAACCATTAAAAACTGAAAGTATTCCTTAAATATCAAATTAGAATCCATAGAGTTCAACATAAACATGAATCAAAGCAATAGAAACATCTCATCATGCTACAAACTTCACCTCTTAGCCTAGCTACGAGGTTTAGCCAACCATAGGCATGTTTGGATTTAAAACCCTAGAAGAAAGCATAAAAACAATTAAAGAAGAAGAAAAACTCTTGGCGACGTCTTCTCCACCCTTTTGCTCCACTCCTTAAACCCTAAAAGATGCCTAGGAATATCCTTGGGAGTCCTATTTATAGTTGTGGAACTCCAACTTTCGTAATTAGTTGAAAAACTCTACAAACTGCCTCAAATTTACACAGTTTGCTAAAATAGACTTCACTCTGCATAGTTTCCTAAAATAGACTTCACTCTGCGCAATTTCACAAAATGACCCAGAGTTTCAGAATATGCTTTTTCAGGACGATTTCAAGATTCCTTTTTTTCACTTCAAATCTTTGATTCTCTTCATTCCTCACTTGGTTTTCTTGGATCTTTGGCATAAGAATTCTTCAATCATGGTCTCCTAAGATCCATCCATTGCCTTGATGATTCTTGAGCATCAAATTTATGCTTTTAGCACCCTTTTCAATCCAAGCTCTTAAATTCACCTTGAAACACAAACATGAGTAAAATAGAATATTAAGCATTATCATGTTCATAAAACCAAGATATAAATGGGGGATAATATACAATATTTGACCTCAACATTTGCCTCTATGATCTGTTGCAACCCCACATTGTCAGTCTCCCATTAAGTTGACCTTTCACATACATCAACAAGTAGCTTCTTTATTGCCTCTAGCTCAGCCATTAGGTCTTTGACCCGAGCCTCCAAGTCTGACTGAACTTGATCGATCGTGGTATAAGATTCCTCAGCTGCAATCCGAAATTGATCAACTTCGGCCCCTTTCTTCGACATTTCCTTCTCAGCCTCCTTCACCTCCGCCTGCAAACGTATAATCTCGTGGTGTACGTTCAACAAATAAGGGGCGAACTACCATAGGAGAAAATTCAAATATCAGAACAAGTCGAGAAAGAAAAATGACAAGTACTTAGGAGACTAACTTACCTTGAGGAAGGTTTTTACCAGCAACCCAAGGATCGCGTCCGATGTCGAGTCGAATGCGAAGGCGAACTCAACATTAGATATGTGCCAATCCACCCATGGCTCTCTAAGTCCCTTCACTCCCATTAGGGAGAATGTTGATCCTCCCCTTCCCGAGGCTCAGAAGGCTCGGTAGAAGGCCCAACATTTTCCCATGCCTTGACAAAACAAGCCTCCTCTGGAGAGGTCATCCAATATTGTAAGACCTGTATCCTGCTCCATACTATTTCGTCGACTGCCGCAATCCTTCCCGTTGAATTTCGGTAATCGGCGACTGATAATTAATGTTTGCGCTTGACCTTAAATTGTATCCCTTAGATTTGAGTCAGTTCAATCTGAGACTTGTACCATTGGGATCGCATCGTTGTCGCGGGTCCGACACCACGACTCGCGCACCGATTTGATACCCTAACGAGAAGAAGTGGGTCGGCATTTATTTCGAAGAAAACGTCACACGTTGCAATCCCAAGAAAATCTCTACAACATGTCTCATCAATTAATCAATTAATCACTTTATGTCAAGTACACATCACCTTTCACCCCATCCCCAAGCAAACACTAAGTCAACTCTTTCTTACCCTCTCTCTTACACACCCATACATGTCAAGTACAAAATCACCTCACCCATCACTCACATCCATCACTCTCTCTTCTTACAACCCCTTCTCTCTCTCTCTCTCTCTCTCTCTCTCTCTCTCTCTCTTTCTCAACACTCTATCCCAAGCAAGCAAGAGCACCCACGTCCAAGCTCCTCCCATGGAGAGAAAAGTGCATGTGTGAGGCCCACCTTTCCATCCCAAGATCTCTCATCCTAGCCATCCATTTCTCATATCCACCACCAAAGTGAAGCACAAGGAGATTAGTTTACCAACGGACCAAGAAGATCAAGTGGTGGGTGCTTCTATAGGCTAGATTTCTATGTTTTTATGATGGGCCAAGTGAGGCCTACCGATCAATGGTATGGATCTCACTTTGGACCCTATGATGTGGTCGATGGCCCACCTTGATTATCATTTGATGTATGATTGGATGCAAGGGAGGGCCCATAGTGTCGGGGTCCCTCCATCACACGTGTGTAAGACCCGTATCCTAGTTCGTACTATTCCGATGAATCCTGCAATCCTTTCCGTCGAAGTCCGGCAATCCGCGACTGATAATCGACGTTGCACATGACCGTAAGTCGTATCATTTAGATTCGAGTCGGTTTAATTCGAGACCCATACCATTGTGACCGCGCCATCGCCGCGATTCCAACGCCGCGTCTCATGCGTCAATCCGATGCTTAGATCATAAGATGTGGACCATACATTATAATAACCATGGACCGCACATTGCGGGACCCACCCATCCCACGTGGCACAAATCCCTAGGTAATTATGAGGGTAATGGATGACATCACCCTAGCCTAGCTATAGCCACCCTAGTCTAAGCTATAGCCACCCTACCCCCTAGCCTTCTTACAAGTACTTATGACTAGCCACCCTACCCTTAGCCCTCTTACAACCATTTATTGCAAGCCACCCTCTCTTACAAGTAATCATGGCCTACCTAAGCTATTCTCTCCCTCTCTTTACTACACTCTCTCTCCCTCATTTCTCATTCCCAAGCAAGGAGAAAACATCCCACGTCCATGGCATCCCAAGTGTGAGAAAAGTGAGTGTATTGAGAGTGACCCATTCCCATCACAAGATCCACCATCCTAACCATTCAAACCCCATCTTCCACCATCAAAGAGGAGCACAAGGAGATAGGCATTCCAACGGATCAAAGAGATCAACCGGTGGGTGTTTTGATAGGGTAGTTTTCATGCTTTCTTAGATGGACCAAGTGAGGCCTACCGATCAATGGTATGGATCTCACTTGGGACCCTATGATGTGGCTAATGGCCCACTTTGATTACCTTTTATGTATGATGGAATGCAAGGAGGGCCCATAGTGTCGGGGTCCCTCCATCACACGTGTGTCCCACTCTCTCTCTTCCTCTCTCTCTCTCTTTTTCTTTTCTTGTGATGTTATGTTTGTATGGCCCACTTCGATGGACCCCACTATGGTGCATGTATTGGAATCCAAACCATCTAAAGGTGGGGCCCACTTTACATACGTATGGTGACCACACCACCTCACCATGTGGTGGCCCATCTACAAAGGGCCCACCCTAAAGGCACTGGATGCCCAAACAAAAAAAAGAGTCCAGGGACTCTGGACGTAAAAAGGGAAAACACAAATATGGCTTGATTTTACAAGCCATTAGGTGACCCACTTGTATAGGACCCACCTTGATGTTTGTATCCAATCCAAGCCGCCCATCCTTTTCCCAAACTCGTTTTAGGCGTTGAGCCGAAATGGGAAGTCAATCCAACTTTTGGGTGGGCCATACCCTTGAAAACAGTGATGTTCACCGTTTAAAGTCACCTAAATCTCCCTACACGCCGAAAAGTACCCTAAATTGGTCTTGATGGGATCTGGTACCGGTTGTGGAAGCTAGTGGTTGGGGTGGATTTGGCCAAAGCGGGCCCCACACGTGAAAAACCCAGGATTTTGGGTTATTTTCAAAAAAAAAGGAAGAAAAGGGGCGGCGCTGTGCCGTCGCCGACACAAGACAGACGCCGCACTGCGTCGGCGTGAAACGGCACGGTCCCACGGCTACTGTAGCCGTGGGCCCCACCTTGATGTTTATTTATCATCCAATCTGTTCATATGGCGGGCCACCCCCTTAAGTGGGCCCCCATCAAGTTTCAGCCACATCCATGGCTCAGGTAGCCCACACCACAAGAAACAACGGTGATTGAATTCTACCATTAAAACTCTTTTGGGCCCAGAAGTTTGGAATCAATCGATATTTGTTTCTCCCATTTGTCCAGGCCCGTCTCGACCTTCGAACGGGTTAGATGGAAAGTAACGTTGCGGTGGGCCCCACATGGGACCCGCAAAGATGTATGTATTTTGCTCCACTGTCCGCTTGACGGTGGAGCCAACCATGATATATGTGTTGTATTAACCGTCCAGGGACGGTGGTGCGGCAGTGTGTGTGTGCCATGTGTGTGCGCGTGTGTGTACATGTGTGCATGTGGTGTGTGTGTGTATATATATATATATTATATATTATCTATATATACATATATATCATATTATATATATATATATATTATATTATATATGTTATATTGTATATATTATATATATTATATTATATAATATGTATTTGTTGGTGGGCCTTAGGAATTTTAATGGTGGAAATCATCATCACCACTTGTATTTTTGGTGTGGCCCACCTTGGTATACATGTAAGGCCCATGTGATTAGGCCCATCTGGATGTATTTGTGGCCCGTTTGTTGAGGCCCACATTTGATGTATTTGTGGCCTGTTGTCGAGGCCCACCTTGATAATTATAAGGCCCATGTGATGGGGCCCATTCAATGTATTGGAGGCCCATGTTACAAGGCCCATTGTGATGTATTCAAAGGCCCGTAGGATATGACCCATTGCAATGTACATAAGGCCCCTTTGATGTGGCCCACTTGATTTACAAAAGGCCCATATGATGCGGCCCATTTGATGAATATAAGGCCCATGGGTCGAGGCCCAATGGGTTGTCCTTAGGGTCCATTGCAATGTGTGATTCCCCATGGTTTGTGTAATAACATTTTATGGTGGGCCATGCCTTGGGAACAATGTTGGTTTGACGTCCACATTGTAGGATAATGTTGGTTTAATGTCCGCATTATAAACCTCCCTAGGGCCCATTGATAGGCCCATACTGGCTATGTGTAGGCCGTCTAGGCCCACCTTCGGCGTAAGGATAGTCCAGTACTTTGTGATATGCTTAGCACATTTTCATGATTCATGCGCATACGCATCATATGTATGCTTGATATGAGAAATGTTTGATCATAACATAAGCCGTTGGGCTGAGACATTTACGGGACTCCTTATGAGACGGAGTGCCCCACATGATCGCGTAGTACGCGTGAGATTTCTGCATGATTGTACGGTATGACTCATGCATCTCGCATATGTGTGACTTGATCACTGCACGCCCTAGCGACATCAGGGCCGTGGCTCCACAGGCACATCGTGGATGGTTGTAGCGGATACCGGAAATACCTTGTTCTAGCACTGTGGGCACTTAGATGTCCTTGGGTGAAAGTCCCAGAACCTTTTGGTACCAGGAGATGCTCCAACGTCTAGACCGAGTGGATACACGAGCGCCCGAGTGCCGAATACCGATGGTCGCGTCTCCCACCGTGTCGTGGTCGGTTGGAAAGGGGTGTGGCCTTATCCGCCCGAGTGAGGGGGCTATAAGCTAGGTGAGTTTGACTTGGCTCGCAAATGTGTCCGCTATCGACGAGCCGGGTAGGTATTGGCGGTACTCATCGGGTCGGGCGGATAGTGTGGTCTCTTCCACTTGCTTCGTGTGACGGGAGGAGGAGGCGATCGGTGTGAGGTGTATTAGACCCGGTGATATCCAGAGAGGAAGCTGTACTGATATGTATACTTGATGAGTACTGGCACGCTTGTATTGCATATCGCATATGACATTTGGCTACATAGGCCTCGCATCGCATGGCCTTGGTATGGCCGATAGCATTCATGTCTTGCATTGCATAGCTTTAGTACAGCTGATAGTATTCATGGACTTACCGCATACTTCCGCATTACTCTGATATTGTACACTTGGCGTTTGCCTTGTACACACACTTACACCACCCTCTAAGCTTTTGTAAGCTTATGCACGACCGTTGCGTGCAGGTAGCGTTGGACAGCAGCAGCGCTGAGGCAGGAGCGCGTACTTGACTATTTTGGAGCTTTTTGATCACCCTGTATTTCCCTTTCTGCATTGTACTTAAAAGTTTTTGATATAGTGGATATGTGGTGATGTTGTTTTGTGACTTGGTTATGCTTTTGGTTATGCTCCATTACATTACAAAAAAAAAATTTCATACTAAAAATCCTCCTTGTAGGATCCTAGGATCGAAATCTGGCGTATGGGCACTAGAAGCCGAGAATGGGATATTACGGAGGCTGTCGGCGCCGGATTCAGCGATCGGGAATTTTGTGAGCCCGGTTTCCGAGTTTGGGGCGTGAGAACGTATCTCCCACCTTTTCTCTCTCTCTCTCTCTCTCTTTTTCATTTCTCTTTTCTTATGATGATGTGATGGTGTGGCCCACTTGAATGGACCCCACCTTAATGTATGTTTTATACATGTCATTCATCCATTTGGTGGCCCACCTAAGAAGGGCCCACCTCAATGCATGTGTTATGACCAGAAGTCCGAGGACGTCCCTGGACGTGGACTTGGGAAAACAAAAATATTGGCTTGATTCTCAAGCCTTGGGGAGGGTGGTCTATGTAGACCCCACCTTGATGCAATGATCAAATCCACTCCATCCATCCTATTTCCCAACTCATTTTAGGCATTGAGCTGAAAAATGAGGTTGATCTGAGTATCTGGTGGGCCATAGCATTGAAAATAATGTCATTGCCGTTGAAATCTACCTTGATAATCATACACACCGAAAAATATCTGATATTGGACTTGTTTGGTCCATCTCAGGCCATGGAAACCAGTGGCCGGGGTGAATTCAGCTGAAGCGGGCCCCACACATGAAAAACCTCAAGAATACATGTTTTTCAAAAAAATATATATATAAGAAGAAGCAAGAACGGCCTTCTTCTTCCGGACACAAGAGACAATAGAGAACCCACAGCTCCAGCCATGGGCCCCACCTTAATGTTTATTTGTCATCTAATCTATTCATATGGTGGGACCTCAGGGCAGTGGGCCACCTTCCAAAAATCAGACACATCCAACGCTCAGGTGGCCCACATCAGAGGAAACAGTGTGAAATGAATGTATGTCATTGAAACCCATTTTGGGTCCACAGAAGTTTTGGATCAAGATGAAATTTATTTTTTCCCCTTCATTCTAGGTCCGTGTGACCTTATTAACAGGTTGGATGGAAAGTAAACGTTATGGTGGGCCCCACATGGAGCCTACAGTGATGTAAGTGTTTTATTCACCCACGTTAATGTATGTGTTTTATTGCACCATCCACCACCTGGAATTTGCATGTGCTTGAAACTTGGTCTGAACCCCCATGTAAGTGGGACACACATAATGGGTGGGCTGGATTTGCTAACCACATCTTGGGGGGGGGGGGGGGGGGAGAGAATAATGATTATGAATGTTTTAATGGTGCACGACACCTCTCAACTTTTGTTTGTGGTGTGGCTCACACAAGTCACGGACTGACTTGATTTTTGAGGCCTAGGTCCACGAGGGACTGGTACATCTAACTGATGGCGTTGATGTTCGAAACGCGTCACGGTGGGGCCCTCACAGCTCGACCTCATGGGACGTTAAAATCAACTCAAGTGCATTGTACCTTTTCCCATATATATGTATATGATGGTGGGCTTTATGGGCCCTACCATGATGCATGTGTTGCATCCAACCTGTCCATCCATTTTAAAAGCTCATTTTATAGTATGAGCTGAAGAATGAATCAGATCCATGATTCAAGTGGGTCCCACCACTATTATTTGAAGTGAGGATCGGTTGATCCATTAACATGATTCATAGATATGTATATATATATATATGTATGTATGTATTAGTGGCCATTTTTATGGCCCACCTTAGCATTCATTAGGCCCATATGAGGAGGCCCATATTGATGTAATTGTGGCCATTGTTGAGGCCCACCTTGGTATATGTATGAGGCCCACTTTGATATATAAGTTCGATGTTACGAGGCCCATTGTGATGTATTCAAAGGCCCATGGGGTATGGCCCATTGCAATGGACATAAGGCCCCTTTGATATGGCCCACTTGACTTATAAAAGGCCCATATGATGTGGCCCATTTGATGTATCTAAGGCCCATGGATCGAGGCCCAATGGTTTGTCCTTAGGGTCCATTGCAATGTGTGATTTCTCCATGGTTATGACGGGCCATGCCTTGGGAGTAATGTTGGTTTGACGTCCACATTATAAGAATAATGTTGGTTTAATGTCCGCATTATAAATCTCCCTAGGCCCATTATAGGCCCGTGCTTGTTGTGCGTAGGCCATCTAAGCCCACCTCCGCGTGAGGATAGTTCATCATCTTATAGCATGCTTAGTGTAACTCCATGACTCATACCCATACGCATCATCTGTATGCTTGACGTGAGGGATGTCTGATCATAACATAAGCCGGTAGGCTGATACATTTACGGGACTCCTGATGAGAAGAGTGCCGCACATGATCACGCAGTATGTGCTGCATTGCTGCATGATTTGACGGTGTGACTCATGCATTTTGCACTGTGTGTCGTGATCACTTCACACCCTAACGACATCTGGGCCGTGGCCTCCACAGATACATCGTAGATGGTTGTATCGGATACCAGAAATACTTTGTTATACCACTGTGGGCACTTAGGATGTCCTTGGGTGAAAGTCTCAGAACCTTTTTGGTACCAGGGGATGCTCCAACGTCTAGACCGAGGGGATACACGAGCTCCCGAGTGACGAATACCAGTAGGTTGTGTCTCTTATTATGTCGTGGTCGGTTGGGGGGGTGTGGCCTTATCCGCCCGAGTGAGGGGGCTATAAGCTAGGCTGAGTTTGACAAGCTCGCAAATGTGTCTGCTATCGATGAGCTGGGTAGGTATTGGCAGACTACTGGTCAGGCGGATGGTGTAGTCTCTTCCGCTTGCTTGACTGTGCAGCTAGGGAGGAGGCAGTCAGTGTGAGGTGTATTAGACCTGGTGATATCCAGAGAGGAACTGTACTAGTATGTGTACTTGATGAGTACTGACATGCTTGTATTGCATCTCGCATATGACATTTGGCTACATAGGCCTCGCATCGCATAGCCTTGGTATGGCCTATAGCATTCATGCCTTGCATTACTTAGCTTTGGTATAACTGATAGCATTCATGGACTTATCGCATATTTCTGCATTACTTTGATATTGTACACTTGGCGCTTGCCTCGTGCAAACACTTACACCACCCTCTGAGCTTTTGTAAGCTTATGCACGACCGTTGTGTGTAGGTAGCGTTGAACAGCAGCAACGCTGAGGCAGGAGCGCGTGTCAGATTCTTTTGGAGCTTTTGATCATCCTGTATTTCCCTTTCCGCATTGTACTTAAAAAGTTTTTGATATAGTGGATATGCGGTGACGTTATTTTGTGACTTGGTTATGCTTGTGGCTATGCTCCCTTACCAAAAAAAAATTCTTACTGAAAATCCTCCTTGTAGGATCCCAGGATTGGAATCTGGAATGTGAATGTCGGGATCCAAGAATGGAGCACTACGGAGGTTGTCGGCGCCGGATTCAGCGATCGGGAATTTTGTGAGCCCGGTTTCTGAGTTTGGGGCATGACAAATATGGACGAGCCTCCTCACGAGAGGTTATCTCGACCACTACTTCAGCGGCGACGAGAGCAAGCTCGGTAACTGCCGCCTCATCCTCGGCCTCCACAATAGTGGGAGCTGAGGCACCGACTCTCCCTTTGCTTTTGGAGGTCGTTTTCATCTTTTTCTTCTTCTTTTTCTTTGGCATTGTCTCCTCCGAAAGAGGCGCCTTAAGCTTTAATATTGGCTTTGGCACAAGGCGAGCTTCAGGCATGGTTACATCAACAAGAAAGGGGAGGAAGTCAGCTACAAATCTACGAATTTTCTAAGTCCTTAGGTTTTCCAAAATTTATACCTATAAGCTCAGAATTAAGGCTTGACTTGAGCTGAAGTTCAGGCTAGAGGAGTCCTATCCAAGATCTCTCATCAGAGTCCACCGACCTTGCTCCTTTGATTTGAGCAAGAGATTTGACCCCTAGCACAGGAGGAAACTTGGGAATGACTGCAAAAAAGAGGCACACAAATGAGTTAGAATGTTGAAGCTAAACAAGCTAAACCCAAAGAAAAAGGACTAAGTCCGGACAAAACCGACCTGGAACAAAGAAACTAATGGGGACCCAACTATGACGCATGGTCATCCCCAAAACTTCCCAACTCCTCGAAGCCTAGAAACATCTGTCCTTCCAATTTTCATTGGAGGTTGGGACATCCGTGACCATGCCTCTCCCAGTCCCCCTCCAAGAAGAGAAGTAGTACCAACCATCATGGAGAGGGCTAGACTTAAACTAGTATATGTGGAGGAATTCACTGACAGTTAGGTCAGGCAGTTCAAGCTTGGACCAAAGAACATAACAGCTGACCAATACCCTCCACGCATTAGGGATCAACTGTCCTAGAGCTAACTTTAGATGAGCTAGCACTTGCCTTACTATCTTCTACAGAGGGAGCCTCAGGCCGCATTGAAGGGTGACCTGAATGATATCTACTGCTCCCTCAGGAGGATTGTTGGGAAGCTCACCCGGTGAGGGAACTCAGAGTACCACAGAGTCTGGAATGTGGTACCGCGACATAATCCTCACTAAGTCGACCTCCCCAAGGATGGATTCCACAGGACCTCTCTTTGCGCCCTCACCCTCCTCATCGGAGGATCCGACCAATCCCTCCTCCTCGGGCAGGTCATCCTCTGTCCTAGCCAGCCGTTCTGTCAAGGACCTCTCTACCACTTACAATGACCGTGATGCCCAAAAGTTAGCATCGTTCATCATCATTAATGATGACAGTAGATTAGTAATGGGGTGGAGACTACTCGTCCCACTATCACCATCGCAGGCCCCCTCTCGCGAACTTGCATTTTCGACATGCTAGTAAGCTTCAAAATTCTAAAAATCGATAATAAAGAAGAAAGGAAAGGAGGGAATGGGTGAAATGAAGAACAGAGCTCACCAGAGGGGGAATGCTGCCCTATTGCTGATGGCGTTTCAACATAAGAAGATCACAAAGAAAACGCCGGAAATCACCCTTACACACAGGAAGCAGAACATGAGCGAAAGAGGAAAGACGTAGAATAGGAGCGTCCCAACACTTTAGGGTTTCCTTATATATGGAAGCCACATGGCAGCCATTTAATTCCCTCATTAATGCACTACTGTATGACGCTCTTTCGACTCCCCCGTTTTGACATGTGGCATGTCTAAGCTTGCCGCCCTACTCCACTATCGAGAAAATGCCACGCGTCCTCTCCTCATTGGTCTGGCACCGAAAAGGAAGCCTGACATGTTAGATGACCTCGAGTCACAATATGCCACCTCGACAAGCGCCTGTTCATGATTATGAATCTGCCTCAACTCCCACAATAGACACCTTACTTAGCATTTATGGCAAGACAATCCAACCTACTTTCCAAGTTTATTTTACCAACTTGAAAGTAGGGGGCTTATTGTTATGGGAAAAATAGAACGACCCATAGGAGTTGGTCAGACCGACATCTAGCATGGCCCATTGGGCGAAGAGCAAGGGTAAGCCCAACCATCTGACCAACTTTAAGGTCGGACAACCAAGGTCGGCACTACTAGGGCCGGCCTCACGAAAAGGCTAAAGGCTACAAGAACTGGAGATCATAAGGACATCACAAGGACCCTTGGTCGGTTTAATCATCGACATGATGTTGACCTTCTTATAGTTCGGTCAGCTATGTGACTTCCGTTAGCCAACCTTAATTGAAGCTCAGACGAATAATGCCTTGGTCTTTAGACAATGACCGACCTAATATGAAGGAAGACCTATCTGATCTCTTCTCCGAGGATCATGGAAACTAACTCACGATCAGTTCGGAATCCCGAGATCCTCGCCGGGGATCTCAGAAGATCTCCTATACATTTGGAGTTTTAATCCGACTACAATACATACCTACTAAATCGGGAGGATCCATTTAGGATACGATGCCCACTCTACTATAAATAGGGAGACCCCTAATGGTGAAAGGTTCACGCACTTACACCCAGATAACCCTTTACGTTAATACCTTTTCTACAAAAACCTGGATTGCCGACTTTGGCATCGGAGGGTCCCCCATATTAGCCAGGGTCTTTCTGTTTGTTCTCTATGTAGGTACTCAAGGGTCCTAGAAGGGTTAACCAGAAATCAGCATCAATAGATGGCATTGAAGGATGCTCGATGGCATCAAACAGAATCTGCCCCGCACCTATTTAAAAAACATTGGTGCATAAATTCAATGACATCGAAGACCTTTCGATGACATCAACAAGAACAGAGTTCTGCCTATTTTTTTTTACTATTGGGATTCAACTTTATATAAATGCTTATGTTACTTCTTTGAAAAATGAGCAAGAATTGAAGAGAGCTTGAAAGAGTTATTGTAATAGTTAATACCCTTATCCTCAAGCCCTCTTTCTCAAAAGAGTTCATCATTCAATCCATTACTCAATCATTTATTATCATCTTCCTTAGATTGAATTATGAACTCTAGCATTCATTAAGTTTCTAGTTTCACTTTTTAATGGCAAATCATTATGCTGGAAACTTTCAATGCTTAGCTCATGGGAATCTTCTCTAACCACTAAAGACAAATCATTTATTAGAGAAGATCAGACCAAACCTTAAAACCAACAACCTTGGAGCAATGATTAGAGCATCAATAGACAGCTGCGGTTTAAGGGAGCTGAAGACTCTTTATCAACGGAAAGATCTTCACTAGAATATGCTGGCAAGGGGCTTACTAACTTACAAGTAAGTAATAGAGTCCATAGAGTTTGAAGCCCCTTCCTTTTATAGGATTTTGTTTCAGAGTTTGTTCTCAAACTCACTAAGACCTTTAATAGGCCTCTAACGAGAGAATATGTATAGTGTCCTTATGTAAGACATATTGCTTTGTGTAGGCACATGGTTTTACCTTGTATAGGCATATGAGTTTGCCTTGTGTAGGCACCTGGTCCATACCTTGTGTAGGTCGTGAAGGTTTATGGTTAACCTGGTTTAAAACCATTGGATAGTGAAATCTGACACACTCTAAGGTGAAGTGCATAGCATGGAGTGGAGTAGGCATGTAGTGAAACCACTATATATTATTGTGTTTGTGATGATTGCTCTTGCTCATATGTATTGACTGTTGGAATGTTTATTTTATGCATAATACATGTTTGATATAATGCAACACTTAGATTTCTCACAATAATAGAGTTTGAAAATGAATGACTTCTTTATAATCCTACTTAACTTGCTTCAAATTAGTAGAGTTTATAGTTTAGTAGGATTAAAGTTTTTTAAAATCCTATTCACCCCCCTCTAGGACACCTGGACATACATCCGTACTTTAATAGTAGTGGTCTTACCACAAATTTAAGGTTCAATGGCATCATATTTTAACGGGACAATCCTCCCAATTTTTAATAATGCTCACAAGCTTTGCAAAACTCATGAGTATTTTTAAATATAGTGGACTAATAAAAACTACACTACAGAATTTTAGCAGTGGTCTTTTTAGTAGAAAAGTGACCACCATAGGCCTGAGAATGATAAAAGAAGATTACACATTGATGTTTGTTGTCAGACACACATATCCTTAAAATTTGGTTTGGGCAATATTTGAATAGGTATGGATCACCCAGATAAATTTACGTACCTCAGTGTAGAATTCCTTCTTATCTTCATATTCCAATAGATCGGCGTGAAACCTGTGGCAAGATAATTAGTGATATCAGTGAACCAAGGTACTTGGGAAAGTTTAAATAATTGTTGTCAGGGAACATGTTATTTATTTGTGTCGCCTCAAGGGAATCAGGTAAGTCAAGTCTAGAGAGATGGTCAGCCACTACATTCTTTACTCCCTTCTTATTGTGTATTTTAATGTCAAACTCTTGGAGCAGAAGGATCCATCTTATCAAGCGGGGCTTAACATCCTTCTTAGAAAAGAGGTACTTTAGCACCGCATGATCAATGTATATGATGATCTTGGATCCGATCAAATAGGACCTAAATTTGTCTAAAGAGAATACTACGATTAAGAGTTCATTCTTCGTAGTAGAGTCATTCACTTGGGCAGAATTTAGAGTTCTACTTGCATAATGAATTACATAGGGCTTCTTCTCATTTCTCTGGCCCAATATCGCCCGAATAACATAGTTACTAGCATCGCATATTGTAACGCCCCGGATTTTTGCCAACTTGGGATTAGATGTCCTTAGGCAATGGGTCGATCCTAATACCTCATTAACTTGTCAGAACTGAATCCCAAAGTCTAAAGCCACCTTTGAACTCATTTCCCTCACAAACCTCACCCTTCATCACCTTGATCTTCCAATTTTTCTAAGAACTTTCACCCTAGACACTATCTTAAACTAGCTAAGTAGTATAACTTGGATCACTTTATATACAAACTCCAAAGGCCTGAGTACCACCTCGACCAGAATTCACTTAGGACTAAATCCTTTAGAAATGAGACAAAGTAACTAAGTGCTAAACTAGATTAGCTACGAAATCCGTTCGAATCGGTTTAAATACGTTCTGCAAGACCCAAAACTTGTAGAATCATTGACGCTAGGTTATCCCAAAATTTAGGATCAATCTCATTTCCCGGCTGCTCTCGGGAATGAAACGAAACTTCGTATTAGGTCTAGACCGCACATCGAAAATCCGATTAACGCAAAGTTAAGGACTTAGGATCGCCTCGTTGGGCTTGACAATCATCTCAAAAATCAGGTCCATCCGATGTCCCACGGCCATTCTTTTCGATTCAGAACGAGGGTGTGTGAAAAACACTATTCCTATTCCAAAATAAATATCAGGAATAGTGATCTGGCATCATTCGTTGACGCGTCAGTATTAAGCAACCTGACCGTCGAATCAGACCAAATTACACCCTCGGATTAAGAAAAATTTCAGGAACATTTACATGTACTTGGAATTTCGGATCGTGGCCCACTGACCGTTGAACTGAAAGTGGTCCGCCATGTCCGATCTGGGAATCCAATCGAGTCAAAAACGTAATCCCACATAGATCCATGTGTGGTGAGCTTAAGTCTGACGTTTGGCTCAAGGGGGGCCACCAGAAACACTCATTTGAGCTGGAAAAGTGACGAATATCCTATATTAGCAGTAACCCTTGAACCTGAGTCTATTTTGGGAATATTTTTGACTATAAAAGGACCTTAAACCCTCTCCCATTCCAGCCATACGAATTTGGTTTTGAGAGAGGAAAAGGAGAGAGAAAGTGAGGGAGATGTGGGAGGAATTCCTGCTTCATTCCCTCGCCGCTATTCGCCTACACCGCCTGTTTCTGAAAGCGCTTTCCTGCGGTATCCATCCCATTTGAAGGTAAGAAACCCTAACCCTAGGCCTGATTTAAGATAGAATCGTTGTGAGTTATGAAAAAGCTAATCGATTCCGCTCTTTAGGCTAGAAATCTCCCGTATACGGAAGTTCTACTACCCTTGCTGATTCGTTTCGTTTCCAAAGGCAAAGGTGAGGACTTTAAGTGTATAAGTTACGGTTTTCAAAGCTTTCAATGTCAGATAATGGTAGATTCATGATCGCATGCAATTGCACATGTACAAAGTGCTTTCGTTTTCTGCTTCGATTAGAATTGTAGAATTTGGAATTTCACATACTCTAGGTATTCGTATAAAATACCGTATACGTATTTTTTATGGAAATGTGTTTGACATGTTTATTTGTCGTATGGATATATGACGTATGGATAAAATACTTGTTTGGCGAAAGGATTCGCCTAAATACATGTTTACTAATAAACACTATGTATGTAGAAATACGGTATTGTAAGAAGTACCGTATACATGTATATTTTAGCGATGTGTTTGTCATGATTAATTGTCGTATAAATATATTATGTGCGTATAAAATATTTACTTGGCGAAGGGAATCGCCGTAATACATGTTTGCTTGTATACACTATGTATGTTGAAAATGCGTATTCTAGAAAACACTGTATACGTATAAATTTTGGAGATGTATTTATCATGATTATTTGCTGTAGTAATATATTATACATGGATAAAATACTCACTTGGCTAAAGGATAGCCCTAATACATGTTTTGCCAACATACACCATGTATGTTGTAATAGTGTATTCTAAGTGTTGTAAAAATGACTGAATGAGTATAGAATTCTCATTCATGCTCGCCATGACTAATTGTCATGGATAATTGATTGTTGTATTGGCAATACCCCTTTTGACGAAAGGATTTGCCCTAAATCACGCCACGGCCAATACACACTATATATGTTAAAATGTGTGGCCCAAGTGTTTGTGGAAATGTGAATGAATATGGAATTTGGTTTCAACTTGCCATGACTATCCGTCATGGGTGTATGCGTGTTATGATTGGGGTAACTCCCTAGTGAAAGGATTTGGCCTTATACCTCTGTGATCAACATATGTCATGTATGTTGATTCTGTATTTTAAAGTGTTTGTTGAAATGTCTGAATGAGTAGTAGTTAGTAAATTGTAATGTTTAAGGGTGTTGAGATATGATTCTCAACTCCTTTAACTATGTGTATGATTTCCTTGAATAGCTATGTGATTAGGAATTGAATATATACAAACTCATGCTTGTATTGTTCTTTACAACATGCTTTATATCATGCTCTATAATATGCTTATAACATGCCTACTAGCATGTTTGAATTACTTTATTTATCATGCTTGAATTACTTTGTCTATCATGCTTTACTCCACATGCTAAGGATGACAAGTGATTGTGCTTGGGGCTATGATTATAGTCCAGACAATCGGTACTAGAATTGAATTCGTGGTTGTGATTCATTTGCCACTTTTATAGGATTTTGTTTCGGAGTTTGTTCTCAAACTCCTTGTAAGATGTGTTCGACGAACTCGAGTCGTACTTCGGTTGGCGATAGTGGTTGGCCACGCCGAAGTGCTTATGCACTTCATGTCGTTTAACTTGTTGTGCGCTCAAGCTCAGGCCGAGCTCGTGAGGCAACCCGATCTGTCTTTGTATGTTCACCATGTTTGGTCACTAATGCTTGAACCTAGGGTACCAAACTTACGGTGAAAACCCTTTTAACCATGGTACCTCGATCCGCTAAGACTTATGAGCCGGGCATGGTGGTATGGGACACCGTGGTCGAGTGCTTCGGCCTACTGGTTGGGCTACGTGCCTCCCGTAGTGACCAAAGTGAGCAACTTAACTAGTGAGCCGATTATGGTGGTATGGGACACTATATTCGCGCCTGTCGGCCTACATTGATAAGGTGATGGGGAGTGGTGCAACCTTTGTGCGTAATGACCTGCTGGTCTTTATGTAGTGACCGCGAGCATATTCGAAGTCGCAGTGCGCATGCGCCTTAGGGTTCACCGCGATATATATAGAGTATGAACTAGGCACTGTTTTACGTATAGTGATGAATCGTTTAAGGGGTGATGGGGAGTGATGCAACCTTTGTGCGTAAAACCGGCACCTCTCTGCAGTGACCTAGAAAATACACCATCGTTCGATATTAACTAGGGAGACGACCCTAGAATGGATCATGTTTGGGAATGATACAAGGGAGGTACCTTAGTTTCCCAATCTGGCAATTTTGAAATGGACTAATTAAAAACTCGGTAATCATGCTCATCATGCATCGCATGTGCCTGGAAGATGTGGAGTGCGTGGGATGTAAGCATGCCACGAACGTGAGATGGTGTCGCATGAGGAGTATGTCGGTGAGGGCATCCATCATACCGCATTCATACTTGCATTAATCAGAGTAACTAGGAGTGCTTGATTTACTGCTTTATCATTACTGCTTGACTGCATCGATAACATGTTAACCTATGCTTTATTGTTCCACTGAGTTAGCTACTCACTCCCACGTTACGGGACGGTGTTGTACACACCAAACAGATTTGTTGAATTTCAGATGATAGCGATGCTTATGAAGTAGAGCCGGACTACTTCTATGGTGATGAGGAGGAGTTCTCCTATCATGTAACCCTCTCGACGGGTCTCTCGAAGACACGGTGCTGTATTGTGTGGCCGTGGTCGGGGATAGAAGACATTAAACTTACACATTTGGTATATTTTAGAACTGTACTTGTATTTATTTAACCTGGTAATGTTATCACACTCTGGAGACTCATCATAGTTTATATATTTTATCTATCTATCATAGTCTTCCGCTTGCAAAATTAACTGTCTCTAGAGTATGATATGCTGTTTTGGCTTAATCTTACTCATGTTCAATGCACGAATACAGTCAACATTCAATCATCATTCATTTTGTTGCATAAGTGATGTTCTGGAACTCGGAAGTTGAGTTTATGCTCGACCCCCGATTTTCAGGGCGTTACACATATAATCTCAAAAGTAGTGCTCCAATCGGGTGGTTGCATAATAGGAGCGGTAGTCAACATGCCATTGAGCTTAGGAAAAGCTCTTTGGCATTCTTCACTCCACTCAAATGGGGTGTCCTTTTGGAGAAGATTACATAAAGGATGAGAGAGGTGACTAAAGTTCTTTATAAATCTTCTATGAAAACCGGCGTGTCCTAGAAAGGATCGCACATCACGTATGCTTTTAGGTGGAGGTAGGTTTGAGATCAAGTTAATTTTAGTCATATCTACATCAATTCCCTAGATAAAATTATGTGTCCAAGAACTATTCCCTTAGGAACTATGAAATGACATTTTTCCCAATTCAAAACCAAATTCTTCTCCTCACATCTCTTCACCACACATTTAAGATTTTTTAGACACTCGCTGAAAGATGGACCAAAGATAGAGAAGTCGTCCATGAAAACCTTTAAATATTACCCCACCATGTCTGAAAATATGCTCAACAAGCATCACTGAAAAGTGGCGGGGGCATTATACAGTCAAAATGACATCCTTTGGTAAGTAAAGGTGCCAAAGGGACATGTGAATGTTGTCTTCTCTTAATCTTCAAGGGATATCTCTATTTGATTGTAGCTCGAATACTCGTTCAAGAAACAGTAATAAGAATGACTTGCTAGCCTTTCTAAAATTTGATCAATGAAAGGTAAAGGAAACTAATCCTTCCTTGTGACGGTATTCAACTTTCAGTAGTCACTGCACATCCTCTAACCAGAACTAACTCTAGTTGGCACGAGTTCATTATTGGCATTGGCTACGATGGTTATTCCGGAGTTCTTAAGAACTACCAATGTTGGACTCACCCATTGACTATTGGATATTAGGTATATGATACTCACATCCAATAATTAAAGTACCTCGTCCTTAACCACTTATTTCATGTTAGGATTTAAATGGAGTTGTGGTTGTCGGGAGGTTTTTGCATTTTCTTCTAAGTGAATGTGGTGTGTACAAATCAAAGGGTCAATTCCTTTGAGGTCCGCAATCGTCCATCCAAGGGCTCCCTTATATTCCTTGAGAGTAGAAATGAACATACTCTCTTATTTTTCATCAAGGCGGGAAGAAATCACTACTAGGTATGTCTCGTCTTGACCTAAATAAATATATTTAAGATCAGCAAGAAGAGTTTTTAGGTCAAGCTTCGGTGCCTTAAGACTAGATGGTAGAGGCATTGTATCGGTTTGGAGAAAAGTCTCAAATTGTGGCCTCCATCAATTAATTTTAAATACTGGTATTGCATCAAGCAAGGCATCCATCTCCCTAATCATGTTATCATCTAAATTAGGAGAGTGGGTCAAGCACGTCTCCAAAGGGTCAGAGTATAGAGTCGAAAGTGCTTTATCTTCTTCTATGAATGAATTGATCATGTTAATGTCATGGGTACTGGCAACATCCTCTGGTTGTTTGCTTATATTGAAAAACTGTTGAGTTCTAATGTCATGTTCCTAAAAGACAAGTTCATAACTCCATTCCTATAAATGATAATGGCATTTAATGTAGGAATGGGAGATCAAGAATGACTGGAATCTGAGTGCTCATGTCCATGATAAGGTGGGTATCTAAAACGATAAAATCCAGTAGATAGTAGAGTTTATCGACTTGGACCAACACGTCCTTAATCATCCCTCTCGATACACTAACTAAACGATCAGCAAGTTGTAGTGTGGTCTGGGAGGGTTTTAATTCACTTAGACCCAATTGTTCGTAGACCAAGTAAGGGATCAAATTAACACTTACCCCCAAGTCAAGGTGTGAGACCCATATCCTAAACTGTACCTTTCCATAGGCTCCCGCGGTCCTCCCGGTAGAATTCTGGCAACCAGTGACTTGTAATCTGCATTTGCATATGACCCTGAGTTGCGTCCTGTTAATCTGAGTTGGCTCGACCTGAGACTTGTATCCTTACAACCACACTGTCACCGCGGTTCTAATACCACGTCTCGCGCGTTGAGGCGATATACAGGCCAGGAGATGTGGGCTTGCATTCAGTTCGAGAAAAATGCCACGTGTTGTAAATCCCAAGAGAACATGTCCCATCAATCAATCACATCACATCTCATCATGTCAAGTACAAGAGCAACCCCAAAGTCAACACTCTCTCTCCCCACCCACTCCACCTTTACACAAATTTCAACTAAACCCATACCTCCCCATCCTCATTCCTTACAACAACCACTCCATCCATCTCTTTTCATCCATCATTTCTCTCTCTCTCTCTCTTTCTCTCTCTCTCTCTCTCTCTCTCTCTCTCTCTCTCTCTCTCTCTCTCTCTCTCTCTCATTTTCTATCTTCACTCTTTAACTCCTAAGAGAAGCACCCAACATCCAAGCTCCCCAAGCTTTCTCAAAGTCAAGTGTAGCCCACTTTCCCACTCTCTCATCTCCCATCTAAACCTTCTAATCTCCATCAACCTCTATCAAAATTGAAGGCAAGGAGCATAAGAGTCTAAGGAGCTAAAGAAGAAGGCACATGTGGGTGATCCACTGTTGTTTTAAATTTTAGGGCCCACTTGATGTGGGACCCTCATGATGTAGGCATTGTATAAGGGAGGGCCCATTAGTGGCGGGGTCCCTCCCCTTTCACACTGTTCTCTCTCACATTTTCTCTCTTTTTTTAATTATGTGATAATGATGTATGTGGCCCACCTGATCTAGGCCGTCGATGTTTTGGGCCGCACCTTGCTGCCTGTCTAATGGACGGGCCTGGATGAAGTAAAAACATAAATATTAGCCGATCTAAAGCTCTGGTGGGCCACCACGTGGGCCCCATTTAGTGCATGTGTGCAACCGTCCATTCATGTGGGGCCTACCATGATGGATGTGTATTACATCCAGACTGTCCATTAATGTTGGGCCTACCATGATGGATGTGTTTTATTCATCAGGCCGTTTGTCCAGCATCTCTGGACACTGTGTGCTGACACTCCCACCCTCCCACACACACATGTATATATATATATATTATAATATAATATAATATTTTATGTTAAACAAATGATATGGTGGGCCACTCCCAGGTGGGTCCCACCGTGCCCACTACAACTATATGGCAGCTGCATTAACGTCAGCTACTGACGTGAGGTGGATCCTCACTGCCCAGAGGTTTGGATGGTGGGACCCACTACTGATTGGCGTATCCCATCCAGACCGTCCATCTATCTGGTGTGCCAGGTATGGCCCCACCATGATGCATGTGTTGTATCCTTACTGTCCATCCATTTATGTGGGGCCACCATGATGTATGGGTCTTAGCCGCACCATCCAGATGGTTGGACAGTGGGCCCCACAATCTGATGTACATGTTACATCCTAACTATCCATCCATTTGGCAAGCCGTCTAAGGTGGGCCACGTAGGTGGACCCCACTCTGATGTATTGGTTCATCTAAACCATCCATCCGTTTGGTGAGCTAGTCTTAGGCTTGGGAAGAAAAATAAGACAGATCCAGTTATCAGGTGGACCACATTGCAGAAACAGTGGAGTTGAACGTCTACCATTGAAACCCCTTTTGGGATTACAGAAGTTTTGGACCAATATGATATTTGTTTTTCCTCTAAATCTAGGCTGGATGGGAAATAAATGCTATGGTGGGGCCCACTAATCTTAACTGTGGGACCCTTTATCACCATTGTTAAGTGTGGTAGGGTTCAGATGATCCTTTGGATATGATTCATTTTTTTTTTTTTGAATAATGCTTTAGATGATCTCTAACAATAGATGAATGGTGTGTTGGTTCAGCCCATTTGATTTGGCCCATTTGATTCAACCCATTTGATTGGCTCATTTGATGTATTTGGGGCCTATTCGAGTGAGGCCCAATATGATGTGTATATGCCCCATAAGTGAGGCCCATGATGATGTATATTAGGACTTGCGTGAGGCCGTGGGCCCACTGTATGTTCGGCCTTATGTGGACCACAACTTGGGATCAATGTTTGTTGAATGTCCACATTAATGGGCAGTGTTGGTTAAATGTCCACATTGTGACCTTCCCTTAGGGCTGAATAGGCCCATTTTCATCATTCTCTAGTGGGTTAACCCAAACGCTTGGGCCCCATTGATTTTACTTGATCCATCATCAACAGTCCATATATGGACCCCACCTTGCGTCGAGGTTGATCATCGATACTGGCTATTAATGCCGATTATGAGTTTGTGATGGCATAACATCATGATACATGCCTATATACATCATCTGCATGTTTGTGATTGGCCATTACATATGTCATAGTGCAGGCAGTCTATGACACTCCCTGATAGGCGGAGTTATCCCACATGAGCGCATGGTATGTGCAGGATTGATGCATGATTGGACTGTGTGACTCATCCATTTCGCATTGTGTGATTATGATTACCGTACGCCCTAGCGACATTAAGGTCGTAGCCTCCACATGCATATCATGGATGGCTAGATGGGACATAAGAAATCTGTTATTAGCATCAGGCCGCCATAAATGACCCTGGGTGAAAATTCATAAACCCTCTTGGTACCAGAGGACGCTCCAACGTCAATACCGAGTGGATATATATTAGCGCATAAGGGCCGTATACCAGTAGGCAGCGTCTCTCACAGTGTCGTGGTCGGTTGGAAGGGAGTGTGGCCTTACCCGCCTGAGGGAGTAGGCATAACTAGGCTGAGTCTGACTAGCTTAAGGAATGGGTCTGCTATCAACGAGCCAGGCCCGATAGTGGCAGGGGGATAGTGAGGTCTCTTTCACTTACTCAGTTGTATTGTACGCTTGATGGGGCGGCAAGCTGGCGTAGAGTGTACTAGACCCTGGTGATGATTCAAGAGATGTATGGTATTGTTATGTGGACTTATTGGGCAGGAGTTGCATATTCATTCATCATTCATTCACTATCTACTCAGGTGAGTGGTGCGTAACTATTTGTTACGTGTACCTTCGCAATGGCCAGGATTTCAGTTAGGGCGCGCGACTAACCTAAGATCAGGAGTTTACCACATTGAGTCTATCTATCCAAATTTAGGTATGAGACTGGTTTGGATAGAAGTCATTTGTGATGGACCCCATAGCTTGCGATACTATGTATTATTATCTTGACTTCACACTCCAGCTTGGTCTTTTCATTCGCATCGCATATTACATTACATCCGCAGGCATATGGTGTAACGCCCTGAAAATCGGGGGTCGAGCATAAACGCAACTCCCGAGTTCCAGAACATCACTTATGCAACAAAATGAATGATGATTGAATGTTGACTGTATTCGTGCATTGAACATGAGTGAGATTAAGCCAAAACAAACATATCATACTCAGAGCAGTTAATTTTGCAAGCGGAAGACTATGATAAATAGATAAAATATATAAACTATGATGAGTCTCCAGTGTGATAACATTACCAAAGTTAAATAAATACAAGTACGTTCTAAAATATACCAAATGTGTAAGTTTACTGTCTTCTATCCCCAGTACCACAGCCCCGACAATACAAGACTGTGTCTTGAGAGACCCGCGAGAGAGAATTTCATGATAGGAGAACTCCTCCTCATCACCATAGAAGTAGTCCGGCTCTGCGCTCACAAGCATCGCCATCACACGAAACTCAACAAACTGTTTGGTGTGTACAACACCGTCCGTAACGTGGGAGTGAGTAGCTAACTCGGTGGAACGATAAGACATAAGTTATCATGTTCTCAATACGATCAAGCAAGAATGATAAAGCAATAAATCAAACACTCCTAGTTACTCGATTAATGCAAGTATGAATGCGGTATGATGGATGCCCTCTCCGACATACTCCCTCAAGCGACACCATCTCACGTTCGCGCATGCTTACATCCCACAGTGCTCCACATCTTCCAGGCACATGCGATGCATGATGAGTATGATTACCGAGTTGTTATTAGTCCATTTCAAACAGCAGGATTGGGAAACTAAGGTACCTCCCTTGTATCATATCCAAACATGATCCAATCTAGGGTCGTCAGTCCTAGTTAATATCAGACGATAGTATGTTTTCTAGGTCACTGCAGAGGCTGCCAGGGCTGTTACGCACAAAGGTTGCACCACTCCCCCATCACCCCTTAAACGATTCATCACGATACAATTATACAGAAACAGGCCTAGTTCATACTCTATATATCGCGGCGAACCCTAAGGCACGCTGCAACTTCAGAGTATGCTCGCGGTCACTACAAAGGCTGTGGTGTACACACAAAGATTGCACCACTCCCCATCACCTTATCAATGTAGGCCGAGAGCGGCGAATATAGTGTCCCATACCACCATAATCGGCTCACGAGTAGAGTTGCTCACTTGGTCACTACGGGGAGGCACGTAGCCCAGCGTAGGCCGGCATACTCGACCACGGTGTCCCATACCACCATGCCCGGCTCATGAGTCTTAGCGGATCGAGGTACCATGGTTAAGGGATTTTCACCGGTAAGTTTGGTACCCTAGGTTCAAGCATTAGCGACCAAACATGGTGAACATACATAAGACAAATCGGGTTACATGACGAGCTCACTAGCTCGGCTCGAGCGCACAACAAGTTGAACGACATGAAGTGCATAAGCACTTCGCGTGGCCAACCACTATCGCCAACCGAAGTACGACTCGAGTTCGACGAACACATCTCACGTGGCGACATGAAACTCAACCACGATCTCAATCTAGTACCGATTGTCCGGACTATAATCATAGCCCCAAGCACAATCAATTGTCATCCATAGCATGTAGAGTAAAGCACAAAGTAATTCAAGAATGATAAATAAAGTAATTCAAACATGCTAGTAGGCATGTTATAAGCATATTATAAAGCATGATATAAAGCATGTTGTAAGCATGTTATGAAACACTATAAAACCAAGAATACAAACACACGTATTACAAGTACGCGGTTTAAGTGGACAACCTCATGGAGGTAATCATACATGTATCTAGGTTAGTTGAGAATTCCATCTCAGCACCGACCTAAGGTTCTAACACAAGTACTTACACTCACAAGCAATTTCACCAACACTTGGAATGCACTATTTCAACATACGTGACGTATGTCAGAGGAAAATGCACTAGGGTTGTCCCCTTTACCAAACTAGTATTTTATACGTATACATCATATTCATACAGCAAATAATCATGGCAATCACATCAGCAACTTTTATACGTATAGGGTACTTCCACATATATCCAATTTCGACATACATAGTGTTTACAAAGGAACATAGATTTCGGCGATTCCTTTCGCCAAGCTAGTATTTTAATCATGTATTGTATAATCATACATTAAATAAATATGTCAAACATTATTCCAAAAGAAATACGTATACGGTATTTCTACAATACGTAATTTCAACATACGGCGCATTTACAAGTAAACATATATTTTGGCGATTCCTTTCGCCAAACTAGTAATTTATTCATACATTATATAATCATACATTAAATAAACATGTCAAACATTTATCCGAAAAAAATACGTATACGGTATTTCTACGTATACCTAGAATATGTGAAATTCCATATTTCACACCGTTAATCAAAAAGAAACGGAAAGCACTTTGTACATGTGCAATTGCAAGCAGATCATGAATCTACCATTATCTGACATTAAAAGCGTTGAAAACCGTAACTTATAAGCTTAAAGTCCTCACCTTTGCCTTTGGAAACGGAACGAATCAGCAAGGGTGACGGATCTTCCGTCTACGGGCGATTTCTAGCCTAAAGAGCGGAATCGGTTAGTCGGTATACATCCTACCTCGATTCCAACTCAAATCAGACCTAGGGTTAGGGTTTCTTACCTTCAAATGAGGTGGAAAACGCCGGGAAAGCGTCTAGAATAGAGCGGTGTAAGCCGTGTAGCAAGCCGAAGCAGGAGGAGGAAGATTGGCAACAATCTCCAAGTCCTTCTCTCTCTTTTCTCTCTCTTCCTCTAGGGTTTCTTGCAAAATTCGTATGGCTGTGAGAGGGGCTGATCTAAGCTCCTTTTATAGCCTCAAACATTACGAGAATAGACTTAGGTTCATGGGGGTACTGCTTATATAAGATATTCGCCGCTTTTCCAGCTCAAAGGGAAGTTCGGTGGCCCTCTTTGAACCAAACGTCGACTTAAGCTCACCATCAATGGATCTACGTGGGATTACGTTTTTGACTCATTCGGATATGCAGATCGTACGTGGCGGACCACTTTCGATTCGACGGTCGGTGGGCCACGATCGAAATTCAAGTACATGTAAATGTTCTGAAATTTTTCTTAATCCGAGGGTGTAATTTGGTCGATTCGACGGTCGGGTTGCTTATCTTGACGCGTCAACGAACGATGCGAGATCACTATTCCGAGATATTTATTTTGGCTTATGAATAGTGTTTTTCACACTACCTCGCTCCGATTCGAAACGAATGGCCGTGGAACATCGGATAAGGCGATTTTTGAGATGATTGTTAAGCCCAGAGGGGCGGTCCTAGTTCCTTAGCCGGGTTAATCGGAATCCCGATGTGCGACCTAGACCTAATACTGAAGTTTCGTTTCATTCGAAAGCGGACGGAAATGAGTTTGGTTCTAAACTTTAGGGTAACCTAACAGCGTCACTTGTCCCCGCAAGTTTTGGGTCTTGCAGATCGTATTTAAAGCGATCCTAACGATTTCGTAGCTAATCTGGTTTCACACCTAGTTACTTTGTCTCATTTCTAAAGGATTTAGTCCTAAGTGAATTTTGGTCGAGGTGGTACTGTGCCTTTGGAGTTTGTATATAAAGTGATCCAAGTTATACTATTTAGCTAGTTTAAGATAGTGTCTAGGGCGAAGGTACTTTGAAAAATTGAAAGCACAAGGTAGTGAAGGGTGGGATTTGTGAAGAAAATGGTTTAAGGAGCGATTTGAGGCTTTAATTGAGCGTTTAAGAAGTTAAACCTATGTTAGGATTAATCCATTGCCTAAGGACGTCTAATCCCAGGTTGGCAAAAATCCGGGGCGTTACAATCTACCCCTTAAAACAAAATTTCGTCCCGAAATTGGCTAAGGGTAATAAGGAAGATTTCTATTATTTCATTTGCCTAAGACTTATTGGTTCCACGTTTCTACGCGTGGTAGGGTATGTACTAGTTGGTTCATTTTAGTCTACCCCCCTTAAAACTTATTTCTTTATCCATTACTTATTCCCTGATGGTTTGCTACCATTTATTTCTTTACCTATTTGGAGTCTCGACGACAATTCCCACAATTTAGAGTAAGATAGTTGTTTTCATTGTTTGACCAACACGGAGAGACGGTAATAGTGGGCTCGATCCCGATACATCGATCATCCACCTGACCAGGGTAGGAGGCTCATCGTATCCCTTCCGAATCCTGGTGAATCCTGATCTTCTGCTCGGTCAAGCAGTGAGTCCATTGGTAGTCGTCCAGGATTGAGAATTGAGTCAAGCCGCGAATGCTTCGCAATTGTATATTTCAGTAACTCCGCAGTCCGATCACTCTAGAAACATAGGGAATTCCATCATTGAAAGGTTCATATTGTTTATTCTAAGGTTGCCCTTTAGGTCTTAGTCTAAGAGAGTCCTTGATATTATCTATGTCCCAGGGAAGGGTGAATCAAATCTTACTAGATCATCCTAAAACATTTTCATAGTAGAACTTGTTAGGGCTTCTATAATGTGCGTATATTAACGAGCACCGTTTCGATCCTGGGCCAGTGGAGTAGGGTCCACCATGCTTCCGCTGCGCCACCCAGATCAAGAGATGCAATAGGTAACCTAACTAGATTGGGCTCATAATGTTCTACCCCCCTTAAAATTTTATTTTCACCCTCAAGGCTCAAGATTTATGTCCTGCTCCGTATATCGGAACAAGGTGTAGTTTAGGATCTACCCCTGACATGAAATGGGATGCGATCTCCCACTACATTGGTCTTCTTTTCATCAATGTTGTGTATTATGGCATTGATACTTATGGTCATAGAAAGGAGCTAAAGATGAAGGGTATTGTGGTTGATTCGGGGTCAGGTGTGAGTTTGTGGCGAGATGCCTAATTCTACTAAGGAATTTTTGTCGCGGTCAAGACTTATCCTATTTAATCATGTCTAGCTTAATAGGCAGGCTATCTTTTTACGTTTATAAGCACAATACGTATGCCGACATGGCATGTGATTTGGGACCTAATTCCTAACTGTCTGTTGCCCATTTGGACAATTCCTTAGGTCTAAAAGACATAGTCTCTATCAGCTATATACTCCTAACACTTTTCAAGGACAAAATTATAAACTTTTAGTTGTAAATGTCGGGCCAACACGGAAAGAATGTTGTGTAGTGGGTCTGAGTCGGATACATGGATCTTCTGCCTAGCTAGGACA
Organism: Magnolia changhungtana; assembly: GCA_030180095.1. Lineage (NCBI taxonomy): Eukaryota > Viridiplantae > Streptophyta > Magnoliopsida > Magnoliales > Magnoliaceae > Magnolia > Magnolia changhungtana. The sequence continues at coordinate 11,419,223 of JASAUF010000215.1, forward strand.
GAAAATTATCATATCATTTCTTAATCCTAGCTGATCCCGACCTTCTGCTTGATCAGAGCATAGGGTTCATTGGTCACTACCAGGATTGAGAATTCGATTCAAACCGCGAATACCTCGCTTAAATGTAGTTTCTCTACTCCGTGTTCCCATTGTACTAAGTCCTTGAGAAGGCGATTCTAAGGGGTGTATTGATTTGATCTAACATTAAATCCAATGGATATATAAGTTTTCTATGAGCGTGAATAGTTTCTATGTCATACAACCTTCCTATGAGTTATTAAAGGAGCCTATGAGTATCAAGAGGATTTCAACAAAGGAACGGGGTCTTGCTCCTACCTAATCAAACCGACTCACTAAGTATATCACTCAATTATCTTAGTATTGTTAGTTGTTTACATTTCTTAGTCTAATCAGCAGCCTAGGCTCAACTTATGAGCAGCGATAATCCACTAGTTGTAATCTAAAGTCCATGCTTATACACCAGATGATTTTATACCCTTTCTGAATAAAGAAATTATTTTATCGCCTAGGGTCAAAGTTGTCTGATTAGAATTGAGTTGCCTGTACTTGACGTTCGAGTATTTCACACATGATCACACCGGCTAAGAAGATTTTGGGGCTTACATTATTATTTTGTTGGATTTCCTATACGGTCAGGTCTGTCGAAAACTAGGAGTATCGCTCTAGGTCCAAAACTCTATGGCTTATTTGTCAAACAACCATTTACTCCAAAAGCTTAAGCTATCAGAGTGTGGTGGGTTAATGTATATCAAGGGACTTTATCACTTCAACGCAATTTGGCCAGTGGCCCTAAATTGTATTAAATGGGACCGCATTACTAATCCTACCTTGGGATTGGGTGTGACATGGTTGGTAGGAGGGTGGGAGGGGATTAAATTTTATAGGCCTTGGAAAATGAGCCTGGTGTTGGAAAAACACGAGATGGGAGTTCCAAATCCCAGGGTAATGAACTTCTAAGTGTTATGGGAAAGGAAAATCTCGGAATTTACTCTTAATTGCGTACATTCTAAACATGGTGTCGGAAGACATAGGATACACCCAATCTAGGGGCTATATCCTACATACACATTTATTATTACTTTTATAAGTCTATCCACCGTAAACTTACCTAATGGAATTTGGCCGAACGGACCCTAAACGTCCTCAAACATCTAAAACATCCTACCAACTACTACACCCATCAATATGAAAATGTAAACACCCAAAGGCAGTAATCCTCTTTCCCATGAGAGAGAGAAAGGTGGACATCGAGAAACTAGCCGTAATGGCCTCGAATAAGGCCATGGAAACGTAAAGAAATGGAGAGAAAAGGCTGGAGTTTTTGGTTCTCCACGAACTTGAGCCTCAACTGAGATTGCAAAGGCCCCAACTGACATGGGATTGAAGGAGGAAAAATGACTAGATGGGATGGGTTGAAAGCTTACACGAATGTGAGCTTCAAGGGGAGGTGTGAGTGCTTAAACGTGGAAGAAAGGGGTAGGGTAGGAGGTTTGGGTTGCTGTGATCGATGGAGGTGAGTGAATCATGGCCGAAAATGATGGATTGAAAAATTAGAGGAAGGATTTGAGGGAGAAAATTGCAATTGGAAGGGAAGGGAGTTTGGAAGGAAAGATGTGAGAGAGAGGGGGGGCTCCAACCCTAAAAATCCCAAACATTGGCCAAAATGGCACGTGCCAGGGGGTAGGGGAGGTCGAGCCGACCAACCTCAAGCTCGGAACCCCGCCGGAAAGTTGACCGGACCGCGGTCCGCCGCCGGTGCCGCGGTGGCGCCGCGGTCGGGCTTGGCCGGAACCGCGCCGCCGTGGTGGGGCCCTGTTCTTCATGGTCCCAAGGTGCCAAATGCACCCTGGTTCGACCCTGGGTCCCATCGAATTTAAGTGGGGAGGCCCCCGACTCCGATTCGCTCTATTTCGGGTAGTTTCGGATAAACTAGACATATCTTGCAATCCGGAATGAGTTATCTGACGTAAAATATATGAATTTGGGGTAGGACGAGCTAATGAAGCCAACCAACCCAGCTATGCCAGGTTGCGCAGCCCGAAATTGCGAGAAAACCCCCCGATTGACGGTTAATTCCCCGCTTCAATTTCGTTTTGCCAAAATAGTAATTTTTAGTTTAATTACTCTTCATCCATTGGGCTTTAGGAGTTGCGCTCATCGTGTAAAGAGCTTAGAATAATTAGGAGAATGGTTTGGTAAAGTCAAATAGGACACTTACTATTTTTGGCTGAAAGCCTTGCGCACTAGTAGACATCACAACCTAGGGGTTTTAGTTGTAGTTTGTTTCTGATTTCCTTCCTATTACTTGGTATTCCCATTTAAAGGGTTGTGAACTCAATTTTCTTTTTTCTTTTTTTTTTTGTAATCATTCATTAATTAATTTGAATTTATTAGAATTTATTTCTACTTTCTGCTTTTCTTTCCTCATGAATTCGAGAAGTCTCTGTGAGGAGTCCAGAGAAGCTCCGGGGATTCGGAGTAGTTATCCTTATCACGTTCATCCCTTATTCTACCAATTTTCAACTGTTGGGATGAGGTGGGTTGTAATCTAGAATTCTCTATAGACGGCCTAGGAACATTTTAGGGTCGACCCGTGCGACCATGGTTAATACGGACTTGATTTCGGCGTTCGTTTTCAGTGAACTAGCCGTTAGACGGAACAGGGATGTCTAAGACTATTTTTACATTCCGTCGCTCCCTCCTAAGTCAGAGTGCGTCAGTGTGCGTCGTGTGACCATAACCCAGGTCCGGTTTAATCCAAATCATGCTCTGATACCATCTTGTAACGCCCTGAAAATCGGGGGTCGAGCATAAACTCAACTCCCGAGTTCCAGAACATCACTTATGCAACAAAATGAATGATGATTGAATGTTGACTGTATTCGTGCATTGAACATGAGTGAGATTAAGCCAAAACAGCATATCATACTCCAGAGACAGTTAATTTTACAAGCGGAAGACTATGATAAATAGATAAAATATATAAACTATGATGAGTCTCCAGAGTGTGATAACATTACCAGGTTAAATAAATACAAGTACAGTTCTAAAATATACCAAATGTGTAAGTTTAATGTCTTCTATCCCCAGTACCACAGCCCCGACAATACAGTACCAGGTCTTCAGAGACCCGCCAGAGAATTTCATGATAGGAGAACTCCTCCTCATCACCATAGAAGTAGTCCGGCTCTGCTTCACAAGCATCGCCATCACCTGAAACTCAACAAATCTGTTTGGTGTGTACAACACCGTCCCGTAACGTGGGAGTGAGTAGCTAACTCAGTGGAACGATAAGACATAAGTTATCATGTTCTCAATACAGTCAAGCAGTAATGATAAAGCAGTAAATCAAACACTCCTAGTTACTCTGATTAATGCAAGTATGAATGCAGGTATGATGGATGCCCTCTCCGACATACTCCCTCAAGCGACACCATCTCACGTTCGCGCATGCTTACATCCCACAAAGTGCTCCACATCTTCCGGTGCACATGCGATGCATGATGAGTATGATTACCGAGTTGTTATTAGTCCATTTCAAAACGGCAGGATTGGGAAACTAAGGTACCTCCCTTGTATCATATCCAAACATGATCCAATCTAGGGTCGTCGGTCCTAGTTAATATCGACGATAGTATGTTTTCTAGGTCATCTGCAGAGGTCGCTGTGGTCATTACGCGCAAAGGTTGCACCACTCCCCATCACCCCTTAAACGATTCATCACGATACAATTATACGTAAACAGCCTAGTTCATACTCTATATATCGCGGCGAACCCTAAGGCACGCCGCAACTTCGAGTATGCTCGCGGTCACTACAAAGGACTGTCGGTACGTACACACAAAGATTGCACCACTCCCCATCACCTTATCAATGTAGGCCGACAATGCCGAATATAGTGTCCCATACCACCATAATCGGCTCACGAGTAGAGTTGCTCACCGGTCACTACGGGAGGCACGTAGTCCCGGCCGAGGCCGACAGCTCGACCACGGTGTCCCATACCACCATGCCCGGCTCATGAGTCTTAGCGGATCGAGGTACCATGGTTAACGGGATTTTCACTGGTAAGTTTGGTACCCTAGGTTCAAGCATTAGCGACCAAACATGGTGAACATACATAAGACAAATCGGGTTACATGACGAGCTCAGCTAGCTCGAGCGCACAACAAGTTGAACGACATGAAGTGCATAAGCACTTCGCGTGGCCAACCACTATCGCCAACCGAAGAAGTACGACTCGAGTTCGACGAACACATCTCACGTGGCGACATGAAACTCAACCACGATCTCCAATCTAGTACCGATTGTCTGGACTATAATCATAGCCCCAAGCACAATCAATTGTCATCCATAGCATGTAGAGTAAAGCACAAAGTAATTCAAGAATGATAAATAAAGTAATTCAAACATGCTAGTAGGCATGTTATAAGCATATTATAAAGCATGATATAAAGCATGTTGTAAACATGTTATGAAACACTATAAAACCAAGAATACAAACACACGTATTACAAGTACGCGGTTTAAGTGGACAACCTCATGGAGGTAATCATACATGTATCTAGGTTAGTTGAGAATTCCATCTCAGCACCGACCTAAGGTTCTAACACTTAAGTACTTACACTCACAAGCAATTTCACCAACACTTGGAATGCACTATTTCAACATACGTGACGTATGTCAGAGGAAAATGCACTAGGGTTGTCCCCTTTACCAAACTAGTATTTTATACGTATACATCATATTCATACAGCAAATAATCATGGCAATCACATCAGCAACTTTTATACGTATAGGGTACTTCCACATATATCCAATTTCGACATACATAGTGTTTACAAAGGAACATAGATTTCGGCGATTCCTTTCGCCAAGCTAGTATTTTAATCATGTATTGTATAATCATACATTAAATAAATATGTCAAACATTATTCCAAAAGAAATACGTATACGGTATTTCTACAATAATAATTTCAACATACGGCGCATTTACAAGTAAACATATATTTTGGCGATTCCTTTCGCCAAACTAGTAATTTATTCATACATTATATAATCATACATTAAATAAACATGTCAAACATTTATCCGAAAAAAATACGTATACCGTATTTCTACGTATACCTAGAATATGTGAAATTCCATATTTCACACCGTTAATCAAAACAGGAAACGGAAAGCACTTTGTACATGTGCAATTGCAAGCAGATCATGAATCTACCATTATCTGACATTAAAAGCGTTGAAAACCATAACTTATAAGCTTAAAGTCCTCACCTTTGCCTTTGGAAACGGAACGAATCAGCAAGGGTGACGGATCTTCCGTCTACGGGCGATTTCTAGCCTAAAGAGCGGAATCGGTTAGTCGGTATACATCCTACCTCGATTCCAACTCAAATCAGACCTAGGGTTAGGGTTTCTTACCTTCAAATGAGGTGGAAAACGCCGGGAAAGCGTCTAGAATAGAGCGGTGTAAGCCGTGTAGCAAGCCGACAGGAGGAGGAAGATTGGCAACAATCTCCAAGTCCTTCTCTCTCTTTTCTCTCTCTTCCTCTAGGGTTTCTTGCAAAATTCGTATGGCTGTGAGAGGGGCTGATCTAAGCTCCTTTTATAGCCTCAAACATTACGAGAATAGACTTAGGTTCATGGGGTACTGCTTATATAAGATATTCGCCGCTTTTCCAGCTCAAAAGGGAAGTTCTGGTGGCCCTCTTTGAACCAAACGTCAGACTTAAGCTCACCATCAATGGATCTACGTGGGATTACGTTTTTGACTCATTCGGATATGCAGATCGTACGTGGCGGACCACTTTCAGTTCGACGGTCATGGGGACACGATCGAAATTCCAAGTACATGTAAATGTTCTGAAATTTTTCTTAATCCGAGGGTGTAATTTGGTCCGATTCGACGGTCAGGTTGTTCTTAATACTGACGCGTCAACGAACGATGCCAGATCACTATTCCAGATATTTATTTTGGCTTATGAATAGTGTTTTTCACACTACCTCGCTCCGATTCGAAACGAATGGCCGTGGAACATCGGATAAGGCTGATTTTTGAGATGATTGTTAAGCCCAGAGGGGCGGTCCTAGTTCCTTAGCTTCGGGTTAATCGGAATCCCGATGTGCGACCTAGACCTAATACGAAGTTTCGTTTCATTCTCGAAAGCAGCGGGAAATGAGTTTGGTTCTAAACTTTAGGGTAACCTAGCGTCACTTGTTCGCAAGTTTTGGGTCTTGCAGATCGTATTTAAAGCGATCCTAACGATTTCGTAGCTAATCAACGGTTTCACACCTAGTTACTTTGTCTCATTTCTAAAGGATTTAGTCCTAAGTGAATTTTGGTCGAGGTGGTACTCAGGCCTTTGGAGTTTGTATATAAAGTGATCCAAGTTATACTATTTAGCTAGTTTAAGATAGTGTCTAGGGCGAAGGTACTTTGAAAAATTGAAAGCACAAGGTAGTGAAGGGTGGGATTTGTGAAGAAAATGGTTTAAGGAGCGATTTGAGGCTTTAATTGAGCGTTTAAGAAGTTAAACCTATGTTAGGATTAATCCATTGCCTAAGGACGTCTAATCCCAGGTTGGCAAAAATCCGGGGCGTTACATATGGCATTTTGGGTTGCTATGATTCTGAACTTATATGGCCTAGACAGGCTTAGCAGGATTTACATATTGCATTGTATCCTCGGCATCTGATATTTGGCTCTCTATGACTCCTCATTTGTATAGATGATTTGTATTGCATACTCTAATATTGTATGATTTATAGACTTGCAGTATTTTCGCTTACTCTGATATCGTATGATTCATAATCTTGCCAATATTTCCGTCATTGTATAATCATGATATTGCATTGAATACATGGCACTTATCTTATGCACATACTTTCACCACCCTCTAAGTTTTCTATAAGCTTATGCACGATAGATGTGTGTAGGTGACGTTAGGTCGCAGTAGCATTGAGCTTGGAGTGTGCAACCATCTTTTGGAGCTTTGATTTTTTATGTGTTTCTCCTTTTTACATTATATTCAACTGTTTATATTAGTGGATATGTGATGATGATGTTGCCTTTGTGATTTGTGTATACTTGTGGTTATGCTTCATACGAGATAAAAGTACGTTGAAAAATCCTCGTTGTAGGTTCCCAGGATCGGAACCTGGTGTATGAACACTGGGAACCGAGAATGGGGTACTACAGAGACTGTCGGCACCAGATTCGACAATTGGGAATTCTGTGAGCCCGTTTTCCGAGTTTGGGGCGTGACATAAGGAGTGCATGTTCAATCCGATGGTTCCCAATTATACAAGTGATGGTTGAGCTACCAAGATCCTTGTACTTTTGTGACACATCTTGCTTGAGCATGTCACTCACTTTTTCTGTCAAAAAGATTTTCTTTTGTAGATTTTGCTGCCTTTTAGTAGTGCATAAATCATATAGGAACTTGTCATATGAGGGAATTTGTTTAAATGCATCCAATAGAGGAATGTTGACTATCACTTGTTTAAACACCTCAAAAATATCCTAAAAATTAGATAGAGGTTTTGGTGCAATCAACCGCTAGGGTAATAGTGCAACTAAAAATTAGATAGAGGTTGTGGAGTAATGCTAGGTCTACCACTCTCAACTTCTTCCGAGTCCTTAGGCTTTTCAGCCCTCACCGGAATAGTTTTGTGAATTGTCTTTCAACTTCTAAGAATGGTGATGGACTTAGCTTACTCTCTGTTATGCGAAGAGCTTGGGTCACTTATTTCACATTGCGGTTTTGGATTGGGTAGAGGTTGGGTTGAAAAAGTCCATTTCTCCCCAATTATTAAGTGTGACTCAATCCTTTGTCTGCCCTTAGTAAGGTCTTGAATACTTGTAATGTGCCTTGATTAAAGAGCTCTTAGCTTTGGATGTGCTTTAGAACCGGAACCTCACGAGGTTTCCTTTGATTTAAGAGTTGAGTAAGGGCCTCTTGAGGGTTGGTCATTTGTTCATTCCTCCAATTGAAGTTTGAATGGTTCCTCTAGTTGGGATTTTATGTATTTGAGGTGGGTCCACTGAATGGTCGTTCATAATTGTTTACAACGTTTGATTATTCGTTCAATAGATCTTGAAAAGTAGGAATTGTTGGGACAACCCTGTGTTACATATATGTTACTAGCACAAATACCACAAAACAACTTCCATAACCTCATTGGGTTTGACAGTTTCCACATTCTTAAGTTCTATGGCCTCGACTTTCCTTATGAGATTGGCCACCCTTGCACTTATGTTGTCTTCTTCCTTTAAGACCTATATCCCTCCCTTCTCTCTTGACTAAGTAGGCCTAGACGTGTCCCATGATTGCGCGTTCTCTCTAAGTTGATCAAAATAGTCCCACACATCGTTATCTTCCTTGTTCATGAATTTACCATTACACATCATCTCTATGAATTAGCGAATGGGCGAAGTCAGTCCGTTATAGAAAAATCTTATTACCGCTAGATTTCATAGACATGATGTGGACACGAATTGGTGATGTCCTTGAACCATTCACAACATTGGAGGAAGGTTTCTTCCTCTTTTAGTCAAAGTTTGTGATTGCTTTCCTTAAAGTGATTGTTTTATAAAACATGAAGAACTTTTTAAGAAATTCTTGAGTCATCTCAACCCATGTGCCGATAGATCGCGGTTTTAAAGAGTGCAGCCATGACTTAGCCTTCTCCTTTAATGAGAAGAGAAACAACTTCAGTCTTATTGTGTCTTCAGACACATTTGGAAAGTGCAATGTGTTGACTATCTCATCAAATTCTTTAATGTACAAGTATGGAGTTTCAGAGTCGAGTCTATGAAATTTAGGAAGGAGTTGTATCACTCCCTGTTTGAAATCTATATTTCTTACATTAAGTGGAAACACCATTGTAACGCCCTGAAAATCGGGGGTCGAGTGTAACTCAACTCCCGAGTTCCAACGCATCACTTATGCAACATGTTTAATGATGTTTGAATGTTGTTTGTGTTAGAGCAGTAAACATGAATGAGATTATACCAAAGCAGTAATTCATACTCCAGATCAATTGTATAAAAGCAAGCGGAAGACTGAACTGTATATATATGTATGTAAAGAAACAAAATAAACGATTTATTCTCCAGAGTATGAATCCATCTGAGTCCATATACATTTCGTTTATAATCAAAAGTCAAAAATAACTAGGTACAATCCTGTGAAACCCATCGATCTGGCAACCTAGTCGGCCGCCAGAGAACTCGCATATACGAGAACTCCTCCTGGTCCTCATCATAATCGTGCTCGCCTCCAGAGTAGTCGGATCGCCTAAACTCGAGAGGCAGTCCTGGTTGGTGTACGCAACACCGTCCCATAACGTGGGAGTGAGTAGCTAACTCAGTGGAACGATAAGGCATAAGTTATCATGTTATCAATACAGTCAAGCAGTAATGATAAAGCAGTAAATCAAACACTCCTAGTTACTCTGATTAATGCAAGTATGAATGCGGGTATGATGGATGCCCTCGCCGACATACTCCCTCATGCGACACCATCTCACGTTCGCGGCATGCTTACATCCCACAAGTGCTCCACATCTTTGCACATGCGATGCATGATGAGTATGATTACCGAGTTTTTAATTAGTCCATTTCAAACAGGATTGGGAAACTAAGGTACCTCCCTTATATCATTTCCAAACATGATCCAATCAGGGTGGTCGGTCTAGTTAATATCGACGATGGTGTGTTTTCTAGGTCTTCGCAGAGAAATTTCGCTGTGGTCGTTACATGCACAAAGGTTGCACCACTCCCCCATCACCCCTTAAACAATTCATCACTATACGTAAACAGCCTAGTTCATACTCTATATATCGCGGCGAACCCTAAGGCACGCCGCAACTTCGAGAATGTGCTCGCGGTCACTACAAAGGGCCGCTGTGGCATTACGCACAAAGGTTGCACCACTCCCCATCACCTTATCAATGTAGGCCGACAGCGCGAATATAGCGCCCCATACCACCATAATCGGCTCACGAGTTAGGTTGTTGCTCACCGGTCACTACGGGGAGGCACGTATGGTAGGCCAGAGGCCGTGACCACGGTGTCCCATACCACCATGCCCGGCTCATGAGTCTTAGCGGATCGAGGTACCATGGTTAACGGGATTTTCACTGGTAAGTTTGGTACCCTAGGTTCAAGCATTAGCGACCAAACATGGTGAACATACATAAGACACACGGTTTACTTGACGTGTTCAGCTGGCTCGAGCGCACAACAAGTTGGGCGATATGAAGCGCAGAAGCACCTCGTGTGGCCAACCACTATCGCCAACCGAAGTACGACACGAGTTCGCCAACACATCATGCGTGGCGGAACGAATCCCAACCACATCTTCAAGTTTGATACCGGATGCCTGGACTATGAACATAGTCCCAAGCTCAGTCAAATCCTAACCATAGCATGTGAAATACGGCATGATAACATGGTAATTCAAGAATACTAGCAATCATATTATAAAGCATATCATGAAGCATGTTAATAAACAAGTCACAAAGCATGTTCAAAAGCATGTTATAAAGCATTATGCAAATAGGGATACAAATACTTATATTTCATAGGCGAGTGATTAGAGTGAATAACCACATGGAGGATGTCATAGGTGACTCTAAGGTAGCTAAGAATCCCATCTCAAGACCTACCTAAGGTGCTAACACTTAAGCACTTACACTCACAAGTGATTTCACCAACACTTGGAATGCACTATTTCAACATACATGACGTATGCTAGAGAAATGTGTACTAGGGTTGTCCCTTTGCCAAACTAATATTTTATACATATACATCATATTCATACAGCAAATAAACCTGACAATCATGTCAGCAAAATTTATACGTATAGGGTACTTCCTAGTGTACCCAGTTTCGACATACATAGTGTTTACAAGGGAGCTTGTAATACGGCGATTCCTTTCGCCAAGCTAGTATTTTATTCATATATTGTATAATCATATATTAAATAAGTATGTCAAACATTATTCCAAAAGAAATACGTATACGGTATTTCTAACATACACAATTTCAACATACGTCGCATTTACAAGTGAACATGTATTTTGGCGATTCCTTTCGCCAAACCAGTATTTTATTCATATATTATATAATCATACATTAAATAAACATGTCAAACATTTATCTAAAAAAAATACATATACGGTATTTCTACGTATACCTTGAATATGTGAAATTCCATATTTCACAACGTTAATCGAAACAGGAAACGGAAAGCACTTTGTACATGTGTAATTGCATGCAGATCATGAATCTACCATTATCTGACATTGAAAGCGTTGAAAACCGCAACTTATACACTTAAAGTCCTCACCTTTGCCTTCAGAAACGAAACGAATCAGCAAGGGTAGTAGAACTTCCGTATACGGGAGATTTCTAGACTAAAGAGCGGAATCGGTTAGTCGTTACACAACCCACATCGATCCCACTTCAAATCAGACCTAGGGTTAGGGTTTCTTACCTTCAAATGGGATGGAAACCGCCGGGAAAACACCTGGAATGAAGCGGTGTAGGCCGTGTAATAGTCCAAAGCAGTAGGAGGAAGATCTCCCACAAAATCCAAGCTCTTCTCTCTCTTTTCTCTCTCTCCCTCTAGGTTTTTCTCCAAAATTCGTATGGTCTGTGAGAGGGGCTGTTCTAAGCTCCTTTTATAGCCAAAAACATTTCGAAATTAGACTCGAGTTCAAGGGGAACTGCTAATATAGGATATTCGTCGCTTTTCCACTCAAAAGGAAGTTCGGTGGCCCTCCTTGAACCAAACGTCAGACTTAAGCTCACCATCTATGGATCTACGTGGGATTACGTTTTTGACTCGATCGGATTCCCAGATCACACGTTGTGGACCACTTTCAGTTCGACGGTCAGTGGGCCACGATCAGAAATTCCAAGTACATGTAAATGTTCCTGAAATTTTTCTTAATCCGAGGGTGTAATTTGTCCGATTCGACGGTCGGGTTGCTTATCTTGACAATGGTCAACGAATGATGCCGATCACTAAGATATTTATTTTGGATGGGAATAGTGTTTTTCACACTCCCTCGCTCCGAATCGAAACGAATGGCCATGGAACATCGGATGGAGCTGATTTTTGAGATGATTGTTAAGCCCGGTGGGGCGGTCCTAGTTCCTTAGCCGGGTTAATCGGACTCGATGTGCGATCTAGACCTAATACGAAGTTTCGTTTCATTCCCGAGAGCAAGAGACGGAAATGAGTTTGGTTCTAAACTTTAGGGTAACCTAGCGCCAATGATTCACGCAACTTTTGGGTCTTGCAGATCGTATTTAAAGCGATCCTAACGGATTTCATGGCTAATCGAGTTTAGTACTTAGTTAACTTTGTTAAATTTCTAAAGAATTTAATCCTACGTGATTTCTGGTCGAGGAGGTACTCGACCTAATGTACGGAAATTTTCAGGTCGTTACAACCATGCAGGAAGGTGTACTCACTCCCACCAGTTGTAAGTAATCTTGTAAAGTATGAGGCGATGGAGCATGATGCACCTCATTCTCATCTTGAACTTCCTCAACTAGATGTTGAGATTAATTTGTAGCCATTACTTCAATTAACTTAGAGGATCTCAAGTGGTGTCTAATCCGGTGATGGATGGCAGCCCTTCGACCAATCCTCATTCACTTAAGAGATGTCGAGTGTTGTTAAGCACTCACTTGGGCATGAAACACTCATGGCCCTCAAATTCTAAACAACTAAAACCTAAGAAAAAGAAAACTATAGAAATAAGAAATCTGGAAATAAAAGAAAGTTAGAAAGACATTATCGGATTGGAGTTGTGAAGTTAGATTACTACAAAACAAAAAACAGTGTTAGTTTTTTTTTTTTTTTTAATTCAAAAATACATTGAAATTGCGGTTTGCACTGCACTAGTAGAATTATGGAACTGTTCTATTAGTCCTAGAGGGGGTGAATAGGACTTTTAATTATTTCCTCTTATGTAAAAACTTGATTGATTAACTCAAATAATTATTCAATTTAAAGCAAGTGAGGCAATATAACTCTAATGACTTCCAAGCCAGTTAGAGGATCCAATCACAAAGGCTAAAAGAGATATGCAGATATAATAACTAGCCTAGTGTTGTGTGCTTATGTGTGAAATGTGCTTCCTGTTGATGAATCGCATTCATTCAATCATGTATACTAAATTAAACATTTAAGCATATATAAGCATGATTAAATAGATGTACAAATGACAATTCCAAACATAGGTATTTATAGTGGTTTAGTTATTTGCCTACTCCACTCATGACATCCATACTCAATCCTAGAGTGTACCATATTTCACTATCAAAGGTTTTAAACATGTTCACTTATAACCTTCACAGTCCTATACTAAGGACACAATTTTATGCTCTTCGCAAGAGCAAAGTTCCTACACCTAGAACCCACCATTTAGCCCACCGGCCAAGGTCCCACACAAGACACCTAACGTTTAGGCCTACTGGCTAAGGTCCCACACAAGACGCCTGACGTTTAAGCCCACCAGCCAATGTCCCACACAAGGCACCTACTTTTAGGCCCACCGGCTAAGGTCCCAAGTAAGGAACCTAAACGAGTTTGTTAATAGCAAACTCTTAGCCTTAATCCTACAAAGGGAAAGAGACTAAACTTTTGAACTCTTATAATGACACTTTTCTCTTTTATAGCTTCTTCTCGGGTTACTAGATCTTCACGCTCTCGAGCTTGAATTAGTTTCTTGGTGTTCCCTTGATCGCGTAGCTTGGATTTACCTGTTGGCTCAACTTCACGATAAAAAATGTTGCATAAGTTATACACAGAAGGTGACTAAGGTTATGGGAGTTGGTTGAATCTCCTATCTAGGATAAATAATAGATTTCTTAAGGAATTCAACCTATGGATGCTCTAAAGTATCAAAGAACCAAGGATTTTTCTATTGGTTTGGTCTTTGAACTCTAGAGAAGGCATGAGTTCATGTTCTTCATTAAATAGGAGCTTTGAATGCTCAAAAGAGTGAAAGATCATAATGAAGAGGACATGAACTCGTATGGATAGAGTTTAAATGGGCTAGGATAAGCTTGGGGTATATTAAAGAATCTATGGTGCTTATTTCCACTATTTTTGTAAGTTCTTACAAGCCATTTTTATATGCACAAGCTTCCAACGCATAGAAAATGACTATAAAATGGCTAGTTCTCGGTGCTACTGAAGTGACCTTCAGTACCATCGAACTTTCTTCGATAGTACCGAATTATCTATTGGTAGTACCGTATTAAATTCCCCAAGTTGCTGACTGAAAATACTCTCTTTCGGTGGCACCAAACTTTGTTCGTCGGTGGCAATCGGTGATACCAAATTAACGTTGTAAGCTTGCTGGACTGTTTTAAGCACCTTCGATAACACCGAAGGTATCTTCGGTGGTACCGAAGGTGCTATTCAGTAGCACCTTTTTCCTACAAACAGTGGACAAATTTTCTCATTTTTGTCCAATAGTTCAAGAACTTAGGACTTGGTTAAGCTAACATTATGGGATATTCAGTATGGACTTGGGTTTGGCTTAGAATAGATGACCTTGGAGGGTTTTCTTATTTGGGTTGGGATTATCTATTTACAAGGTTTTAAGATCGTAGAAGCAGTTCTTTGTCTTCAATGTAACTTTTCCTACTTCAGCTCCAGTTGTGTCGCTGGTCTTCATTTGCTAAGAACTCATCCGACTACAAGACAACTATTCATGTGATTAACGAACATGAGTGCAAATAAGTGCACTAACAGTCTCCCCCTTTGTCAATTATGTGACAAAAACAACCTAACCTACAACCATGTTATGGTCCATACCAATGACATACCAAAACAATAAAGATTACATATCAAAAATAAAATTTACAACTCCAAACTTAATATGTAATACAAAATCATGCTGCTCCCCCTTAGTGTTTACCTGCAAATAAAAGAAACAAACAATTTCTGCAAAAAATAACATTGTTTTAGTGGGTAGGTTTCTTCTCCCCCTTTTTGTCAGTTATTGGCAAAGAGTTAATCAAGAAATATTCTAATAACATTTGAGAATGGATAAAACAGGGGGTAAGAGAATAAATCTTATGATGAAATAAGCATTAAGAGTATCATCCGGGCAAAGAAATATATCATCATAAGCAGGCAACTCATATGTTAGATAGAGAAGATAGCAATATAAAGAGTATCTAACATGAGCAGAAAAGATAATACCAAAACTTTATCAAAATTACTACCCCAAGATTGGATAGATTAAGCCATTATCCAAAAACTGCGAGAGAGAGAGAGAGAGAGAGAGAGAGAGAGAGAGAGAGAGAATAAATATCTAAAAATAAAATGCATTATGATTCGACGATAACATAATAACGATCATCAGGACGATCCACCCTCATACGGAGAGATATAAGAATGGCGAGTCAGAAGCAATTCAGTGATGTGCTCCCTAGTATGTTGAAGAGTGCCAAGACGCAGTTCAATCCCGGAGAGTCAATTTCCACACTACCGGAGGCGAGCTTCTATATTTGACTGCCCTTCAAAAAGTTGACGAACTGGATCGTTCTAGTGAAGGAGGCGCCCAGTGCTAATAGATAATGGACTTAGTGCAGGTACTGGGGTGTGACAAGAGTCCCAACCAGCGGCCATGTGAGTGTCTTGAGCATCTTTGCCGCTACTCCATTCTTGCTGAGTTTTGACGATTTTGAGTAAAATTTTCTTGGTAAGATATACTGCTGGATATATTGTATCATGAGTAGGGGGTAGTGCAAGAAACTTAGAGAGTTTGCAGTTGATACTGGGAAAGGGAAGACTTATGTAGTGAATACATTTGACAACTTGAATTAATTGTCTCACGATTAGAGTGGGTAAACATATTTTGGTTCTCCGATAGATATCACATAGGGTATTCAGAATAATTGGTGAGAGTAATATCTCTAGAGACTTCACAGGGATATGCATTGGTACTCAATATTTGGTGAAGCACTTTTGTGGTAGAGTGCAGATGCAATGAAGATAAGTAGTTATTTCTATTTCTGGATATCATTGACTCATCACATAGTGTTCTTGTCACTTCTTTCCAGATACTCGGATCATTTAAGCAACGATCAGTTTGTGAGGTATGTGTGACTGGAAGATCTAGAATTTACCCAAGCATTAAGGGAGTGATTTCCTTGGTTTGATTTATGTAATTGATGCTGATCGACGGAGGATCATCTTGAGTATTATGACAAAATTTCAGAAATTGATAAACAAGGTCATACTGTATTTCTCCTCCTAGATAAAGGACGTTGTCCCACCCCATTGATCTTAGGTAGATATCTATCCCGTATGACTCTATGAGACTAGGTCTGATAAATTGATCAAAGGTAAATTCTCTTGCCCTGGTATTAAAATACAGATAAGGAGTATAGGATCTGATTTTCCTAAATGAGGTTTCTCCTTCTGCATCTTCCTTTCCTTTGTTCTTGACCATGTTGCGTTGAAATCATATTTCAGAAGTATTAAGCAACCATAAAGATATTCAATCGGGCCTCTAATATGAGCTTTCAGATAACAGTAAGTGTACATGGAATATTTTAGCAAAAAATTAAACCATTTATATTCAGCTTTAACAGTTGACAAATATAAAGATTTTCAAAATACTGTTATGAAGATAAGAGTCTAGAAGGTCATATAACAGATATACTTAAATCATTTGACCTGAAGAGTACTATCTCTAGATCTTCAATTTGTATCAGCAAACGGAATGGTATAAACCTTGGATTCACATGATGAAAAAACCTCTGAAATAGTTATAAAAAAAATATCTAAAAGTATCTAGGAATCCTTAACACAACAAAATACAAAGATAATATTAATTCTGTCACTTTTAGGGAAGGCCACTATTTGCATCATCTTACGGACATGACAGCTGTGCTGCAATTTGTTGCACTGACTATTGGAGTAAGTAGAGCTTCTTTTTTTTTTTTTTTTTTTCCATTGACTTCATTATCTCACCAAGTTTTGATTGATCCTCCAAAAGTTGCATGAGAGCACTATTCTAAGCGGTTGTAGGAGCAGAGTTTGGAAAATGATCATCTGGTGTTTCAATTTCATCCCCATTGTCCTAAAACTGTTCTTCTTCCGGCGTTCGATTACCAGATTTACTTACAGAGGAGAGATTCATTTTTCTGATGCTATACACACTAATTTTTAGGGCAGATAGGAATATGCCTTTAAGCTCATTGAACCCACACTGACGAGCCAACTTGCACAACAAATGCCCGAAAGCTATTGCTGTGAAATTCGACTCAATTGTTAAAACTATCTGATCATATATCAAGGTGGGCAGACATATGGGTTCTCCTTTTCCAATGTGGTAAAGGGTTTCCACCATAAATGGTGTGAGCTCAGTATGATTATCGAATCTGGGATATATATTAGAGATACAAATTAGCTGAAGTATCTGGTAATCATGGGACATACTTGTAGCTCGTAAAGCTTTCCCATGATGCTAGGGTACGTTCTCCCCATTACACAGGAATTTTGTCCAAACACCTCGTTTAGCTTCAATAGGTAGTTGTAATTCATTAGGTTGTTCGGAGTACATGGATATCCCTATGAGAGTCGATATGCGATACGGAGTGATTTTCACTATTCGTCCATTGCAATCAGACTCAAGGCCCCTAGATAGAGTATAATATGACATGAATGTTCTGACCAAGTTTTCGTTTATCCACTCCCTAAAGGATAGGACTGGTAGCCATCCATAGTGAGAGAGGATTTCTTGGACCTTAAAATTTTCAATACATGTCACATCCACATCTCTTTCACATACAATTTTTCTATAACACCCCGTACTTTTTAGTACTCGAGTGTTACCATGAAGATCTAAATTAGTTCGCACGTGTGTGGAGACACACGTGACTCACCTTATGCATCACATCTAATGGCCCACAATTTATTCATCTTGACTGACTAGTACAAGCTTCATCCATATATTAAGTCATCTGACCGTTGGGAGTGGAATTCACCTATAAATCGAGCTTTCCATTAGATTGATCCTTAAGACGGGCCATCACGTAATTACATAACTTACTTTAGGATATTAATCTCTTTGATAATTAATGATCTAGGTCTTATTCAAGACGGACCATACATTTACATCAGGACTCCTTAGATAAACTATAGATCGATCACAACGTTCCATTGATCGATCTAACAACCGATTCCCCTAACTTGACCATCGGATTATAAAATTGACCGTAAGACCGTTTAAGTAGTAGATGTGCCTGGGATTGGACACATGGTTCATTAGGACATGATTCAATTCATTGATGACTCTAATCAAAGGCAGGTCATATAAGATAGTAATAATAATATTAATAAATAATAAATAAATACAATATCTATGTATGCACACATAAAAAAATAATGATAATAATAATTAAATATTTAATAATATAAAGGCATGAGATGGATAGTCTTAATAACCTACAGAGTGGGACCCACAACATGATTATGATATATATATATATATATATATATATATATATATATATATATATAGACACACACACATGTAATAATAATAAAATTTAAAATTTAAAAATCTAAATTTATATGATCATTGGATAATAGCAAGTATCAAACATACGAGTGACCCATTGGGACCTTCTGACCGTTGATGGTCAGATTGGAATCGATCCGATCGTCAGATCAGTGAGAATCCACATATAAGACCCAAATCAAGTTGTGGCCCCACCTAGGCATTTCATCGGCCTGATCCTCGATCGCAGGCCTTGCTTGGACCTCCAAGTGGAATGAACGGAGTGGACTTGCAAAGCACTTTACAGTGGGCCCCACATTTACGGTGAGTGTACACCAGGGGATGGTACACCCGCTATGCACTGGACTTGCCAAGCCCGGTCAAACAGAGTTGACCCGATGATTTCCAAAGAAGGAAACATTCCTTCTTTCTTTTTCTGCCAATGTTCATTTCAAACGGACGGACACTTTTGCCCGATCAATGGCCTACCATATGGCCTCTCTAGCACGATCTTAACCGTCCATCACGTTAGGGCGACAAAACTGACGAAACCCATGTGGTTTGTGCAATCCATGCACACGTGCACGCTCACAGTGGCGAGTGCAAAAGGTCGAGCACGCAAGCCTGTTTGTGCTTCTAGCTGCCCCAAGATCAGTTCATTATGATTAAGGTGGGCCACCTCAAGCCAATCCAAACTGTCCATCTGACTCAAACCTTAGGCCTAACTAAAAGTCAGCTGATCACATGAGTTTTCCTATGCGTGCATGCACACGATTCTCGGCCAAATAAGAGTCGCGCACAACAATTTCCAGAAATGGAAATCGTTCTCTCCTTACCAGCTTGGCAATCTGCGTGAGAGGAGGGATCCTCCAATCCCAGCCCTCCATTTAAGAAGCTCTTAGTTGTCCGATGCTTACCAGCTATCTAGCTGAACAGTCAGATATTTCCATAAAGAGAGAGAGTGGAAGCCCTAGATGTTATCTAAGCCACCTGTCACGCCTTCCCGATCACCGAATTCGGTGCCAACAGCCTCCGGAGTACCCCATTCTCGGCTCCCAGCACCCATATAACAGGTTCCGATTCTAGGATCCTACAAGGAGGATTTTACAATATATATTTATCTCATAAGAAGCATAACCACAAGTATACCCAAACCACAAAGGTAACATCATCATCACATATCCACTAATATAATCATTTGAGTATAATGCTGAAAGGGAAATACAATATAGAAATATCAAAGAAAACTCTAGAAGCTCAACCGCACGCTCCTACCTCAACTCGGCTGCATCATAATGTCACCTGCACACATTTATCGTGCATAAGCTTATAGAACGCTTAGAGGGTGGTGTAAGTGTGTGAGCAGTATATGCGTGCTTAGAATGTAATATCAGAGTAAACAGAAGTACTGGTAAGTCTACGATTCAGACAATATCAGAGTAAGCAGAAATACTGACAAGTCCATAAAGATATCATTAACCTTATCCAGGATATGCAAAGAAAATACATAGCGAGCTAATGTCATATACTGAGAAAGTAATGTAGGTCAGTTATGTAATGCAGAGACATAATAATTCAAATATCAGATACCGATGATGCAATACCATATGCAATTCTGAAGAGCTACGAATACCATTAGCCTTACCTAAGTCATACGAATGCAGAAACATAGCAACCCAAAATAGCATATGCCAAGGATGTAATGCAATATGCAATATGTGGTGCAAATGAAATGACCAAGCTGCAGTGTGAAGTCAGGATGATAGTGTGTTGTATCATAGGCTATGGGGCTTATCACAAACGACTTCTATCGAAACCAGTCCCATACCTAAATTTAGATAGATAGACTCAATGTGGTAAGCTCCTGATTTCAGGTTAGCCGCGCGCCCCAACTGAAATCCTGGTCATTGTGAAAGTATACATAACGATTAGTTGCATACCACCAGACCGAGTGGATAGTGAATGAATGAATGAATGAGTATGCACCTCCTACTTAATAAGTCCACGAATCAGTACTGTACATCTCTGGGATCATCACCGGGGTCTAGTAGACTCTACGCCAGTTGCCGCCCCATTAAGCGTACAACTGGGTAAGTGGAAGAGACATCACTATCCGCTTGCCAATATCGGGCCGGGCTAGTCGATAGCGGACCCATTCCTCAAGCTGGTCAGACTCAACCTACCTATGCCTACTCCCTCAGGCGGGTAAGGCCACACCCCCTCCCAACCAACCACGACACAGTGGGAGATGCAGCCTACTGGTATACGACCCTCATGCTCTCATATATATCCACTCGATCTCGACGTTGGGGAGTCCTCTGGTACTAAAAGGGTTTAGAAATTTTCACCCAGGTCCATCTATGGTATCACGATACTAGTAACAGATTTCAGGTGTCCCATTTGGCCATCCACGACATGACCGTGGAGGCTACGACCCTAATGTCGCTAGGGCGTATAGTAATCATCATCACACAATGCGATATGCATGAGTCACGCAGTCCAATCATGCATCAATCCTGTGTCTACCGTGCGCTCATGTGGGATAACTTCGCCTATCAAGGAGTCCCATAAACCACCTGCACTATGACATATGCAATGGTCAATCACATCTCATAACAAACATGCAAATGATGCGTATGGGCATGTATCTGATGCCATGCTGTCACATACTCATAATCGGTATCAATAACCGGCCTCGACAATGTTGACATTTAACCAACATTGCCCTAAGGAGTGGCCTACATAGAGCCTAATGTATAGTAGACACCCATGGCCTCACAAAGGGCCTAATATACAACACCATGGGCCCCACTTAAGGGCTTAATACACATCACGATGGGCCTCCCTAGGCCTAATACACATCACAATGGACTCCATCGCCTAGCCTTCAAATGCATCGCAATGGGCCTCATCACATAGGCCTAATATACATCACAATGGGCCTTCAACATGGGCTGAATACACATCGCAATGGGCCTTAAATATGGGTTGCATATACATTACATTGGATCTCAAAATCGTCATCGACAATCAGAATTAGCCTCGATAATTGAAATTAGCCTTGATAATCAGAATTGGCCTTGACAATCGGAATCGCCCCCGATAATTGTAATTGGCCTCGATAATCAGAATAAGCCTCGATAATCAGAATCAACCTCGATAATCAAAATCAGTCTCGATAATTGGAATCAGCGTCGATAATCATAATCGGCCTCAATAATTGGAATCAGCGTCGATAATCATAATCAGCCTTGACAATCAGAATCGGTCTCGATGATCGGCCTCAATAATTAGAATTAGCCTTAATAATCAGAATCGACCTTGATAATCATAATCGGCCTCAACGATTAGAATCAACCTCGATAATCAGAATCAGCCTCGATAATCAGAATTAGCCTCAATAATCGAAATTGGCCTCGATAATCATAATCAGCCTCGATAATCATAATCGGCCTCAACAATCAGAAGCAGCCTCGATAGTCAGAATCGGCCTCGACAATCGGAATCGACCTCAATAATCAGAATCAACCTTAATAATCAGAATCAGCCTTGATAATCAGAATCAGCCTCAACAATCGGAATCGGCCTCGACATCATAATCGGTCTCGACAATCAGAATCGGCCTCAATAATCAGAATCTGCCTCGATAATCATAATTGGCCTCGATAATCAAAATCGGTAATCGGCCTCTATGCAAGGCGGGATCCATGGATGGACAGCTAATGATGGACCAAGCAATATCAATGGGGCCTAATCGTTTGGGGTAACCCACTAGAGAATGAGGAGAATGGGCCTAACCAGGCCTAAGGGAAGGTCACAATGTGGACATTTAACCATCATTACCCATCAATGTGGACCTTTAACCAACATTGCTCTCAAGGAGTGGCCCACATAGGGTCGAATATATAGTGGGCCCATCGCCTCACACAAGGGCCTAACACACATCACGATGGGTCACATCTATGGGCCTTTCATACATCAGGTGGGACGCATCATATGGGCCACATATATATCACAATGGGCCTCTGGCACGGGCCCACTATACATCACAAAGGGCCACATCCCATAGGTCTCAAATATATCACAATAAGCCTCTACCCATGGGCTCCAAATACATCGCAATGGGCCTTAACCCATGGGCCCCAAATACATCATAATGGCCTCAACAAGGGTCTCATATATCACATCGTGCCTTATCAAATGGGCCCCAAGTACATCACATCGGTCCTCACCAAATGGGCTACAAAATACATCACATCGGGCCTCACCAAATGGGCCCCAAATACCTCACATCGGGCCTCACCAAATGGGCCCCAAATACCTCACATCGGGCCTCACAAAATGGTCCCCAAATACATCACACCGGACCCTTCCAAATGGGCCCCAAATACATCAAATAAGCCATATCAAATGGACCACTCCAGTTACACCATTCATCCATCTATAGAGATCATTTTAGAGCATTATCCAGATAAATAAATCATATTAAAAGATCATCTGGACCATACCACAAATAACGGTGGAGATAATGATTTTCACCGTTTAAATACAAAGGGCCCACCACAGAAAACCGTAGGAGCAGCCACACCCACCGTTAAAACATTTATAACCCGCTGTGTTGTATTTTGAGATCCAACCCATTCACCAGTTAAAATTAATGAAGTGAAAATAAAAATATCAGCTTGCATGGAACTGCCATGGCCCTTAAGAATTTTTGAATGGTGGATGTCACTGTCCCCACTATTTTAAATGGTGGGTCTGCTAGAATTCTAGATCTGACTCATTCTTTTACTCATGTCATACAACAATCTCTCAAATGTTTGGACAGTATAAATACAACACATGCATCATGGTGGGTCCCACCCCATATATCACAGTGTGCTCCGCCGATGGATGGACGGGAGGTAGACATCGTCAATGTGGGCCACTGCACGGATCGTGCTGGTGGGGCTGAACATGGCACCATCTAGATGGACGGTGCTGATGAAACACATACGCCAGAGGGCCCCACTTCCAATTAAACGTCCTACATGGCACTGTCCAGATGGATGGTGCAAGTGTAAGATATTTGGATTAAAGGTGGGGCCCACCAGATATTATATTTATATATATATATATATATATTATATTATATATATATAATACATATGAAAGTGGGTCCCACATGGGGCCCACCAGATATTATATATATATATATATATATATATATATATATATTACCTTACCAAAACCTTGAGTAGGCCAGCATCCAGGTGGTATTCCCACCGTCCCAACAGTGGACGATGCGGATCACCATACGCGTACGGCGGGCTACACTGTCAGATGGATGTAGTAGATATATCACATATATGGTGGGGCCCACTTCATCATAATGAATAGAGAGAAAGAGAGAGAGAGAGGGAGAGAGAGAAACGTGAAGGGGAGGGACCCCGCCACTATTGGGCCCTCTCTTATACAGTGCATACATCAACTGGGTCCCACAACAAGTGGGCCCTTAAAATAGAAATCGACGGTAGATCACCCACCTATCGGCCTTCTTCTTTAGCTCCTTGGACTCGTATGCTTCTTGCCTTCAATTTTGATGGAGGTTGGTGAAGAATAAATGATCGAGATGGGTGATGAGAGGATGCGAAAGTGGGCCACACTTATTATTTTGGGAAGGCTTGGAGATCTTCGACGTTTGGGAGTTTCTCTTGGGGTTGGAGAGTGAAGATAGAAATGTGTGTGTGTGTGAGAGAGAGAGAGAGAGAGAGAGAAATGATGGATGAAAAGGGATGGATGGAATGGTTATTGTAAGGGATGGGAATGGGAAAGCATGGGTTGGGTTGAAATTTGTGTAAAGGAGGTATGGGTGGGGAGAGAGAGAGTTGACTTGTGAGGGGGGTGAGGTGGCATGGGGTATGGGTGATATACTTGACTTGATTAATGGGATATGTTGTAAAGATTCTCTCAAAATTCACAATGCACGGCATTTCTTCGGAATGAACTCGGGCCCACATCTTTTGTCTTGGGTATTGCATCGGCCCACGAGACGTGGCGTTGGAACTCGGCGACGGCTCGGTCGCTAGGGTATAAGTTTTGAGTCGAGCCAATATAAATCTTCAGGATGCGACTTAGGTTCACACAAATGCCGGTTACAGGTCGAGGGTTGCCAAAATTTGACCGGAAGAACCGCGGAAGCCTACGAAACGGTATAAGCTAGGATACGAGTCACACACCAACCATTCTCCATCCAACGGCTCTGGGGAGAGCTAAGGTTCGTTATAAGCACGAGAGGATTAAGCAAAAGGGACTCCTCATCCATTTCTCTTAGCCGCACTCCAAAAATCAACCGAACTCTCCTCCATTCGAACCCACTGACCTAACCTTCTCCAAGCTTCGATGAATCTCATTAGCAAGCTCTCTAGGGTCCTCACGGACTGCCTGATGGAGTCAGATCTGAAGAAAATGTGGTGATGGCGAGGATGCCATTAATGGCATATCGTCTTCCCCATCACTCCAAACTGAGTCAGACTTGGTTCGGGGTGTCCTTTTCAGGCTCTCACCATTTGGTGATAGTGTTGAGAGTGAACAATGAAGAAAAGAGGTACAGGGAAAGAGAAAATAAAGAGAGAAAGATAGTAGGTGGTGGTGTGGCTACAGTACCAAGCTGCTGCACCAGCCCAACTCAGTTCGATCGTGTTGAGTCAAAGCCCTGAGTCTCTGGGTTGTGGAGAATCTAGGGAGAAAAAGAGAATGAAAGAGAGAAAGAATAAAAGAGAAAGAAGGAGGTTTAGTGCTGCCATGTTCACATCCTCCTCTCCAGCAACGTCAATCGTAGGCCGAGTTTAGACAGATCTGAACAAGTCCTGACTCGTTCAATCAGACTCAGTTCCATTCGAGCGTTGCTGGGTTCGAGCAGCTCCAGTGCGCGGGTATGGTCGTGGCTTGCCACCTTCTCCTCGCTCTCTTCCCTCCATTTTCATTTCCTTTATATAAGAAACTCATTCATGTGATACCAAAAATGGTCATGTGCATGAAACTGTCCATCCAGTCCTATCTTTCTAGTCGTCCAAGAGGAGGCCCACTCTATGAAGGTCACTAGGTCCAAAAAAATGGGTTGTTTCACTCATTAGGAACTGTACCATCAAAATCAAGGGTAGAGATGATGGTCTGACTCAATGTAGTGATGTACAAGTGTGGCCCACTTGAGTTTCTGCTCAGGCCCACCTAACATTGAAGGACCCACCTCATGGATGGGGTGGATCTGATGTAAATGTGTGGCCCACCTGATTTTCAATGTCCATATACTTGTTTGATTAAATAGATGACTGTCCTTTATTTTGAATGGTGTGGCCAAGGTCTAGATAAGCTTGATTCTTGTATCAGTTGTACTACATGCTGGGACCAACCTTTTTGGATGGACTGGATGTTGCTCCTAAGACCCCGTGAATTTAAAGATTGTATATTACATTGTGGTACATGCAGGTAGAGGTATCACTAGACTAATCATCGCAAGATGTCCTAAAAGATTCCACTCCACCCAACAATCTCAACAATCTGAAAGTAGCCAAGGTACCAGATCCACAGATCAACACCAACAAATCCGCCACTTCCGTCAGGGAGACATCATAGCAATGCCGGCAGGGGTGGCCCACTAGTGCTACAACGATAGCGAGACCAACGTTGTTGCTCTTACGGTGTTCGACACCAGTAGTATCCATAACCAGCTGACTCGAATCCTGAACCATTTTGGGACCGTGCTCAGTTAGTAGACCAACTACGTTGGGGCTCCCAATTCTGAGCATAGTGTCAGACATCGTTGTTCAGAAAACCCTTCTAACCACGTCCAAATCAACTAACTCAACTCAATGGGTCGATTCCCTCCTTGTTGATGTATTTATAGACATTCCTAACACCACCTAGAGCTAGCTTAAGAAGTCTAATTTGTTTTTCCATGCATAAATCAACACATGCGATCGCACCAATTTGTGTCAGTTATGATGAAGATCCTGATCCATTCAACTTAAGAATGTCGACTTCTAATTCTTTTATACATTTGAATTGTCAAAATCAGATTATCGTTATTTTTACTATTGTTAGAAGTTATTATTATGTATTATTAAATTATTAATTATGATTTTGCTAGTTAAGCTTCATACTACAATTAACTTACAATTATTAATTATTTCATTAGTTATCATTAAGGATTGATGATACAAGTGAAACATTATCATTAGTTACCATTAAGAATTGATGATACAAATGAAACATTAAAATCTAAAATCGAAGTCTAGAAATGGATTATTGGACGAAGCTAAAGATCTAAGTAATACAAACTCTAGGTTATCATCCTAACCATAGAAAGTGTATAAAACTTAAATCTGACCATAAATTTTTACAACTCATGGTAGGCTTCGATTTTAAGGGCGCACGCGCTTCATAGCAATGTTAGTCGGCGATTCAGACCATAAAGTGATGATTTCTTCCACTTGAGCTTCCCATTTTTCCATTAGCTTGAGTGATAGTTTTTATTTTAATTGATATCCTCAATTTATAATCGCATGTTTTAATTGTTGGAATTGAATTGCTACATTACATGCTTAATATTTATCCTGCATACTTTCTTATGTTCGTAGCTTACTTATGGATTGCTTATGGAACTTAAACTGTTACATCAGTGGGAAACCCCCACTTATAAATGTACACCCCTACTTGAGATGTAACTCAATTGATTGTGATTGTAATGGACCTTCGACTTAGTGGTTATTGAATGGTGGTTTAAATCGAATATTGGTGTGGGCTTACTATTCAGGGGTTATTGCGTCTAAGTGATTTTTAAGGATAGTCTTTTATCGCATGGTTTTGATATTTGCCCCATGTGGCTTAGTTTTGATAATTGCCCTATGTGGCTTAGTTTTAATAATCGCCCTAGGTGACTTTGTTTCGGTATTTGCCCTATATGGGTTCAATGTATTATTTTGTACAACCATGTGATGGTAAGCCCCATATACTAAAATATGATTAGCCACTAGTCGATGGGTTTCCATTAAACATCCTAAGGTGGTAGGCTCATGA
Organism: Magnolia changhungtana; assembly: GCA_030180095.1. NCBI lineage: Eukaryota > Viridiplantae > Streptophyta > Magnoliopsida > Magnoliales > Magnoliaceae > Magnolia > Magnolia changhungtana. Next base: position 11,446,854 of record JASAUF010000215.1, read on the forward strand.
GCCATGGATGGTGGAATGGGACACTGTGCCTGACCTATCGGCCTATGCTAGGTAACGAGCTCCCCTTAGTGACCTTGAGCTTTATTAAACTGGCCGATTGTAATTGGACTAATAATTGTTTGGCTAATCATGCATACATGACATATTTATGATGACGGGTGAATATTTCTTGTAACGCCCTGAAAATCGGGGGTCGAGCATAAACTCAACTCCCGAGTTCCAGAACATCACTTATGCAACAAAATGAATGATGATTGAATGTTGACTGTATTCGTGCATTGAACATGAGTGAGATTAAGCCAAAACGACATATCATACTCTAGAGATGAGTTAAATTGCAAATTTGAAGACGTTGATAGATAGATAAAATATATAAAGCTGTGATGAGTCTCGAGTGTGATAACATTACTAGGTTAAATAATTACAAGTATAGTTCTAAAATATACCAAATGTGTAAGTGTAATATCTTCTATCCCAAGTACCATAGCCCCGTCAATGCAGTGCTGGTCTTCAGAGACCCGTCAAAGAGTTACATGATAGGAGAACTCCTCCTCATCACCATAGAAGTAGTCACTCTACGCTTCATAAGCATCGCCATCATCACGAAATTCAACAAATGCGGTTGGTGTGTACAACACCGTCATAACGTGGGAGTGAGTGATCAACTCAATGGAACAGTAAAGCATAGGTTAACATGTTATCAATTCAATCAAGCAATAATGATAAAGCAGTACAAATCAAACAATTCTAACTACTCTTGTTAAGTGCGAGAATGAAATGACATGATGCTATATGCCCTTGCCAAACCACCCTCATGCGACATCATCTTACGTTCACGAATGCTTAACTCCCTCAGTGCGCCACATTTACTAAGCACATGCGGTGCGATGATGATCATGATTACCGAGTTATTATTAGTCCATTTCAAAAGCAGTATTGGAAAACTAAGGTACCTCCCTTGTATCATTCCCAAACATGATCCATTCTAGGGTCGTCAGTCCTAGTTAATCTCATACGATATTATGGTTTGAGAGGCGTAGCGAAGGCATCACAAAGGGCTCGCCACCCGTCAGTACGGATACAGATCTCATCGTATGCGGCTCAATTATTGACCATCAGCTCGAGTACAAGTCTCACCGTACTCGGCTCGATCACAGCCGTCGGCTCGAATACTGGTCTCACTGTGGTACTCGGCTCAACTCATACTCCGATTCTTTGTGAAAGACTCGTCGCCGCCAATCATGAGACATTGGAGTATACTCGAAGATACTACTGAGAGGACTCGTCGCCGTCGGCACGAGTACGGGTTTCACCATACTCGGCTCTCGCCGAAGTAAGTATCGACACTCGAATATAGTGTCCCATACCACCATAATCGGCTCACGAGTCACGGTTGCTCCTTTGGTCACTACGGGGAGGCACGTGGCCCGAGCGTAGAGCGGCAGACGGCTCGACCACGGTGTCCCATACCACCATGCCGGCTCATGAGTCTTAGCGGATCGAGTACCATGGTTAAAAGGAATTTCACTTGGTAAATTTGGTACCTAAGTTGGCGATGCTTGACCAAACATGGTAAACATACATAAGATAGATCGGGTTACTTGACGAGCTCGGCTCGGCTCGAAGCGCACAACAAGTTGAACAACATGAAGTGCATAAGCACTTCGCGTGGCCAACCACTATCGCTAATGCTTAGAAGTACGACTCGGGTTCGTCGAACACATCTCACGTGGCAAATGAATCGCGACCACGAATTCAATTAAAATAATTGATTATGCGGACTATAATCATAGCCCCAAACATGATAACTTGCAGATAGATAAAGCAGTAATGGATCAAGATTCTACTCATATAATCAAGGTATGGTATTATCCGTTTAGGGCTGCCAGGGCTGTTGCACGCACTTGTTGCTCCGCTCCCCCATCACCCATGACGGATCATACAACGTAAATATAAATTTAAACATATGCATTACATAGTTATAATCATAAAGCAGTTGAGCATGTTATGAATCACAACACAAGTATGAGTTTATACATGTTTAATTCCTAATCACACAACAATCCAAGGAGATCATACACATAGTTAAAAGAGGTTGAGAATCACATCTCAACACCCTTATACATTACAATTTGCTAACTACTACTCATTGGACATTCAAGAAACACTTAAACAAACATACATCAACATACATGACATATGTCGATCACATAGACATTTGGCCAAATCCTTTCCTAGGGAGTTACCCCAATCATAACACGCGTACACCACGCGAATTCATGGCAAGCGGGAATCAAGTTCCATATTCATTGGTCATTTCCACAAACACTTGGGCCACACATTTTAGCATATATGGTGTCTATTGGCCGTGGCGTGATTTAGGGAAAATCCTTTCGTCAAAAGGGTATCGCCAATACAACAATCATGAATCCATGACAATTAGTCATGGCGAGCACGAATGAGGATTCGGTACTCATTCAATCATTTTCACAAACACTTAGAATACACTATTACAACATACATGGTGTATGTTAGTAAAACATGTATTAGGGCTATCCCTTAGCCAAGTGGGTATTTTATCCATGTATAATATATTACTACAAACAAATAATCATGATAAATTCATCTCCCAATATTTATACATTATACAGTATTTTCTAGAATACGCATTTTCAACATACATAGTGTATACAATCAAACATGTATTACGGCGATTCCCTTCGCCAAGCAAATGTTTTATACGCACATAATATATTTATACGACAATTAATCATGACAAACACATTACTAAAATATACATGTATACGGTACTTCTTACAATACCGTATTTCTACATACATAGTGTTTATTAGTAAACATGTATTTAGGCGAATCCTTTCGCCAAATAAGTATTTTATCCATACATCATATATCCATAAGTCAAATAAACATGTCAAACAAATTTCTAAAAAAAATACGTATACGGTATTTTATACAAATACCTAGAGTATGTGAATTTCTAAATTCTACAATTCTAATCGAAACAGAAAACGGAAAGCATTTTGTACATATGCAATTGCATGCAGATCATGAATCTATCATTATCTGACATTGAAAGCATTGAAAACCATAACCTATACACCTAAAGTCCGCACCTTATGTCGTAGAATCAGAAGAGTCGATAGGTTTGCTAAGGTTAAAATTATACGGGAGTTTGGCGACCTAAAGAACAAACAGTTAGCTATTTCATAACCTACAACCTATACAACCCTAAAACAGATTAGGGTTAGGGTTTTAACTAGAAACGACGCCGGAATCGCCTTAGGAAAGCGATGAGAATCAGGCGGTGGAGCCCGAATAGCGGCAGGGAACAGCAGCAAGGAGTTCCTCCCACATCTCCCTCACTTTCTCTCTCTTTTCTCTCTCTCAAATCCAAATTCGTATGGTTAGAATGGGAGAGGGTTTAAAGTCCTTTTATAGCCTAAAACCTTCCCAAAATAGACTCAGGTTCAAGGGTTACTGCTATTATAAGCATTTCGGCGATGTTCCAGCTCAAAAGAGTATTTCTGGTAGCCCCCCTTGAGCTAAATGTCAGACTTAAGCTCACCACACATGGATCTATGTGGGATTATGTTTTTGACTCGATCGGATTCCCAGATCGCACGTGGCGGACCACTTTCAGTTCAACGGTCAGTAGGCCACGATCCGAAATTCCAAGCACATGTAAATGTTCACTGAAATTTTTCTTAATCCGAGGGTGTAATTTAGTCGATTACGGACGGTCAGTTGCTTAATACTAATGTGCAAGCGAATGGTGCAGATCACTATTCCGGATATTTATTTTGTAAAGGGAATAGTGTTTTTCACACACTCTCGCTCGGACTCAAGTGAACAGTAGTGGGACATGGTGGATTTGATTACGAGATGGTTGTCAAGCCCGAGGGAGGCGGTCCTAAGTCCTTAACCGTATTGTTCGGACTCCCGATGTGCGGTCCAGATCAGATACGGAGTTTCGAGATGCTCCCGAGAGCAGCCGGGTAATGAGTTTGATCCTAAATTTTTGGGTAACCTAGCGTCCATGATTCTACAAGTTTTGGGTCTTGCAGATCGTATTTAAAGCGATTCAAAATGGATTTCATGGCTAATCTAGTTTAACACTTAGTTAACTTTGTCAAATTTCTAAAGGATTTAATCCTAAGTGATTTCCGTCTGAGGTAGTATTTAGTCCTTTGCAGTTTGTATCTAAAGTGATCTAAGTTATACTACTTAGCTAGTTTAAGATAGTGTCTAGGGTGAAGGTGCTTTGAGAAATTGAAAGCACGAGGTAGTGAAGGGTGGGATTTGTGAAGAAAATGGTTTGAAAAGAGATTTGAGGCTTTAATTGAGCGTTTAAGAAGTTAAACCTGTACTAAGATTGATCCATTGCCTAAGAACGTCTAATCCCAGGTTGGCAAAAATCCGGGGTGTTACATTTCTAGATGTCATATCACGCGCCTCCGAGTTATTAGGGGTATCGTTTCACTAGCTGCCAAACCACTAACTACTGATTTATGTACATGATGTACGATAGGCAGTCGTTATGCGATATGTGATGTACGCACATGATGTGCTTCGTTAATGGCCAGCCTTTGCATGGGTGGCGAGCCCAACTGTCGAACGGATGAGCATCCCTGGGTCAATGATGCATTTAGGCATCTATGCATATAATAAGACTGCATCATATATTGTTTTGTATGCCTTATTATGTTTTTATAACTATGCTTACCTAATGTGGCGATGTGTAATTTTGAGGGGAATTCACACTGAGCCGGTCACTCATTCATCGAATAAATAACCATACAAGTAGAGTAGGTGGCCTAGATGATACTCGTGTTCATATTAATGAGAAGCAGGGTGCCATTGTTAAAGATGCATGATTGTATTGCTAAGAGTTACTACATGATTTTACAGCTTCAGATTTGTTATAAATTCCTTGTTTACATGTGACATCTTTTCACCTTGTAATTGTAAGTATTGGGACATTAGTTTGTATAAGTCATTATGGGCAACCGGTCATGTATTTTAAATATAATGCAAAATTTTCCATTATGTATGTCCATTATACGCTAATCTGTTAACTTTAAATGAATGTAAAGAAAAAAAATAATATGTAGAATTTGGCTCTCTATAGGTTAACACTCGAGTTTTTGAGAAATGAGTCATATACTCGGGTCCTGAAAACACGGGGTGTTACATTTTCTCTCCAAAAACCTGGTAGCAATGTGCCTGGAAGGATTAGGGTTTGAAGGAGATAAGGGTCTTTAGGCTTGGCTCAAGGACCATCCTCTTTTTGAAACACAAGTTTTCTGCCTAGTTCCAGATGGTTTTGTAGAGTCATGCTTCCTCTTGGAGTGACTTTCATAGGGCTGAGATGTCTCCATTCTTGAAAATCGACAGTTCTAAGGTAATCGTCTATTAATGTTTGAGATATGAGCTTAGAAGATACCTTAGATTTGCTGACTTGTGCTTAGACAGTCCTCCAACCATTTTTTGGAACGAAACAAGACAAATGACAGACTAAGCAAAATTGAACAGACAGGGATTTAAATATATTGACGCGGCTCGATTTCGATATCATCGAAGGTAAGTTTTATGTGTTACCGAAATGTTCCTGGAGTTCAAATGACTGACTTCACATTTCTAAAAATTCCAAGATATTAGTTGAGAGTGAACGCCTTTTATGGAATAATTAAAATGTTCACAGGCCAAGAATCTTCAGATTTTTCATTTTGAGCAATTATTAGACTTACTCCTTTGGTTTGACCCTAAGGCTTACATAGGATGTATGATCCCCAGATTTCTTGACCAATCAAATAAAATTTTTTTTTTATATGTATGCTTTATATTTTTTGTTTACTTTTACTTCTCAACACCTCTGTATTTTTTTCTATATTTTTATTAACATCTCCCATTTTTAAAGTTCTTGACCCATTGACAAATATGTTAAAAGATGGGTCAAGGAAGCTTATTGATTTACATGGGCCCGAGTCATTTTTAGGGCACTTGTGTTTGTTTTGTGTTACCCATTTGTTAACCATTTTATTTGAGCTAGAGGAGTATTTCTCTGAGTGACTTCCAAATGATTTAGATGTGACTTTGTGATTTGTCTTGGTAGTAACATCAGATTTCTTGATCATAGGACATTCCCATTTGTAATGTCCTATCTTTCCACAGTGATGGCAATCAACCAAATCTTTATGAATAGTTGAATTTGTCATCAGTGATGGGGTGGAGGAGGATTCCGATTCATATCGTAGGCCTATCATATTTTTGGATTTTCTTCCCATGCCTAGAAGTTTCTCAAATTTTTCATTGCGTTGAGTAAACTTTCGGGTTAGTTCAGCTGTCTGATCAGAATATTTTACTTCCATTTTTTGTTTCTTATTTTTTCTTTTCAGTTTTTCAATTTTTAATTATAAAAGTTCAATTTTCTTGATCAGATTATCAAAATTTATGCTTCTAACTCTAATTCCTTTCCCCTTTTTAATTTCATCAAGATCAAGTTCATCTTCCTCATCCAAATTTTTGGAAATGGTTGCAGTGGTGGAGGCCATAAGAATCTTCAGTGACTTTGTATCTCCATCACTACCTAACTCATCTGAATCTGAATTTGTGTAGCTGCTCCCCTGACTTGTAAACTCCCCTTTTCTTGTTGTAGTTGGTCCCCCTAACACCTGCACAACAACTAAACAGGTATACAATTCTCCATTCGAGGTGTGGGCTGTTTGGACTGTTCTTCCCCTTTTTGTCAGTCATTGACAAAGATATAGCAGTTGATATTTGACTGAAGCTTGAAGTATTTGGGAGAACCACTCAGCCAGTAGAATATACATATAAAGATAGATGTATAATGGTTAATCAGGTGCTAAATCAAACATCATTTGCAGTGAAGATATATGCATAGCAGATCAGATATATGCAGTGTCATAGCAAATAGAATATTCATTAAAGACATCACATGTAATTCATAGTAGAAACTTGATAAACCAGGGGATCTTTAAAACCTAATCATGGCAGCAAAAATAAGAATAATACACAGCCATTACCAAAATGAAACCAAAATATCCAACTATCCAAAATAAACTACCCAAGATTGGCAACAAATTAACAGTTATCCACACAAAAACACCAAGCCCAACAAAAATGTTCAGTCCAACCATGGACATATACAGTTCCCCAAAAAAAAAAGTCAGAATCCCCAGATTAGTTAGTTATCACATACACTCATAAAGACGTAGAATATCCAAAAAGATACTAATATTCATATGCAGAAGTGAAAGTGGAGTGTATGTGATAGCATGCAGTGAACATCATCATGGAGCGGAGTGGGATGGTGCCGTGTCGTCCTGTCGACAAGTCATCAGATTAACCAACCGTTGCACAGTCTGTTGTACTCCATGGACTAGTTGCTCCAAGACTGTCAGTTGCTCATGCACAGAGTGGATATCCCTCTGAATTGCTCCAATCCTGTCTAGCTTGTAATGTTTGACATGCCCAAGCATTGACATTGATGGTGCTAGATCGGGTTTAGAGGGTTCATCTCCGGCCATCCCAGATTCTTCTGAGCGAGGGACACCACCACCTTTTGCTCCACCTTCTTGAATGCCTTCTTCTACATCCTCAGTGTATTCGTGATACTTCAGGTCCATTTTACGAAAGTTCTTTATATTGAAGACTTGAAGTGGGAATACCAGATCAGTGGTAGATGGTAAACTAATGGTGTTGCATATCATGCTTATAATCCAGGGATATGGGAGATGAAGATCCCTAGAGGTATGAACAGCATTTACCAACTGACTGACAAGCTAAGTTGGGAGGCAAATCTTTGTCCCTTTTGCGATTGAGTAAGCCAACATGGCCATAAACCCTGTGAGATCAGATCGATTGGTACTTCTAGGATATATATTTGTGGTGAAGATACCATGCAGAACCCGAAATCGGGGTTCCATGTACCTAGCTTTCAGCGCGTTCCCTTTATGCCAAGGGATGTCTCGACCATTACATAGATACTTAGTTACCATGGATCGAACATCAGGATGGTTGAGGTCCAATTGAGGGAGGCCTTCTGGACCCATTTCCAGATTGAGGATGTAAGCCATGGTGGCAGGAGTGATCAACACATCATCATTACTATTCAGAGAGACCACAATTGAGGGAGGATCTGATACAGGTGAGTGACATGCGGTGAGGAAGTTGTGTGTTCGTTCAAGCTGGCACGGCCCCCCGAAGTCTACGACGGGCAGCCAACTGATCGCAGCAAATAAGGGTTCCAGATTGTAAGGTGCTAAACAACCCCTTTCTACTTTTCTTTCATGGATTAGTTTCCTATCGGTGTATTTTGTAGGGCGTTGGCTAGCCGAAGGAGGTGGTGCCGGTTGAGAAGGTGCCGAAAATTCGATCTGGGACCCATCACGTGAAGTCTGTCGTGATCTTTGCCGAGTGGGGGTCCCACTTTCTGGGGCCCTCGCCCTTTCTTTTGAGGCAAGGACTTTTTGTCGGGTAGTTCTTGAAGACTCCCCTGGACCGGATGCTACTCCTTTGTCTTTTCCCATGTGGACCAATAATTTGGGAAAAACAACAAACACACTTGACAAACCAAGAAAAATACCCAAAAAGGGATGATGTAAAAGGGTATTACCTGATTTGTGGAGTGATTTGAGTAGTCCGACGTGGCTTCCAGTAGTTTGGTCGAGAGAATCGAGTAGAGAAGATGACCAAAAACCCTTGAAAAATAAACCCCCTTTTTCGCCCCACTGACTTTTATCGGGTGCCATTTGTCGATTTTATCGATCATTGCTCCGATGATATCAAGAAGTTGCTGATCGATTCTATCGAGACTGTCACCGATGTCATTCATGGTCACTTGACTATTCATATTCTTTAGGGACATCAATGATATCGATCCTGGATCAATTAATCGAGAATGAGATATTGATTCCAGGCTCTGCTCATTCATTCTCAAACTGACAGCCATCAAGGATGGAAGGTTCCATCCTTGAATTTACAAAAGGAACGTATCCAAAAATTTTGTACAATCTTTATACAACACAAAATTTATAAAACATAATAATGTTTATATACAAAAGTTTGAGGTGAAGAACCTCAGATGTGTCATTGACAACTCAAAAAAAAATTCCTCATTTTAGCACAGCTTCAGATTCTGATGCATGATTTGAACAAATTCTTCCTTACCCATTTTACTTTGTTAATCGATTTGGGTGGTGATGCAAGGGAATTTCTTTTATCCATATTCCTAAGAGGACTTCTGAAGTTTTGTATTTCTCTGGTAAATAATTTGTTAACATGATTCTGACCAGAGCGAGGTTGAGTCCTCCTTGATGTTATGCATTCAAACTTATAATGACCTAGATCACCGCACAAATAACATACTGGAGTTATTCTGGTCTTGCTTCCATAAGCGGTAGATTTTTCAGTTTTAGGAGTTGCATTTCTAGTCTTTGATTTATGTTTTTCATATCCTAGGCCACTTTTATCCTTCCCAGGTTTTCCCATTCCTAATAGTTTTTCTAACTTTCGCCACTTTGGGAAAACTTGTAGTTTATCTTGGCCATCTTCTTGCATTCTTTTAGATCAAACAGGAGTGTATGATTCTTATTACGAAGAAGTCTATTCTTATCTTCTAACAGTTCAACATGTTTGTTCAGTTTATCAGATTTAGACTTTAGAAGGGTATTAACATTTTCCAATTTCTCATTGTCTGAGTGGTACTACTGCAAATCATTCATTACTTGTATATTAATTTCTAGTGTCTTATTCAAGTCTCTCTGGAGCAGTTTGCTTTTGTTTTCTGATATTCCAAGTTTCTTAAGGATATTTATGCTATGGGTGTAAGGTTGATTATAAGCATCTTGCAGTTTAACCTTTTCTTCTTCTTCTTCATCATTGTCAGATCGAAATGATTCCATGGCTTGCTGTTCTTCCTTGTTTTCAAATTCCGTGGGAATGATCGGAGCAGTGGAGACCATGAGAATTTTTAATGATTTTTTATCTTCATTTCTTTTTGAGTCACTAGATTCTGAATTTGACTCTTTTGTATCATCCCACGTGGCAGCCATTACCTTGCCTTTAGTTTTGCTGTTTGGCATTCGGTTGATAGGTATCCATACTCCTGACAGGCATATCATTGTGGTTCTTTGGTTCTTCTACCAAATTTGCTTGCAGAAAGTTTGTTGTTCACCTTTCTTCCTCTGGAAGGCCAGCCATGATTTTTCTAAAAGAACTTCCTGAATCGTTGTGCCAGCAAAGCCACTTCCTCATCTTCATCCTCTTTTTCACTTTCACTGTCCTCTTTTAATGTTTTCTTTGGAGTTTTTAGGACAGTTGTTTTAGATTTAGGGATTTGTTTGAAGTGTAGTTCAAAAGTTTGTAGGGAACCTACCAGTTTTTCTACTTTCATCTCATCTATGTTCCTACACTCCTCAATTATTGTAACCTTGGGATTAAATTGTTCTGAAAGGGATCTTAAGATTTTCTGTAACGCCCCGGATTTTTTGCCAACCTGGGATTAGATGTCCTTAGGCAATGGGTCGATCTAATACCTCATTAACTTGTCGAACTGAATCCCAAAGTCTAAAGCCGCCTTTGAACTCATTTCCTTCACAAACCTCACCCTGCATCACCTTGATCTTCCAATTTTTCTAAGAACTTTCACCCTAGACACTATCTTAAACTAGCTAAGTAGTATAACTTGGATCACTTTATATACAAACTCCAAGGCACGAGTACCACCTCGACGGAATTCACTTAGGACTAAATCCTTTAGAAATGAGACAAAGTAACTAAGTGCGAAACCAGATTAGCTACGAAATCCGTTTGAATCGCTTTAAATACGATCTGTAAGACCCAAAACTTGTAGAATCATTGACGCTAGGTTACCCTAAAGTTTAGAACCAAACTCATTTCATTTGCTTCGGGAATGAAATGCTTTCGTATTAGGTGTAGATCGCACATCGGAAGTCCGATTAATACGAAGCTAAGGAACTAGGACCGCCTCACCGGGCTTGACACTCATCTCAAAAATCAAGTCCATCCGATGTCCCACGGCCATTCATTTCGATTCGAAGCGAGGGTGTGTGAAAAACACTATTCCTATTCCAAAATAAATATCAGGAATAGTGATCTGGCATCATTCGTTTACGCGTCAATATTAAGCAACCTGACCGTCAGAATCAGACCAAATTACACCCTCGGATTAAGAAAAATTTCAGGAACATTTACATGTACTTGGAATTTCGGATCATGGTGACCAGTTGGCGAAAGTGGTCCACCACGTGCGATCGGGAATCCGATCGAGTCGAAAACGTAATCCCACATAGATCCATGTGTGGTGAGCTTAAGTCTGACGTTTGGCTCAAGGGGGGCCACCAGAAACACTCATTTGAGTGGAAAAGTGACGAATTACCTATATAAGCAATAACCCTTGAACTGAGCCTATTTTGGGAAGGGTTTTGGCTATAAAAGGAGCTTAGAACAGCCCCTCTCACACCATACGAATTTGGGATAAAACCCAGAGAGAGAGAGAAAAAGAGAGAAGAGCTTGAGATTTGTGGGAGATCTTCCTCCTCTGCTTTCATTCATCACACGACCTACACCGCTTCCTTCCGAGGCATTTTTCCGGCGGTATCCACTCCGTTTGAAGGTGAGAAACCCTAACCCTAGGTCTCGATTTGAAGTAGGAAGGTTGTAGGTTGTGTAAAGACTAACCGATTAAGCTCTTTAGGCTAGAAAACTCCGTCACGGAAGCTCAACAACCCTTGCTGATTCGTTGTGATTCCAAGGGCAAAGGTGAGGACTTTAAGTGTATAAGTTACGGTTTTCAACGCTTTCAATGTCAGATAATGGTAGATTCATGATCTGCATGCAATTGCACATGTACAAAGTGCTTTCCGTTTCCTGTTTCGATTAGAATTGTAGAATTTGGAATTTCGCATACTTTAGGTATTCGTATAAAATACCGTATACGTATTTTTTATGGAAATGTGTTTGACATGTTTAATTGTCGTATGGATATATGATGTATGGATAAAATACTCATTTGGCGAAAGGATTCGCCGAAATACATGTTTACCAATATACACCATGTATGTACAAATACTGTATTGTAGAAAGTGCTGTATACATATGTATTTTAGAGATGTGTTTGCCATGATTATTTATTGTATAAATATACTATATATGCGTAAATTATTTGCTTGGCGAAAGGACTCGCCCTAATACATGTTTGCTAACATACACCAAGTATGTGAAATAGTGTATGTTAAGTGTTTGTGGAAATGCTTGTGTGAGTAAGTGGTTGGATGTAGATGCCTTAGGAGGGTGTTGAGATTGGATTCTCAACTATCCTAGCGACGTGTATGATTACCTCCATGAGGTTGATCACTTAAACCACTTACTTACAATACATGTGTTTGTATTCCTATTAATGTAGTGTTTTACAACATGCTTTATATCATGCTTTATAATATGCTTATAACATGCCTACTAGCATGTTTGAATTACTTTATTTATCATGCTTGAATTACTTTGTTTATCATGCTTTACTCCACATGCTATGGATGACAATTGATTGTGCTTAGGGCTATGATTATAGTCCAGACAATCGGTACTAGATTGGAGATCGTGGTTGAGTTTCATGTCACCACGTGAGATGTGTTCGACGAACTCGAGTCGTACTTGGTTGGCGATAGTGGTTGGCCACGCGAAGTGCTTATGCACTTCATGTCGTTCAACTTGTTGTGCGAGCTCGAGCTAAGCCGAGCTCGTCATGTAACCCGATTTGTCTAATGTATGTTCACCATGTTTGGTCGCATTTCTTGCTTGAACCTAGGGTACCAAACTTACGGTGAAAATCCTTTTAACCATGGTACCTCGATCCGCTAAAACTCATGAGCCGGGCATGGTGGTATGGGATACCGTGGTCGAGCTGTCGGCCTACTCTGGGGCTACGTGCCTCCCCGTAGTGACCAATGAGCAACTTAACTCGTGAGCCGATTATGGTGGTATGGGACACTATATTCGCGCTGTCGCCTACATTGATAAGGTGATGGGGAGTGGTGCAACCTTTGTGCGTAATGACCTTGGCACCCTTTGTAGTGACCGCGAGCATATTCTCGAAGTCGCATGCGCCTTAGGGTTCGCCGCGATATATAGAGTATGAATTAGGCTGTTTACGTATAGTGATGAATCGTTTAAGGGGTGATGGGGAGTGGTGCAACCTTTGTGCTAACTGACCTCAGCAAGCCTCTGCGGTGACCTAGAAAACACACCATCGTCGATATTAACTAGGATGACGACCCTAGAATGGATCATGTTTGGGAATGATACAAGGGAGGTACCTTAGTTTCCCAATCCCTATTTGTTTGAAATGGACTAATTAAAAACTTCGGTAATCATGCTCATCATGCATCGCATGTGCCCGGGAAGATGTGGAGCAACGTGGGATGTAAGCATGCCGCGAACGTGAGATGGTGTCGCATGAGGGAGTATGTCGGTGAGGTCATCCATCATACCGCATTCATACTTACATTAATCGAGTAACTAGGAGTGTTTGATTTACTGCTTTATCATTACTGCTTGACTGTATTGATAACATGATAACTTATGCCTTATTGTTCCACTGAGTTAGCTACTTACTCCCACGTTACGGGACGGTGTTGTACACACCAAACAGATTTGTCGAGTTTCAGATGATGGCGATGCTTGTGAAGCAGAGCCGGACCACTTTTATGGTGATGAGGAGGAGTTCTCCTATCTGTATCTCTCTGACAGGTCTATGAAGACCTGGTACTGTATTGACGGGGCTATGGTATTTGGGATAGGAGATATTACACGTCATCACATTAGGTATATTTTAGAACTGTCCTTGTAATTATTTAACCTAGTAATGTTATCACACTCTGGAGACTCATCATAGTTTATATATTTTATCTATCTATCATAGTCTTCCGCTTGCAAAATTAACTGTCTCTGGAGTATGATATGTTGTTTTGGCTTAATCTCACTCATGTTCAATGCACGAATACAGTCAACATTCAATCATCATTCATTTTGTTACATAAGTGATGTTCTGGAACTCGGGAGTTGAGTTTATGCTCGACCCCCGATTTTCAGGGCGTTACATTTTCCTACAAATTTTTGGTACCGAAACATTTTCTCCCAATCCACCCATGAAATTGCAGATTATATTCAATTTTGTGAAAAACTCCATAAATGTCTCATGCTCTTCCATTCTGAGACTTTCGAACTATGAAGTCAGGAGTTGAAGTTTAGACCTCTTCATAGTGCTTGTGCCTTCATGGGTTGTTTCCAATAGATCTGATGCTTCCTTGGATGTCCCACACATACTTATCTGATTGAATATATCCTGGGACACGGCATAATAAATGGCGTTCATAGCTTTAGCTTCAGCAGTCTGTTTTTCTTTGTCGAACGCCGTCCACTTTTTTTTGGATTTGGGTATTATGATGGTTGTGCCACTATCAAGTACAATTTGTTCAGTCAGTGACACGTATCCACTTTCAACTATATCCCAAACATCATGATCCAAAGATCTCAGAAAGTAGTGCATCCTAGCCTTCCAGTATGCATAATTTGATCTATCAAATATTGAAGGTCTAGTCACTGATGGGCCCTCTCCTTTGGCCATATTCTCAACTTTAGTCAAGATCACTCTTTAGGCGGTGAAGCCCTTAAAGAGAGACCTGCTCTAATACCAATTGAAATTGCAATGAAGACCGCTTTAGTTGAAGTCGGGATATACCAATATGTCCTAGAGGGGGGTGAATAGGACTTTTAAGAGTTTTTATGATTTATTTTAAAATCCTATTACACTAATCATAATAACAGACATAATTAGGATAACTCAAAAATAACTCTACTAGCTTCCAAGCCAGGTAAAGGATTCAATCACAAACCTTTTTAGAAGTAAACAATATGCAAACTAGTTTATGATGGATATGACTGTGTAAGTGTGTGAGGTGTGATCCCAGATATTCAAATATGTAAATATTGAAGAAAATCACACAATCAGAAGAATAGCAATCTCAAACAAACTCATTTTTATAGTGGTTCGACAATCAGTCTACTCCACTCCCGGCAGATGCACTCAATCCTTGAGTGTGCCGGATTTCACTAAGGAGGTTTTATAGCGGTTCACCTCTAACCTAAGATTTTAAATCAGGTTCACCTTCAACCTTTACAACTAAGTTGATGATTACAAGTGTTAATCCTAAAAAGGAATGAACACAAGTGTCCACTTGGACTCTAGACACCTACAAATAAGTTGATGAATCCTGATTAGCACAATGCCGAAGATCTCCTCCTCCTTGTTGACGAAGAGTCTTCTACTCCCTTGATCCGCAACACAAAAAGATGTATCGATATATGGTGACGGGTTGGGTCAAGGTTATGATGGAATCTAAATCTCAAAAAGGTTTTCCTATATGGAAGATAGAGTGGTTCTAATTATCTAAGCATTTAAGGCATCCCAACTTAATGATTTGCCATTAAGGTAGTAGCTGGAGGATCCTTGAATGCGGAAGTTCATTCCCCAATCCACTCTTTTGAATATCTATGGTGAGGGTGGATTGGAGGATGAACTTCCCTGAGAGAAAGGGCTTTGGGCATATGATATAAGGTTAAACACTCAAAAGCTTTCTCTACTTTGTCTCCCAGCAATAATAGACAAGTCCTCTATAAATAGGTACAAGGTTCCAACGGATATAAAACTGTCACATTTATGATCGAGTTCGATATCATCGAGCAGGTTCGATATCATCGAGCATATACTCTCGATAGCATCGATGGTCTGCTCGATGACTCTAACATAAAGTCATATGCTTTTAAAACCTTTGCCAGCTGGTCGATGAATCAAAACAATTATCGATGTCATCGGATTTCGAACTTCTATTCCATCGATGATGGGTTCGATCCATCGACACTTGAAAAATGAGAGAGACTTGACTTGAAATATTTCAGGTTTTTAAGATATAATAGAGGGTCAGCTGATGTCATCGGAATTTGCATATCGATGCTATTGAAGGCAGTCTCGATGAGATCGATAAATCCTATAGATTTACCAATAAGTTCACTGGACATATTGTGTCCAGTCTCGATCCAATCGACTCGGCCTCGATATCATCGACATATGAATATCGATTTCCTCGAATGGCCCCCGATCAAAGTAAAAACTAACCTGAAATATTTGCTGGAAGAAATGCGCGCCCTCGATCGATATCATCGATGGACTTCCGATCTTATCTTTATTTAATTTCAGATCATATCGGAAGGAGCATCGTTATATCGAAGGAATTTGAAATTTTCTTTAAAAGATAGGGGCGCCGAAAATCTGTCTGTCGATAATATCAAGTTGATTTCAATAGACTCAAGATTTGAATATTGATGATATCGATAGGTGTATCGATACATCGATAATTCGTCCAGATATATTATGAGCTTACTGGACATTTTTAGTCCTATTTTCGATGGTATCTATGGAGCATCGAGGACTCGACAGCGCAGGTCGATCATATCGAGATGTGTATCGATATAATCGACAAGGCAAGAAAACTTAGAGAATTTTTCTATTTTGAAAAACATTTTTTAACCCAAAAATCCTATGATATTCTATTTTGTTTTTAAGGGTTATAATATACCTGGTGATTTGGGACAAGGGATGTGAGGCTCAAATTTACCTATGGCGAGCTTGCACACATCCGGTTGAGGCAGATACTTGAATTGATCTTTTTATCAGGCTCTGTAGACGAACTGACTCAACACTCACGCTAATTGACAAACCATGGCACTTTCAATGTCCCCCTTTGTCAATTACGTGACAAAATCCTAAAACACCATAGAACATTCTAGACAAACACATCCTAAATTGCGTGTACATGCTTTTACACAATTTTACAATTTCTAGCCCATGTACACAACTAGTAGCTGCTCCTCCTGACTTGTAAACTCCCCCTTTCTTGTTGCAGCAGCTCCCCCCTAACACCTGCACAACATATAAACAGATTTATAATTCTCCATTTGGGGTGTGGGGTGTTTGGACTGTTCTTCCCCCTTTTGTCAGTCATTGACAAAGATATAGCAGTTGATATTTGACTGAAGCTTGAAGTATTTGGGAGAACCACTCAGCCAATAGAATTTGCATATAAAGATAGATGTATAATGGTCAATCAGGTGCTGAATCAAACATCATTTGCAGTGAAGATATATGCAATGTCATAGCAGATAGAATATTCATTAAAGACATCAAATGCAATCCACAGTAGAAACTTGATAAACCAGGGGATCTTTAAAACCTAATCATGGTAGTAAAAATAAGAATTATACACAGCCATTACCAAAATGAAACCAAAATATCCAACTATCCAAAATAAACTGCCCAAGATTGGTAGCAAATTAACAGTTATCCCAACAAAAACACCAAACCCAACAAAAATGTTCAGTCCAACCATGGACATATATAATTCCAAAAAAAAAAAACGTCAGAATCTTCAGATTAGTTAGTTATCACATACACTCAACAAGACGTAGAATATCCAAAAAGATACTAATATTCATATGCAAAAGTGAAAGTGGTGTGTATATAATAGTATGCAGTGATCATCATTATGGAGCGGAGTGGGATGGTGCCGTGTCGTCCTGTCGACAAGTCATCAGATTAACCAGCCATTGCACAGTCTGTTGTACTCCATGGACTAGTTGCTCCAAGACTGTCAGCCGCTCATGCATAGAGTGGATATCCCTCTGAATCGCTCCAATCTTGTCTAGCTTGTAACATTTGGCATGCTGAGTCTTTGACGTTGATGGTGCTGGATCGGGTCAAGAGGGTTCATCTCTGGCCATCCCGGTTTCTTATGAGCGAGGGACACCACTACCTTCTGCTCCACTTTCTTGAATGCCTTCTTCTACGTCCTCAGTGTACTCATGTTAATTCAGGTCCATTTTACGAAAGTTCTTTATATTGAAGACTTGAAGTGGGAATACCGAATCAGTGGTAGATGGGAAACCAATGGTGTTGCATATCTTGCTTATAATCCAAGGATATGGGAGATGAAGATCCCTAGAGGTATAAACAGCATTTAGCAACTGACTGACAAGCTGAGTTGGGAGGCAAATCTTTGTAAGCTAGGATGGCAAACATTGTAAGCTTTTTGGACTGTTTTTAGCACCTTTGGTAACACCGAAGGTACTATTTGGTGGCACCTTCGTCCTACCAACAGTGGACAAATTTTCCTGTTTTTGTCCAATAGTTCAATAACTTAGGACTTGCTAAGCCAAGATTATGGGATATTTAATATGGATTTGGGTTTGGCTTTGAATTGATGACCTAAGAGGGTTTTCTTATTTGGGTTGGGTTCATCTATTTACGAGGTTTTAAGATCATAGAAGCAGTTCTTTGTCTTCAATGTAGCTTTTCCTACTTCATCTCCAGTTGCGTTACCGGTCTTCATTTGCCAAGAACTCATCCGAATACAAGACATAACTAGTCACATGATTGACAAACATGAGTACAAATAAGTGCACTAACATACCTAACCTAAAAACACATAGAAAAAGTTAGCCCTAATCTTAACCCAATTCTAATACAAATCAATCTTAGAAAAATGTAGCGAAAGTCCTCGGCAAGAGCACCAAAAACTTGTTTACAAACCCAAGTGTAAGGTCGCGATGTAGTAATAACTCAGTGAGACTAAGGTCGAATCCACAAGGACTTAACCTGTACGTATGCTGAAAATAACTATAACTAGAACGAGAATAAGATCTAAACTATAATCTGGATTAAGAGAGAGAATACTTGTGAAAGAATTATCATTAATAAAAATGAAAGTAGAGTGCCAAGGATCCACTTGTAACTATTAAGATCTACCTTGATCCAACAAACACAACTGGAATCGAAGACCTATCCTATCTAGTTGGATGATAGAGCAGTTAAACCATATCTGAACTTTTCATTAAATTAGTTCCCACATGAAGCACCATTGATTTAGTTCCCATAAGAGACAATGGTGGACCACAAATTTTACAGATCTCACAATTACAAAATAAGATAAGAAAATATCAAAAGCTTTCCAAGAATCTATAGTAATTGAAGTCACAATAAACCATAGAAAACTAAAAATATTCCTTCTTTCAAACTATAAATCAATAGAAGTTCAATATAAATGTGAATCAAAGTAAGGTAATTATCTAAACAAACTACAAGCTTCACCTCTTAGCTCTAGCTAAGCAGTTTAGCCAACTAAAGACATGATTGAAACTAAAACTCTTGAAAAAAAACATAAAAACTAACTAGAAGAAGAAGATAGGGGAAAAAGGAAGGACTCCTTGAAGTTCTCCAATACTTTGCTCCACTCTTCCAACCCTAATTTGTGTCTGGAAACAAATAAAAGACCCATATTTATAGTATTTATTTAACTGACTTTGAAACCACTTCAAATTTATGCAGTAGATCGTGCTTTTGTCGCACTAAAGTCAAATTCGATCAAATCGAAGTCGAGTTCGAATTGTAACTGGATTCTGTCTTTTGCAGTTGCCCGATTTCGGTTGGACCGAATTATTCTTTGGTCAGACCGAATTAACTCATTTTAGTGTTAGAGCTTTTTTCCACTTTGGTCGCACCAAACTGGGTTTCGGCTGCACTAAATTAGCTCTAAATTTATTATTGATTACTGGACTATTTTGTGCGATTTCAGTCGGACCGAAATTCACTGTTTTTCTATTATGGATTTTGTAATCTTTTCAGCCCTTTCTTTTTTCCTTTTCACTTAGTTTTCTTGGATGTTTGACATGTGAACTCTTCAATCTTGACCTCCAAATCTCCAAGTCTTACTTTGGTAATTTTTTAGCATAAATCTTCCTTTTAGCATCAATTTCACCTTAATCTCTCGAAATCATATCGCACATGAAAATATACATAAGCACTATCGTGTTTATAAAACCAAGGCATAAATAGGGTGAAATATTAAATATTTCACACTTAACAGTAACTTCGGCTATCATTCGTCTGGGTGGCTACTTATGTGACCGATATCCATCTTTCATTGACAACTTGTGCTTGACTAAACACCGATCGAGCCTTGGCATGTCGATATTAATACCATGCAAAAAAGTCAATAAATTCATGGAGTAAACCCATCAATTGTTCCTTCTCATGAGGCTTCAACAAATCATTAATAAACGTGGGCTTTAGATCTTGCGTGGTTCCTAAATTAACTTCGACCAACGGATATTGAACTTGGGGCTGTGAATCTTTCATTTCATTGGGAGCCTCCTCAAGCTCGATGTTGTCTTCTTCAATCAAATCCTTCATATCGGTCAAATTCACAAGGTATCCATAGTCCATCTCTCTTAGGATCTTTTCGAGCCTTCTTATTCTGGCTGTGAAATTGACCTGGTGGATCTCATCTCTTGGTGTTCTGATCATGAAATTTTTTAATAGTGTAGCACAAAGTCGAGCGATAAGGAACGATGTCCCTTGGAAGGGTGTCACTTAATCATGTTACTTCTAGGATGGCTTGCACAATACTCTCTAGTTCTTCTTTAAGGATATTCCGTTTGGGCAGTTAAACTTATTCCTTCAAGTGAACCTAATTGATCCCACTTCTTTCCCATAATAATAAGCCTCATGGCATTCAAAGTAGCCATGAAAGGTTTATTATCGACCGGGTCTAATTCGACCTTATCTTGATTTCAAAAAATTATGAGCTTATGTAGGGAGGATAGGATGCATGCAAATGAATGAATCTAGTCCCTCCCCAGCAAAGTTTTATAGCTTAATGAGGTATCGACATATGATGCCAATATTGTCTTCATTCAAACAGTCAGATCGATTAGTAAGACAGCGTGAATATTCATGACATTAACAGTGAAATTATTGACGGTCACCTCCAATGGAATCAAATTGGTCAAGTTTTTTTTATTTCCAATTATTCCACCATTCTTAATGGCAAAAGGTTAATTGTGGCCACATTATCAACAAAAATTCTAGTAACAAGGCAACCTTTGATGTGAGTTGATACATACAACAACTTGAGATGTTGTATCATGTCGTGTGTAAGTTTATTGATAATCACCCTTTCGGATGTAGTCCCTGTTACTACTGTGATGGTGTTAACATGGGGTCTTCATCGACCTTAGATTCATTTCTGGCATCTTCTTCAAATGGGAGAGAACCATGTTGTATTATTACTAGGGGGTATACTCTTCCACATCGTTTGCCATCATATTCCATTGAGTGGGTCTATCTTAGAAACTAGAAGGCATTATGAAAACCATGTTGCAATGAAATACAACTAGTGGCAATGTCCAAAACAAAATTTCATCATTTGGACATTGTCCCCTTAGTGTTTTAGGGTCTGCTTCCTTAATGACATCTTCTATCTAACTCATGCACTCATCGACCGCAAGTTTGGCCAAAGCATCTGTCGGTAAAATGATTTCAGTGCTTCAGTGGTTAACATCAGCTAATTGTCAACCATTCATCCATTAGGAAACACTCATCGTTGAGGTAGTCAGACAAGTTACTGCTATTGTCCCCCCTCCTTAGGACTCATCAACTAATTAGTATGGTCGAGCACATTTGAGTCCTGGTTTTATAACATGGGAGAAAGTATTGCTCCTACTGTATTTATGACTACTTAGCCTTCGGGTACTGGGATTCTCTAAAAGGGTCTAGGCAAAGTTATTTCTGATCAAGGAGGTCTTGTGTTCTTCTCTGACTTCCTTCTTATTGTGGCATGTTGCCTTTGGCATTGACATTTCTAAGTTTGGGTTAATGCTTTTGACACCACTATGAATTTCAGGTGCGTGACTCACTTCCGTATTCCTTCTCGAGTCATTAATGGTTTGACCATCCTTTGGTTTGGTGGTTCATTTTGCTGGTGTTATGTTGGAGCCATTTGTTGTGGATGACGACGATCGTTGCTTCTAACTGACTGAGGGGCCACGTAATGACTTCTCCGTCATAACTGGGGAGGATCCCCCCATCTAAGAATAGTTCTTCTAGCACACTGGTCATATAGTTGAGAGCCTTGACTGACCCTTCTGATAGCGTTTGAATGAGAGAGCCAGTGATGCCCTCGTACTGGTCAACACGATACTTCTCTTTAATTGCACAGGCCGAGATCAATCTTCAACCACAACTAATTTCTCATATTAGTTGTGATCATGTTGATCTCGAGGTTGGATGGGAACGGGTTTGTATCGATTAGCATGGCTTCCTCACTTTTCTCGGGAATCTTTAATAATTCGCGATCGATGTGATCCTGAATAACGTTCCTAAACATAATGTATTTGTTAGTTGAATGAGACCGAGTTCCATACCATTTGCAGTATTCGGTCTTATATATATCGTCAGCCGATGGTATCTTATGATTCATATGTATTTTAATAAATTTCTCAACCAACAAGAAGTCAAATATTTCCTCGGCTCTAGTGATATCAAAGGTGTAAACCTTTTGAGCCCTCTATATGGTCGAACCGGTCGATTACACTTTGATCAGTGTAGAACATACTAGTAGCTTTTTAGCCACCACCTCGGCAAGTATGATCTCGTAATTTGGTTCATTGTAATACGTCTCAAATGACGAGTTCTTTTGCTTGGTTCCTAAAATTGCGGTTTATACCGCTGATACTGAAGAATGAATATGAGACAAGGTCCTAGAGGGGGATGAATAAGACTTTTCAAATATTTTGCCTACTTAAAAATCATAATTGCCTAACTTAAATAATCATTCAGTTTAAAACAAGGCAATATAACTTTAAAGGCTTCCAAGCCAATAGAGAGTCCAATCACAAAGGCTACTCAAAATATACAAATAAAACAACTAGACTATAGTATTATGAGCTTCTGTGTGGAATGTACTAACTATCAATCTTAAGCATTCATCTAATCATGCATAAAAAATCAAGCATTCAAACTTAAATAATCATGACTAAATATATACGCAAATGAAAATTCCAAACATAAGCATGTATAGTGGTTCAGCTACTTGCCTACTCCACTCCTGACAACCACACTCTCTCCTAGAGTGTGTCAGATTTCGCTATGAATGGTTTTAAATTAGGTTCACCATTAACCTTTACAGACCTACACAAAGGACTCAATAATTTATGTTCTGCACACGAGCAAAGGTCCTACACTATGAACCTACATTTAGGCCCCACGACCGAGGTCTCACACTAGGAACCTACCTTTAGGTCCACCGGTCATGGTCCCACACAAGGCACCTACGCGAGTTTGTTGATAGCAAACTCTTAGCCTCAATCCTACATAAGGATAGAGACTAAACTTTAGACTCTTAATAATGACACTTGTCAGAATGAGTCCACTCTTGTAGCTTGTCTTGAGTTGTTTAATCTTCTCTCTTTTGTACTTGAATCAGCTCCCCAATGCTCTCCCGATCATTATGTTCTAGTTTACCTGTGGCTTCAGCTTCACGATCGAGAACCTTGCATATGATGTTCCTATTAAGGTAACCAAGTTATTGGGAGTTGGTTGAATCTCTAACAAGGGTTATGAATGGATTTCCTAAGAGATTTAGTTAATGGATACACTAGAGTATGGTTGAGACTAAGAATATACTTATATGTTTGGTCTCAATATTTTAGTGAAGGCTTGAGATCATGTTCTTCATTAAAGTGAGCTTTGAATGCTCATTGAGATGATGAATCATAATGAAAAGAACATGAATCTCATGTGGATAGAGTTTAAGATGAGTGATTAGAGCTTGGGACAACCTAGGGACTCTGAAATGCCTAAATCCACACTTTCCATAAAGTTCTAGGTCCTATATTTTTAGAGAAAAGAGCCCAACGGATCTATAACGACTAGTTTTTGGTGTTACTGAGTGAACCTTTGGTAGTACTGAAATATCACTCGGTGGTACTGAATTAGATCATGAAGTTGCTAGATGATATTTGTCACTTTCGGTAGTACCGAAAGTTATTCTTCGGTAGGAGTCGGTGGTATCGAATTATCTTTAAAAGCTTCTTGATTGTTTTGGGCACTTTCGATAATACTGAAGGTATCTTCGATGCCACCGAAGGTGCCATTTAATGACACCTGCTCCTACCGAATTTGGACAGATTTTCCTATTTTAATATCTTGTCGTTTAAATCATTCAACAACTTGGAACTTCCTAAAGCCATATTTAGAAAGGTAGAAAATATGAACTTAGAGATGACTTGAATAGATGATCTAAATGTGTTTTTCTATTTGGGTTAGAATCATCTATAGGCAAGATCCAGATCGTAGAAGCTTCTTCGTATTTTAACTTTTTAGCTTATGCTTGTGCTCCAGTTGCGCCGTCGGTCTTCATTTGCCAATGACTCATCTGACTACTTGACAAAACTAGTCACGTGATTGACAAACATATGTGCAAATAAGTGCACTAACAGTTCCTTCTTACATGAGTTCTTCATACCGAGAGACCTTTTTGGTCAAGTCGTATATAAATCTATAAACTCAGTGCCTATGAACTTTCTACAAAGTTTGTATTTAAGCTCGTCTTGTGCAAGTTGTATAAATTTGGCTTTGGTCATGAAAACCTTATATCAGCTTCTTGCCCACTTAAAACATGTGATATACCTCTCACATGTCTCTCCAAGCAACTACCGTGAACAAGCAAGATCAGCCATAGTGATTTCTATGTTCTTAGAGAAGAATGAGCGTGAAACTTTTCTTCCATCTCTTGCTAAGTGTGTATTGAATCTAGTAGTAGGTTTGAATACCATGTGAAGGTCACTGATGCTAGTGAATGACTAAATAACTGCAATTTATGATAATCATTATTGGTCGATTCTCTACATTGCATTGTGAATCCTCCAACATGTTCGATGGTCGATTGACCGGCCTCACCTGAAAATAAGGAAAATTTTGGTCGAGAGTTCCTTGGAAATTAATGTTGCCGATCTATCCATTCAGGATAAGTTTTATGATATACTAAGATAGTGTTACGACCGAGTACTTGACCAACAACTTCCTGGATGATTTGTAGAATCTGGTTACAATTCATCTATTGAGGTCATAAGAATGGCGAGTGGTCTATGGTGAATAGGTTCACATTATCATCGAATCTAAGGAACTGTTGGGGATTGAATCCTCCTAGCAGTCTTTGATTCCTATTTTCAGATATAAATTTCCTAACCTCTCACTCTAGTTGCCTAAGTTCCACAAAAGGTGGAGCATTTCTTATCTCCTAGAGAGAGACCGGATGTGGCTTCTATTGCGGAGGCGGCATAGGTGGCTACGGAACTTCATTACCGATAGAACTTCACTTAGCATTATATTGCGTGATCGATGGTGTTTGCACGACTATCATAACTATTAATCGATGCATGGACTCAATCTGATTAGTCATATATCAATTGGTATTTTTAGCTTGAATATGAATTGCTCTACTTGGGCCATTCCGTATTCATGTACAAGTTGAATGATCAGTTGTACATCTCAAAGCATGACAACTACCTCATCTGGGAGAACAGTCTGGGAAGTCAATGATCCTTCCTGATCCCCGACACAGGCGTTGGACTATTATTTAAATTCAACCCCTCAGGGGTTGTTGGGACTGGCACATCTCTATTGGAGGTGGTGCGGATGGTATAGAGGGATCAACCCCAGTAATGCAAGCACTTCTTCTATTCATAAATGGCAATATATCACCAGTAAGTTAGAGATAGTGTCCCACCTAGTATGCCAAAAACTTGTTGCCATCATTTTTGACTGTACATGTGTGGACGTGCTATAATTGAAATTGCGGTTTCAATTCAAACCAAATAACAATGACCCCAAGCGCCAAGATAGGTAGACACGTAGTTTATGACCAAGATCTGATGAGATCGGCTACTTATTCAGCCACTCACTCAATGTGTAAATAGTATCAGGAAACATTCAAATGGTGGGGTTCATCTTTTAATGATGGGTTGCACCTTTACCTTCCAAATGAAAGGACTTTTCGATACATATAAAATGAAATGAGGAAAAAGGATTCTTACAGTCGCGAAGAGTAACTGCAAAACACATTTCTGACTGATGAACTGAATCTAGCGTACGAGCGTAGACTTAAATTACAACTAAAAGTTATCGGCTACTTGATTAATGCTACATATTACACTACGGAATGCAAATAGTAGGCTGAAAGTAAAAGATTACACTAAAAACTGTAACTTCCTTAACAGGGAAAGTAGAGGATTACACTATGGAATATAAAATGACTGGTACTTGAAGAATAATTTGAAAGATAGATTTAATTTGTTTGGGTTGGAATGAGATGATTTTTCTTGTTAAATTCCTTTGCTATTTATAAATTTGATATAGCCATCTAGATCCTTCCCACGTCCTAACGGTTATCATAATCGTTCACCACTACTTTGCTTCATCTATTCCTCTCTTCACCATCTACCCTGTAACCATTTCATATGATTGCTTTTTCATCGGTCGCTCAAACAATAATACGGCACCGTTTGATATGCTCCAATTACTATTACAAGAAGTCCTCTCCATAAATATATATAGATTTTCAAATATACCAATTGTATCCATAAAAATCACTTCTCTGATTGGTTATCAAACCCAATGTCAATAATGGGGATGATCACTGGTTAAGATGTCAGGCCAAAAAGTAATCGGAATCGAAACGCGAGTGGCCGACCCAAAACAGTTGGGATTCGGATTTCCTGTGAAAGTCTTTTGCAGGAAGATCTTGCGCTCGGAGCCTAGGTGGGGCCACGGTGATGTTTGTGAGAAATTCACCCTCTCCATTTTTGTGAGATGGGCCGGATCCAATACTCAAGTGGCCAAAAACATGAGAACTGAACGTCCACCGTTGAAATGGCACGGAAGTTTTGAATCAGGCTAATATTTGTGTTTTCTGATCCAAGTAG
The DNA here is from genome assembly GCA_030180095.1 of Magnolia changhungtana. Taxonomy (NCBI): domain Eukaryota; kingdom Viridiplantae; phylum Streptophyta; class Magnoliopsida; order Magnoliales; family Magnoliaceae; genus Magnolia; species Magnolia changhungtana. Next base: position 11,473,785 of record JASAUF010000215.1, read on the forward strand.
GAAGGATGATATAAACGGTATGGATGGCAAGTAAACATCACTGTAAACATCACTGTTGACCTAGGGAGGTTTCAACCGTGGGAATTTTCCTACCTAACTTTTTCTTTAGTGTGGCCAACTTGAGTCTTTGATCCTACTCATTTTTGGTCTAAGTCCTAAAATGAGATCACAAAACGGATGGACGGGGTGGATTTCTCACAAACATCACAGTGGGCCTCACCTAGGTTTACAGCGCAGGAACCTCCTGGGAAAACGCTTTGGCAGGAAATCAACGTCAAAACAGTTGGATCTGTTGCTCGAAGTCGACCCTTCTCTCTCTTACGAGTATGTCTGTTGCGGACGTCTCTCTCCTATGAGCATGTGTTGCGTCTCTCTCTCTCTTTCTTTCTGCCTCTCCCGTAACTTCGCTTTCTCCTTTCCTCTCTCTACGTAACTTGCACCTGCCACACCCCTCATTTACGATGACGACTTACAAGCCAACTAGTTGAACTGTTAGGTCATGACGAGATGAGCACCCAATTTTCAATGTATCTTGCACATAGCATAGTCAACCTTTTTAAAAGGGTTACCTAACCAGTGAAAAAATGATGCTTATCCACTCATCACATGGGCCCCACTGTTGAAAAATATGTGAAAATCCAATGGTTTTATCCTAAAGTACATGCTCCTAACCAGTTTAGTGGATCAAACTTGTTTTTTCACTAATAGATCTTTATAATGGGACCACCATGGACAGCTTTCAGGTCCTATATTCTTGATGCATTGGCAATTATGAAGTAGTCAGACAGAATCATAGCAGTCCAACTAGATGCATGTAAAAAGATCGTATACTTTCTTTATTATACAAGTGATGTCAGCAAAGAGTCTTTATTATGTAAATGATGTTAGCAAAGAGGACCGATCAGAGGCGGAAATTATCAGGACTGTCATGACCTTAAAACAGTCCTGTCACAAATTGGAATGAGTTTTTTTTTTTTATGTATCATATATGATTTTGGGGTAGGAGAAGTTACTTTAGCCAACCAATCCTGATACGCCGGGTTTCCCATACTGGATTAGTGATATTCTATCAGATCGACAATCAAAAGTCCATTTTATTTTCATTTTCACTATAATTAGTAAGTTTTAGTTCGATCATAACTTTTGATCCTTTGAGTTGTAAGAGTCCTACCCAACATAAAAAGGGACTTAAAAAAATTAAGAGAATAACGTAGTTAGGCCAAATTGGACACTTACTATTTTTGGCTTAAAACTTCAAAGTCTAGTAGGAATGGTGACCATCTATAAATAGTATGTTTAGTATTTATAGTAAACCACATTTTTAGGGAGTTTGACTTAGAGTTTGAGCCTAAAACTTTGTCCTAGGTTTGAGCTCATTATTTAAAGAATTGTAAATTCAAATTATTATTATTATTATTTTTTATCATCAATCAATTTATTTTTAATTTATTAGAAATTATTTCCATTATCATCCCACATGGATTCGAGTAAACTCAGTGAGGAATCTAGAGTGTTTTATGGATTTAGAGTAGTTATCCCTAAGGAAGACCGTGATCGACCTCATCACGTCCTTCCCTGCGTCAATTGGTATCAGAGTAAGGACTCCCTCGAACTGATGACAAATAACAGCAAAATGGACCAAAATCCTATTGACAGTGATTTAGGGATTCGTTATTTATTAGGAAGAATGGAAGCTTTCCAGAAAGAGAGTCAGTTGATCATGCAATGGCTACAAGCAAACCTCGACTATATTGCGAATGCACTAATTTTGCCTCGAGCCCAAGGCAATCTTTAGCCACTCATGATTGTTCTATGGCACAACCCTTATTTTCCTATAGAACTTCCGGAAGTGAATTGTAGGGCTACCCCAGATGAGTTGAGCTGCAGTGATGAGGACATCAGTGGCGTCATTGCTAGACGAACGGTCCATGGAGACAATTAACTATATCGTGTTGAAATATACTATCAAGGTAAGACTGAACTCTCCATCTTAATGGCTTATTACGTATAAAAGACTTAATTAATTAGCCAATGTAGAACAATATTTTGATTACATTGACGTACTAAAACATAAGAAAGTGAAATTGGTATTGTTCAAATTAAAATCTGGTGCTTCTGCATGGTGGGAGCAATTACAATTATCACGTGCCCGATGTAACAAGGGACCCATCCAATCATGGCTGCAGATGAGATGCCTTCTTTGATCACAATTACTCCCCATTGATTACGAGCAAGTATTGTTCCAACAATACCAAAATTGTTGATAGGGAAATTAAACCGTCATAGATTACAGGAAGAATTCCAGCGGTTGGCAACGCGGAATGATTTGTCGGAGACCGAATCATAGAAGGTAGCATGATTCATATACAGCTAATAACTGATAATTCAGGACTGAATTTAGATACACCCAGTCGAGACTGTGGATGAAGTGGTTCAGTTGACTTGTGGGGTAGAAATGCAGCTTGCAAGAGTTCCTATATCCTTCGACTCGACCCCCCAGAATGGGTCCCACGCAGGATTTAACACTTATCAAATGAAAGGAACTAGTGGGAGGGAATCCTCAACCTCCTACAACAACAAATTATGACATGGGGAACGGTCATTTAGGCATCAATGTGCAGCATCCACAACAATGGGTCCGAGTAGGATTTCAAATCCTTATGGTCGATTAAGGCCAAACAATTGTTATCGCTATAGCCAACTAGGCCACTTATCAAACACTTACCCTCATTGCCTCGTAACCCACTTGCCCATTAACGAAGGGAAAACTGAAGGTGAGGCAACGGAAGAAGGCACTGGATTTGAGAAAGATGAACAAGCCGCTGAGGAAGGAGCTGGTGATGAAAAATGGTTGGCTGAGGATCATGACGAATCCTTGGTTGTGAGGTGATTATTGTACATTCAAAGGAAGGAGATGCACCTGCAACAACACAATATATTCTGTACGTAGTGTACCATCAACGACAAGGTTAGTGATGTAATCATAAACAGTGGCAGTAGCGAGAACATTATTCATATTGCTCGATTGGTTAGATAAAAAAGGTGAACGAGACCAGGGTAACTGAACAATGAACTGTCTCATTTTCAATTAGTAGAAATTATAAAGATCAAGTACATTGTGATGTGGTCGACATGTAAGCATGCCATATGTTACTTGGTCAACTATGGCAATCAGACTGTGATGCGACCCATCGAGGATAAGATAATGTTTATGTTTTCATTAAGGATGGTCAAAAGATGAACATCTTTCCCCTTATGGTACTACTGAACCAACCTGAAGCTTCTAAAGTGGAGGGGAGCTCCGTTCTGGCCATTCGGGATTTCATTGAGCAATCTAAGAAAATCAGCAAGGTATACGCCATAGTGGTAAAGGGCGAGGAATCGAAGACCTTAAACATTCCTCCAAGTTTAAAGTCGTTACTAAACAAATTCAAATAAACATGACCTAAAGAGTTACCCTATGAATTGCCCCCCATTCGGGACATCCAATATCACATAAACCCCGTCACTGAGATTAACTTGCCCAACCGCCCTCACTGTCAAATGATTCCGAAAGAGTGTAAGATACTTCGGGGGTAGGTGGATGAATTGATCCATAATGGTGTTTTAAGAGAGAGCATGAGCGCATGTGTCGTGCTAGCTTTATTAACACCGAAGAAAGATGGGAGCTAGTACATGTGTGTCGATAGTCGATCAATTAACAAGATTGTCATTAAATATCGGTTCTCGATACCTTGGCTAAACGATATGCTTGATATATTAAAAAGTGCCAAGGTATTCTCTAAACTCTATCTGAGGATCTGGTACCATCAGATTCATATCCGGCCAAGTGATGAGTGAAAAATGACATTCAAGACCAATGAATGGTTATATGAGTGGCTGGTCATGCCCTTCGATCTATAAAACCCACCGAGCACTTTTGCGCATCTGATGAATCTAGTATTGAAGTCGTTCATTAGTCGATTTGTGGTAGTAATTTTTTTATGGCATCCTAATATATAGCCAGTTAGAGATAAAACACATGAAACATTTGAGGTAGGTACTACAGGTCCTAATGTTAACAAGTTGTACCTCAACTTGAAGAAGTGAAATTTTTTAACAGACTACTTGTTATTCTTAGGATTCATTGTGACGTCCATGGGCATCCGTGTGGATGATGAAAAGGTGTGAGCCATCTAAGAATGATCAATTCCGATGAACATTCATGAATTGAGGAGTTTCTATGGGTTGGTGACACTATCATCAATTTGTGCAGAATTTCAGTAGTATAGTCGCACACATTACAAATTGCATGAAAAATAGGTTGTTTCAATAGACCGATGAGGCTGACAAGAGCTTTGTTGACATCATCAATTATCCACAACATCAGTTTTGGTTCTTCCTAGTTTTGACAATCTGTTTGCGATTGAATGTGACACCTCATATGTAAAAAATAGAGGAGTTTTATCATAAGAAAGCCGGCCGATAACCTTCTAGTGAGAAGCTCAGTGAAGCCCGAAAGAAGTGGTCAACATATGAGCTTGAGTTGTATGCAGTGGTTCAAGCACTATGACATTAACGACATTATTTGATTCAGAGAGAGTTTGTTCTCTACACTGACTATTAAGTTTTAAAGTTTATTAATAATCAGGCTAACATGAATCGCGTCCATATTAAATGGGTGAAATTTTTGTAAGAATTCACATTTGTTATGAAGTATAAGTCAAGGCAGCAGAACAAGGTTGCTAATGTACTTAGTTGTCATGCATCACTAGTTATTAAGATGAGCAATAAGGTAGTTGGATTTGACTGTCTCAAGGAACTGTATGCCAAGGATGAGGACTTTAAGAATGCATGGGTGAGGTAGAGTGGCATTGGTGAACACCTTAGACGAGACAAGACGTGGGCTCTTATTGAGGAACGATATTATTGGTCACAATTGGTACGTGATGTGCGAAAGCAGTGCATCACTATCATGTTTGTTATAACCGTAAGGGATTGTCTCAAAATACGGGCCTCTACACCCTATTACTTGTGTCTGACAGCCCTTGGTAGGACTTATCTATGGACTTCGTACTTCGTCTCCCATGAACATAGCATGGCATGAATTTGGTGTTTGTGATGGTAGATCATTTCTCAAAGATGGTACACTTTATACCATGTAAGAAGACCATCGATGCAACACACATGCGAATCTATTCTTCAAAGAGGTCGTGTGACTACATGGGATTCCCAAGACCGTTACTTTTGACTGTGAGATAAAGTTTATTAGCCACTTTTGACAAACTTTGTGGAATCGGTTTAGTACGCAACTTCAGTTCAATAGTGCCCACCACCCACAGACTGATAGACAAACTGAAGTTATGAATCACATACTAGGAAACCTCCTTCGTTGTATTTAAGGTGATAAATCGAAGCATTGGGATTTAGCCTTCTCTCAAACGAAGTTTACATTCAACAACATGTTGAGTCGCTCGACAGGGAAGTCCCTGTTCTAAATTTTTCATGGATTAGTGCCGCGCCACACACTTGACTTCATCCCTTTGACCAAGCTCCCATGCATGAGAATTGCAGCAAAACATATGACAGATCGAATCGTGAGCATTCATGTCAATGTGCAAGTTAAATTGCATGTTTTGATCATAAGTACAAGGAGCAAGCATTGACGGCAAAAGGTGTTCGAGGTGGGCAACCATGTTATGGTCCATCTATGCAAGGAGAGATTTCCGACCAAGAACTACAACAAGTTAAAGAATAATAAGATTGGACGGGTACCGATTCTCCTAAAGATCAACAACAACACTTAGTTATTGATCTTCCCGATGACATGAAGATATCAGATATTTTCAATGTTGCGGACGTGAACAAGTATCGTGAACCGAAGCGGGATGAGAACATAAGGTTGAATTCTTTTGACATGGAGGGGACTGATGTAGAGTGAGTCGCGGACACTTTCATGACAAAGATGGACCAAAGAAGGCCCGATTGGAGGTAGAAATGATCAAGATTGTCAGAACCTTAAAATGGTCGTATCTCATAAACCGGAATGAGTTTTTCGACATAGCAATATGATTTTGGGGTAGGAGAAGCTACTTTAGCCAACCAACCCTACTACGTTGGGTTGCCCACATTGGATTTAAAACAATAAAAAGTCCATTTTATTTTATTTTTTATTTTGAACAGTAAGTTTTAGTTTGATCATAACTTTTGATCCTTTGAGTTGTAGGAGTCGTGCCCAACATAAAAGGGCTTAGAAAAATTAGGAGAATAGCGTGGTTAAGTGAAATTGGACACTTATTATTTTTTACTGAAAACCATGAAGTCTAGTAGGAATGGTAACCATCTATAAATAATAAATTTACTGTTTATAATAAGTCACATTTTTAGGGAATTCGACTTAGACATTGAGTCTAAAACTTTGTCCTAGGTTTGAGCTCATTATTTAAAGGATTATAAATTTATTTATTTATTCTTACCCTCAATTAGTTTATTTTTAAATTTATTAAAAATTATTTCTATTTTATCTTTCCTAGATTTGAGGAAACTTTATAAGCAATTCAAAGACATCCATGGATTCAAAGTAGTACTTATTCCTGAGGAAGACGGTGATCAACCTCTCCACGTCCTTCTTTCGTCAATAAGGCAAGCGGCTGCTGGACAGCCTGGCAACAAAATTAGTTTTCCTAATGCAAAGGACATGATAGATGTTGTGGGGAATTCGGACCGACTAAAGAAAAGAGGTTAGGTCGGGAATTCTATACACTTCACTAGATCAGACAATGACGGGTATGACTAAAGGCTAACCCAACGGCCCGTGACTAAGCATGATACAAGGCCGAGCTCGGCGCATCGACAATAGGTCAGACGACCTGAGTACTGACCTATCATCAAGAAGGAAACTACTCCCGCATCCCAAATCGGCATGATCCCAGGTTGGTGTGACCCCAAATCGACATGATTCTCCCTAAAAAATCTGACCTGATCTCAACCGCATCCACCCAAGATCCTGGCCAAAGATCTAGGAAACCTATCGCGATACGGATCTGCCCAAGATCTCAGTCGAGAATCTAGGGCAATCCTTACAACTCATAATAAGATTGAGATTCCACTACAAGATATCCTCCTAAATAAGGAGACCCCTCCTACGTCATCGCCTCTAGAAACTATAAATAGGAACACCTCCAATGGTGAGAGGTATGCACAATCTTTAGCTTAAAACCCCTTACTCGACTAAGACCCAGATTCCCTACCTGACTTAGGCATCGGAGGGTCACCTGTTGTAGCCAGGGTCACCTTTGTCTGCTCTTTATGTAGGTACTCGAAGGTCCAGGGAAGGCTATCAGATTTCTGCATCAACAGTTTGGTGCCGTCTGTGGGAATGACATCAAATTCATTCTCTTTGCCCACAAACACTCAACAATGGCGAAAGGGAAGAAGAAGACAACCTCCTCCACCACTGCTCCCGATCTCGCACCGTTAGAACAGTCTGTTACATTAGGATTCATCTTCCCAACTTCAGACTGATATGCATCCGTGGGGCCAATGCGGTGATCTAAGAGCCAAGGAAGTCAGTTCATCTCCCTCAAGCAGCAAGTTCAAACCTTGAATAACCACATGAACTTGATGAAACAGATGTCCTGCCCAGGGGGTTGGACAAGTAACAGGACCAGCCCTTGAGGTCCCTAAGCCATTCGAGATACCCGTCAGTTCTTGAAAAAGCAAGCAAGTCAAAATGTCAAAACCAACACCTTCTAGTGTCTCCGGTACTGCCACACTAGCTGCTTCTAACTTGCGTCATGAATTGGAAAGGAACAGTCACGATAAAGCTTCTAAGGTAGTGAACAAGGTAATGCTAAGAGCAACGACCCTTGGGAAGCCAAACTCAATAACATACGAGATCAGATTAGCGATATACGACAAGCTTACTAAGCAAACGTTCCGACCTCATGGAGGTAATACTGGAAGAAACCGAGCCACCGTTTACTACCGACATTATGCATGCCCAACTTCCCCCAAGATTCATAATGCCTCAGATCACCCCATACTTTGAGACCACCGATCCATCTAAACATTTGGAATACTTTAGGGCATGGATGGAAGTCCACGGTGCATCAACTGCAGTCATGTGCCATGCATTTTCCCTAACACTAGCGGGAGTAGCTCGAAACTGGTTCCAGCAACTAAAGTCGTAATCGATCATCTCTTTCATGCAACTCAGGAAAGCTTTCAACACTAACTTCATTAGGGGGAAAGAAAGTCTCAAGCCCGCTTCTAATCTCCTTAAAATCATCCAGAAAGAGGGTGTCACACCTCAAACTCGAAAAACGGGCTCACAAAATTCCCGATCGCCGAATCCGGCACCGACAGCCTCCGTAGTGCCCCATTCTTGGATCTCGACACTCATATGCCAAATTCCGATCTTGGGATCCTACAAGGAGGATTTTCCATATGATTTTTTTTTTTGTAATGGAGCATAACCATAAGCATAACCAAGTCACAAAATTATATCACCACATATCCACTATATCAAAAACTCTAAGTACAATGCGGAAAGGGAAATACAAGGTAATCAAAAAGCTCTAAAATAATTTGATACGCATTCCTGCCTCAGCGCTGCTACGATCGAATGACACCTGCATGCAATGGTCATGCATAAGCTTACAAAAGCTTAAAGAGTGGTGTAAGTGTGTGCGCAAGGCAAGTGGCAAGAATACAATATCAGAGTAATGCGGAAATATGCGGGTGAGTCCATGAATACTATTAGCCATACCAAGGCTATGAGATATAAGGCATGAATGCTATCTGCCATATCAAGGCCATGCGATGCAAGTCTTATGTAGCCAAATGTCATATGCGAGATGCAAAGCAAGCATGCCAGTCCTCATCAAGTACACATATTAATACAGTTTCTCTCTAGGATATCACCGGGGTCTAATACACTTCACACTAACTGCCGCTTCCCTAGCTGCACAGCCCAGTAAGTGGAATAGACTACACTATCCACCTGATCAGTAGTCTACCAATACTTACCCGGCTCATTGATAGCGGACTCATTTGCGAGTTGGTCAAACTCAACCAAGCTTACAACCCCCTCACTCTGGCAGATAAGACCACACCCCCTTCCAACCGACCACGACATAGTGGGAGACGTGGCCTACTGTTATTCGGCACTCCTGCGCTCGCGTATCCACTCGAACTAGACATTGGAGCATCTCCTAGTACCAAAAAGGTTCTGGGACTTTCACCCAAGGACATCTTAAGTGCCCATAGTTTTAGAACTAAGTATTTCCAGTATCTGATATGGCCATCCACGATGTCCCTGTGGAACCACGGCCCTGATGTCGCTAGGGCGTACAATGATCATGTCATACATATGCAAAATGCATAAGTCACACCGTTAGTCATGTAGCAATCTTGCACGTACCATGCGCTCATGTGGGTAACTCCTATCAGTGAGTCCCATAAATAATCTGCTCAGTGGTATATGTTATGAGCAGTCACTCCTCATATCAAGCACACATATGATGCGAATGGGTATGAATCATGGAATTATACTAAGCATGTTATATGGTGATGAACTATCCTCACAATGAAGATGGGCCTAGACGGCCTACATGCAATAAGTATGGGCTTATCAATAGGCCCTAAGGAGAATTACAATGCGAACATTTAACTAACATTATCCTTACAATGTGGACATAAACCATCATTGCTCCCAAGGCATAGCCCGCCATAAAGGTCATCACATAAACCACTGTGAAATCACATTACAATGGGCCTTATGTACATCCACTCCTTTCTCATTGGGTATTGTATTGCGGAAAGGATTCGACTCTGGTTTCTCTGCTAGAGTTGGTGGGGTCCACCTCTAATAGTTTTCTGGAAGATCCACTCCTTTCATCTGTTTTGTATAATAGTGTTAGATCGTGAGCCAAAATCTGAAGTAGATCAGAGCTTTATTCGGCCCACTCCATTCGTCAGTAGGGAGATGATGTCCACCATTGAAGCCAACTCTTTCTATATTACAGTTGATCAGATGATGGAGATTGTCTCCTATGAGGTTCAAGCTTGTTTTGGGGAGGAGTCGGAGTTCAGTTCGGTTTGGTGGTAATTTGAATGCGAAAGAGGGAAATTCAGGAATTTCCACCTTTTTGTTTGGTTGGTGGTCGTCACAAATAGGTTTTCGATTTGGCATGGAAACTATTCAAGTTATAGTCTAGGTGGAGCCCATCATGACAATTTGTTATGCAATCCAATCCATTCATCAGTGCTATGGGGTCATGTTCTGCTACGGGCTCGAATATCAAACAAATCTGAGCCTTATATAAGCTTATCTTGGAAATTCTTCAAGCGAGTGACAAAACGGACTTAATCTTAATTATTGGTCCACGCTTAATGATTACGACTAAAATTTGGAGGAAACGTGTAATTAGTATAAGCAAATGATTGGACAAAATTTGGTGGTTGATCCATGGAGGAAAATGGCTAGATATGAAATTTCACCTTTTGCATTAAAAGGAAGGAGTTGGCTTCCTCATTCAACGGTGTAGGATAATAGATTGGGGTCCAAATTTTGTATAACCTCGTATTCATATGAGACCAATCTGTGGTCCAAATTCGAGTTGCGATGGATGACATGAAGTGTTTAAATCTGAAGGTCTAGATTTATAAGGAGTTGGTAAGCCTCGAAAGGATAACTTCACGCCTAAGGAAAAGTCTATCAAAGTGGGGTCTTCATATTTCACACTTGGTTGATATTATGGGTAATCTATGTCGTTCATATGAAGGGAAATATCCTATTGCGACTACCTACAAAGTTTCTTCACTCGATGGATACCAAAATCAATGGTTACTGGCTAATTTGTCAATTGGGCCACTTTTACAATGATCTAAGGGCTGAAATTCGACGTGTATGGTTAATTTATGATAAATAGGCATGTTATAAAATTTCTCATCAAGAGGATTGTAGGAACCATGTGATCTAGAATTCTAGAGTCTAGGTTAATGACATTTTCATAATTATTGTGGATTTAGGAGTTTTGTGAAATCCAATGGTTCTACATGGTTATATGCTCATTTCTAAATAATTATTTGAAATGAACTTACATCTAAATTATTATGAATAGAGAGTTATTCACTGATTAATCAAGGAAAGGTACATATATCAAACCACATGATCAACAATCGGATTCATGTTGGAGAATAGATGTGGGGTTAGGATAGCTAAATTAGTTAGGATAGCTAAATTAGTATTTTTACATGTACATATTGAATTAAACTTCATGGTAACACTAGAGAACTTTTAATACTCGTGTATCGAAAAGTTCTGGGTGTTACAATCTATCCCCTTAAACAAAATTTCATCCCCGAAATTTATTTATTTATTTTATTTGCACTGATCTGTAATGTTTAATATTTCACTATATTCCTCGTGAGGTAGATGTACATGTATAGGCGTGTGTGTAATTAGCTACATAGAAATCGGGATGCTACAATCTACCCCCCTTAAATAAAAATCTCGACCTCGAGATTTTGTAATTGGATTAGACTGCTTATGCCTTGCTTGAATGGTTTGTAAATCCATGGTCCCTATCATTCTAAATCCTTGGGGAATATGATAAAAATTTTCATTTCACTATAAAAGTATCCTAGGTTTCATAAAGGATAGGACAAATTATCCAATCCCCATTGAACCTAAGTTTTGGTGTCATCCTTTACATGAAAGGTTTTAAATTCCTAAAATCGTTTTATATTGACAATCTATCACTCCCAGAATTTTAGTTTTTGATCCATACATCCAATTTATTTGAAATTTGGATCTTAAGCCCCTGACTTATTCTTGAAGTTACAAAAATTTTTCTGAGATAATATTTCATGGTTTGGGGGTTGTTTCACCCTTATGAGGTGTATAAAAGCTTGTTGTACAATAGCAATTCCAACTGATTTTTACTACTGTCGGATTTTTATGGAATTTTGTTTAGACCCAATCGAGATGAAATTTTAGAGGAGGTTGATGGAGCTATGTGATCTATTCAAAAATTTTCAAAATTTTTTGATGTGACATCTTTCTGCAACTAGTGGAGATTTTACAACATGTCAAAATTTCGTTGAAACAGTCAAAAATTCTGAAAAAATTAGAAATTCTCTATTCACATAAGGGAAACTTATTCTTCTTGATTGTAACTCTATTTAAGGATGACTTTTAGTTCAGAACAAGTTTATTTAGAATTTTGAGGTTTTATTACGGGGGTACCTAGGTTCATAGTTTCTAAATTGCACGTCTAGAACGTTTGATGGGAAACTTGAATATGGATTTCTAATTCCTCAACTTCCTAACTCCTTTAGGAAATAATCCTAAGTATAGGTATCTAATTCATGATTCTATCGTAGTCGTGTAAAGATTATGATGGTCCATTTCCACAACCCCAGTTAATCTCATTCTCAAGCTCTGATATCAACTGTAACATCATGAAATTTTCATGGCCAAAGTTTATACTTGTGCCTGAGAAAACCAAGTGGTAATAATTGAATGAATTGGATGCTTTAAAAATCTCACCATATTTTTTTTTTCATTTAGATCACATCTAGTCACATTCATGAAGGTAACCAATCACGAGAACAAAATCGACTGTATTTATTATTTCATCAAAGTAAAAGAATTCAACATCAAATGCCCTCTCAATGGGAGCTTATTACATTATTGAGTTCGCAGCGTAATTATAAAACTAAATCATAAAACTATCTTCTTATTCTTTCAATATAATCTTTCATAGGGAGATGGTTCTCTAAGTCTTCAATTTGTACATCACCTGCATCATCTGTACGGTTGGAAAGGACAACGTTATACTCATAGTGATGGTTATTCTTTAAGATTAACAATAATTTAAGAGATTCATAAAAGTAATATAAGAATTCTGATATGTCTTGTACTCCACTACTACAAGGTGTTTACAACCCCAAGTGTAGGGTCGCGATGTAGTAATAACTCGATAAGACTGAGGTCGAATCCACAGGGACTAAACTTGTACGTATTCTGAAAATATCTAGAACTAGAACTAGAAAAAGATCTAAATTGAAATATGAATAATTGAGAGTAATGGTGAATAATGTTGATTAAAACTTATGAATTTAAAGGTAGGAACTAGGGTGCCAAGGATCCACTTGTAGCTCTCGAAATCACCTCGCACATAAAAACATGCATAATTAAATCGATTAAGCACTATCATGTTTATAAAACCAAAGTATAAATATGAGAAAATATGCAATATTTCACACTTAACACACACCCCAACCAGCATTTCGCTAGTCTCGAGCAAAACATGCGTGAAGTGATCTTCAATCTGCAATGTTCAAATCACTTTTAGAAAACAATCTTTTGTATAATCTAGTATGAATGAGTACAATCTAAAGAAGTGAGAGTGAACTTTTGAAAACCTAAAGCCAAATCACACATGCAATCAATCAAAAAGTTTCTTTATTAATCATTTAAGAGCATAAGTTCATATATCAAAAATTTCCAATGTGCTTAATGAATTCTATTTACTTTCCATAACATACTACTATTTCCACAACATACTACTATTTCATAACATTTTCCTTCTTTTTCCAATTTTTAATCTTATATCGACAATCCCTTTTTATTTATTTATTCTTTTCAGACTTTTCATTCCTTTCCAGTCTTTCATCATAGATGACCTTTTTGTCGATCTATCTGTTTTTTTAATTAGTTCTTTTCATCTTTTTAAGGTGGATAAAATTCTCCAAACTTAATTCTCAATATCTATCAATGATACACATACTAACAATGAGAAATTCTAATACAATTCACAGAAAGCAATTTGAATGTGGCTTATGACTTAGATTAACATGATATTCAAACGTCCTCTTAATCAATTAAATGCAAGAATTTAGACGATAGTCTACTCGGTTGATCAAACTCCAACCATTCAAAGTTCAATCTCCATCTTATTATCATACTCAAAGCATTCTTAATTCTATAAATTATCATTTCCTAAGCATATTTTTAACTTAAAATTTTGAAAATTTTCACAATTTTTTCTCAAAACAAAGAAAACACTGATTAGTTTGCCTAATCCACACCCCCACAACCTAAAACCTACATTGTCATCAATGTAAAAGATATGAGCATGTAATGCACTTAAGACAACGAAAAGAAATAGGTAGTGATGGGAAGATAATACCTGAAGAAGAAGAATTGAAGCTTTTTCAAAGTTCTTAACATGTAAATGGGTTAGCACGAAGATTAAGCAAATTGAAATCAAACTATCCTAATCCTAAATCCTATGAAATCAATAAAACTAACTACACCTCCATCAAATGAGGAGGTTAATCTTGGTACATAGGATCAGTCAAAGGCATTGACATGTCCTCTAAATCAAAATTCTCAACAAATAACTTGAGACGATGTCCATTCACTTGAAAAACATTTGTCATTTGTCGGATTCTTTATCTCGATGGCCCCATGAGGATAGACATTAGTAACAGTGAAAGGGTCGGTCCAACGAGATCGAAGTTTTCCCAAAAAAAGATGTAACCGAGAATTGTACCGAAGGACATTTTGATTGGTAATGAATGATTTCCAGAGGATGTTCCTGTCATGGAACACCTTCATCCTGTCCTTCTAAATTCTCGAGTTCTCATAAGCATCGTTCCGAATCTCCTCAAGTTCATTTAGTTGGAGCTTGCACAGTGAGCCAACATTGTCCAAGTTAAAGTTCAAATATTTGATAGCCCAGTAGGCTCTATCTCCAGCTCCACATGCAAGTGGCAAGCTTTTCGAAAGACAACTCTAAAGGGAGACTGTAACACCCCGAACATTTCAATACCCGAGTATTGAAAGTTCTCGAGTGTTACCATGAAAGTTAACTTAATATGTACATGTGTACGATACCAATCTAACTATCCTAACCTTACACACATTCTCCAACACTGATCTAACTGTGAGAAATAATCTCCATGCCTAGATCAAGCCATCTGATCGTTAAATTTAAGACAGGGCCATCCATCATGTGATTTGACATGCATACCTTCCCTTAAATGAATTGACGAATAACTCCTTATCCATAATGATTTAGATGTAAGGTTCATTTGTAAGAATTGTTTAGAAAAGTGCATACGACCACGTAGAACCATTAGATTTCACAAAACTCTTAGTCAACAATAATTATGAAAATCTCACTAACCAGACCCCTGAATTCTAGATCACATGGTTCTCACTATCTGTTTAATGTGAAATTTATACCACACCTATGTATCATAAATTAACCATACACGTCGAATTTTAGCCCTTAGATCATTGTAAAAGTGACCCAATTGACGGATTAGCCCTTAACCGTTGAATTTGGTGTCCATCGAGTGAAGAAACCTCGTGGGTAGTCATAATTGGATATTTCCCTTTATGTGAACGAATTGGATTACCCATCATATGGACTAAGGATGAAATACGAAGACCACACTTTGGTAAGCTTTTCCCTACGCGCAAAGTTATCCTTTCAAGGCTTATCAACTCCTTATAAATCTAGATCTTTAGATCTAGCCACTTCCTGCCATCCATTGAAACTTAAACTTGGACTACACCTTGGCCTCATATGACTACGACATCTTACAAAAGTTGGATCCCGATCTATGATCCTACACCATTGAAAGTTAAAGCCAATTTCTTCCTTTTGACGCAAAAGGTGATATTTCAGATCTGGCCTTTTTCCATCATCGATCAATCACCAAATTTTGTCCAATTGTCTACATATCTTGACTACACATTTCCCCCAATTTTGGGCCCTAATCATTAAACATGGACTGTTAATAGAGATTAAATCTGTTTCGGCGCTCAGTACGAAAACTATTAAGATAAGACTCCGATCTACTTCATATTTGGGCCCATGGCCCAACATGACCTCACGAAATCAATGAAGGGGGTAGATTTTCTAAGAGCCCATCATAGTGGACCCCACCTAATTTCACAGCCAATCTAAAAATTACAACTACGCAAGTTCGCACGTACTCTAAACCGCCGGGAAGCATTGAATCATCAAACATGGTGTGGGCCACACAAAGTTTGGATCCACTCCAGATTTTGACCCATGCCCGGACACGATCACTCAAACTACAGAGTGGACCTTCACGAAGAATATCATAAGTGGACCCCACAAGGATCGCAGAACCGGGCGACACTTTCTACTCGCGACCGGTTTGCGAACTAAGAAAACACCTACCGCTTGCAACAACGAGTTTTCAGGGACCCATAACTAGATGGACTACACCACCAGTCCCAAACCCCAGGAAAATGTGGACTGTTAGATCTCTGTTAGAGGGAGGTCCGACCACAATCAAGAGGCTAGAAATGTCTGAGAAACCTCTGTGATTCAGGAAGTCTCTCCGCAAAACGGTTTCCAACAAGAAACCGGCCAGTTGCTTTCAAGACCTCAACACGACCGCACCTGTGAACAAATTGTTATCTGGACCCTCCAAAAATGGGAAGAGGGATTTTCGATCATCCAAGAGGTGTAGAAAATTTTGGGAAAGGACCCTGCCTCGTTGGGATTCCCAGATTCGCTGCACGTTTATGCAAGGTGCGAGCATTCCATTTGTAACCCATCTTGAAAAGGATGTTGATCCTCACATTTGAGCGTCCGATCGAGGGGGCCCACGAAGTACATCAGACCACTCTCCCCACTCCTCCATGAACATGCGTTATTAGACAATGCAGTGGGGCAATTCGATCAAGGTGGGCCATCCAGATCCGACCCGACTCTAGCTTGTGCAACCACTCACACACGCATGCTCCCAGTTATGCAGGAACCTCCTAGCATCATAAACGCGATATAAAACGTCCTCCCCATTCATTGGAAGATGCGTCCAACAAAAAGAGGAGAAAGGGCAAGAAAGAGAAAGAGAAGAAAAGAAAAGAAAAGAAAAGAAAGAAAAGGAAAATAAAAAAGAAAGAGAGAGAGAGAGAGAGAGAGAGAGAGAAAGAGAGAGAGAGAGAAAGAGAAGAAACAAGAGATTTCGTGTGGTGATGTTACACCACATCGAGTCATGAACGGGTCGACTCAATAAAAGGATATTATCAAACCCATTTTAAGCCAAGACTCAGGTGCTGATCAAGGTAAGTTGGCCAGTTACGTGAAAGTCTATATTAAGTTTTGATTTAAATGATAATTAGTTTCAAGAAGAAACCCCGAATTAAGCCCTAACCATATAATTGGTGCAATCTATGGTTGACGTCGAATCTAACATGCACGCACTAGGTCCTAACAAGATGAAAGGGCACTTCAACGTTAAAGGTGAAGATGGAATTTTGGGGTGTTTCCAATGATCTCAGTGCAAAAAATGTGTTAGCACAAAAGACTCAAACCAATGATAAGCAAACTATCCTAAAACAGTTAAAAGCAAACTATCCTAAATTTCATGAAGGCAATAAACTAATCCTAAACTAGGAAAGCAAGGGAAAAGCTACTCAGTCATGCCACAAGGTTCCTCCTCCGGCTAATATCTTAATAAATTTCTCAGTAGGTTTCTCAACAAGTTCATCCAAAAGCCCGTTTTGCAATAGGCTTGGATGCCTTGGAGCATGAATGTCCAGAGAAAAGTACGTACCTCAGCATAAGGTTTCCTTTTAATCTCCCGAGGTGTCCAAAGTATATATAACTCACTTGTGATAGAAAAAGTTTCAATATTAGCATAACATGGTGAATCAGAGACTACATATAGATGAAATTCAAAAAAATTCTTAGAAAGTGATGTAGTCTCGACACATTTCAAAGTTTCAGAGTCCGGTTCAATTTTCAGCTCCTCCTTTAATGGTAAACATTTAAGATCTAGGGAAGGAAGGGCTTCAGAATAAGGGTTCTCTTGGTCCATGACAACCACCGAGGTATTGTCTTGCGAGGCATCCACTATTTCTTTTATCATAGGATCGTTTGAACCTACAAAGTGTACCAAGCAATTGTCCAAACAGTTGGAAAATTCAGATGAGAGTGACTCATTTTTCACATTAAAGTTTGTGATGATCTGCCCAAGGATTCCATCATCTCTAGAAGTGGATGGATGCATTCTCTCTTGTTCTTGCCCTGCACAGACAGATTGAAAATCAACAAGCGAAGAATTGATGTGAAGACTCTGTTCATTGGTACTACTCAGTAAAGGCATTGTATTGTCAAGGGTTGACAACTCAGATGGTGGTCGTAACAGGAGGTTTCAAATTTCAGAGTCATATCGAGCAACTCGTCTATCTCTCGAACCATATCATCATTCAAATTAGGGGAGTGGTCTAGACATGTCTCACAAGAGTTAGAAGGGTCAGTTGAAAGGGCCTCATCCTCCACATTTAAATCAGACATGTCAAATGAGTGGAGTAGATCCTTATGACCGATCACTTCATGTATTTCTTTATCATTGACCTGAACTAAACTTTAGATTGATTCCAGGGGAATTTGGTTTGTACATTCATGATCGTCATCCCAATACTCATCAATTTCCAATTCAGTACAGTACACACTTAAGATGGGATCGCTTTCCTCACATTTTATTCCAAAATTGGGTTGAGGTTCGAATAAACTAACCTCTCCCTCATCGTTGAAACTAAGTGTGTCATGTGAATGAAGTGTGTCATTATCATGATATTTAAAAGACACCCACGTCTCTTGATCCTTCCTTTGGACTATCATCGAGATCAACTCTTCGAGAAATTGAACTGCATGCTCATTAACACAATCCAACTCTTCATTCTCAATTTCATTATTCTCCATAATCGCATCACATGAACTCCACTGTTATCTTTTATAAGTTCCTGAAGTCTTTAGAGTGTATTTTGCTAGCTGAGCTCTAGAGTTTGTATGGAATTTTGAAGTGAATTCTCTTGGATTGTTTCTTGTTGGATCTCAGAGGTATAGAACCCAAATGAATTATCACTATGGTGTATTTTTTTATTCAACTTCCTAATTTTGATGTTTCCATTAATCATAAGTAGGGAGTTAGGAATGAAGAATTGGATTGGGTTGATGTTGGGGGATGAACTAGCCTCCATGAGCTTATTGAGGCGTGATTCAAGCGCTTCTATTGTTCTTCTGATGCCAGCAAAATAATTTGTGTAACCCTGAAGTGATTCATCTTAGATCGTTTCTGATTGGGTTTCAAAGGTAGAGGACCCAAGAGAATTATCACTATGATGTATTGCTGGTTCATCTTCCCAACATTGATGTTTCTACTGATTATAGTCATATGGGTCATAAGTGAGAGAATTTGATGGTTGTTGATACATATTATCAATTAAAAAGGGTGAGCTCTCAGTCTTAGAGGGGGGGGGGGGGTGAATAGGACTATGCCAAATAAAAAATAAATGCAGAATATAATGAAAATAGCTAAAATAAATAACAACCACAATTGCAATAGTATTGAGAGGTTGATACAAATGTTGTTCAAAGAACAACCTTATACCAAAAACCAAAGTTTATGGTAGGACAACCTGATTTCCTTAACTCAGTAAGGATAAAAAAACTCAAACTAATATAAGAAGCAATTGAAATAAATCTAGCTATTACAACATTCACCACAAGTACATGAAATAAATACAAACATTCACCACACATAAATCACATACATCATCATCATCAACCACCAAACTCCAAGAATTATAGTGGTTCGGTGTGTACACCAACTGCTCTAAAACAACCACACCTACTCCACTCCCAATAATCAAAATCCACATGATATTGGCTTTCACTATGAAAGAAGGTTTTCCAAGGTTCACCTTAAAACCTTTACAATTGCATTTTCAATGGGCTACCACAATTAAAAACCCCACGCTGAGATTTTCAGGCTATCTCTGTCAAAACTAAAATAGAGATTTTCTGGTAATCTCACAAACCAAAAGCTGTAAATGAAAATACTTATCTGAAGATTCTTCTTCGATGTAGCCTAGTAGAACCGCTTCTTTGAAGATGAAGATGTCTAATGTTCAATCACACATATAGAAGGGTTTTAGGTCTAAATGAATTTAAATTAATCTAACCTTGAGCTACTTTGATTCAATTTCTTGGATCTCAAAAATGGTAGATCAGAATTCCCTTTTATCAAATCAGATTGAAGTAGCAAGAGATCAAGAAATTAGAAATCAAAAAAGCTATAAACAAGAATCTTAAATTATCGAACAATAGCTTGACAATCACAGGGACTTATCTCTCAGAGTGGTGGCTTGAATTGACTTGGAATGATTGGAAAAACTGAGAAAAGTCCTCTATTTATATGCTGAAAAACGGTTCCCTCGACTAGTCTAAGGTTAGCCTTGATTGGTCTTGGGAGCAACCAAATTTCAAAAATTCTGGCTCGATCACATAAAACTGACCCTCAACTGATCAAGTGTCCTGCTCAACTGGTCGAGCATAGCACTCGACTGGTCGAGTGGGGCTCAAAATGGTTACTGGAGTTCGAGTCGATCCCTGTTCAACTGGTTGAGGACCTACCAGAAAATTCTAAAATTTTGAATTAAAATCTGGACTGGTCTAGAAAAACCCTGGACTGGTCGAGCCAGACCCTGGACTAGTTGAACATTGACTAGGACTAGTCGAAGCAAAGCCTATAATAAGCACAATGACCCATATTAAATGTGCAATATGTATGACCTAAACCTAAGGTCCTTCTAGGGAAATTTATACCTGAAATGTTGAACATTGAACTTATAGCTTTGGTAAATCCGGTTGATCTTCTTCTTGAAGTACTTGAAGCTTGAACTTGTATACTTGAAACTTGATCTTGCATTTGAAGTAGCACTTGAACTTGGTCTAGAACTTGAATATATACTTGAACTTAGTCTTGAACTTGAAGTTGATGTAGCACTTGAAGTTGATGTTGGACATGAAGTTGATGTAGATAGAACAATCTTCATGGCTTGTAACACATCTTCGTATGAAAGTGAACTTTCCATCACTTAAAGGTCACTTAAAGGTGAACTTTCCGTCATAAACAAGTTCATCATTCCAAAGTGGTTTGTCACTACAAAATTTGACAATACAGGGTGCTTGATATACAACATAGCACTTACATCACCCATAATATAATCACGCATTGTTTTCTTCTTATCTGATGGGTCATAATAGTTCTCACTCCCATAATTATGATAACCCTAACACTCACATAATGTTTTCTTAATCTGTGGGGTGTAATTATTCTCTCACATATGATCACGTAATGATTTCTTAACTGGTGGAGTATTGTATTCCATTCGGTTCTCGATGAGGGTTTCAGAAAATTTTTGAGACATAGGTTATTTCCTATCATAATCATCATACATCCCTTCCCAATATCTCTTATCCATCTCAGCATACTGACGTACCCACTCTTGCATAGTGAAACCTTAACTCTGAATCTAATCTTAAAAAAAGAGTAAAAGAAAAATCCTGCAGCAATAAGAAATCTAAAAATAGAAAGAGAGAGAATTAGAAGGAAGTTACAAAATTAGAAGTTCCTAAATTAAGATCCTACAAAACAAAACAAAACAAGTTAGTTTTTAAAAACAGAAAATAGAAAGTTTCTAAAAAGAGAAAAGGAAAGTTTCTATAAAAAATAAAGTTTCTAAAAACAAAATAGGAAAATTTCTAAACCTAAAAGTAGAAAGATAAGTTAGTTTCTAAAATAATTCAAAAAAACCTAATACTAAAAAGATAAACTTCAAAATCCTAATCTTTACCTAATTCTAAAACTAGCTAATCTAAAAAAAAAAATACAACCGTTAGTCCCCGCCAACGATGCCAAAAACTTGTACACAACCCCAAGTGTAGGGTCGCGATGTAGTAATATTCTCGGTGAGACCGAGGTCGAATCCACAGGGACTGAACTTGGGTGTTGTCTGAAAGTAACTAGAAGTGGAACTAGAAGAAGATGAAAACCTAACTCTATAATATTTGAGAGAGTAATTGTGATTAAAGTAATTAAAACTAGTGAATTTAAAGGTAAGAACTAGGGTGCCAAGGATCCACTTGTAGCAATTGGGAAGCTACCTTGCATGATTCAAGGACACAACTGGAATCAGAGTCCTATCTTATCTAGTTGGTAAGAAGAGAATTGTCAGATCTCTAAACTTCTCATGGATCTAATCATCAATGGATGTGAGTGGTGAAGATTTGGAAGTGATTCCATCACCTAACCATGCCTAGGAGATAAGGCAAACAATAGGATTTACTAATCCCACAACCAATCATAAGATAATTGTGAAAGTTAGGAAGGATTCCATCACCCTACCATGCCCAGGGATGATGGTGAACAATGGGACTTACTAATTTCATAATCTCAATTTCGGAAATTTGGGAAAAGAAGATATCTCAAGCCATTGCAGATCTATTGTAATTTGTCACAACAAACCATTAAAAACTAAAAATATTCCTTCATAATCAAACTAGAATCTAAGAGAGTTCAACAAAACATGAATAATAATAATAAAAAAAAGCAAACATCTCAATCATGCTACAAGCTTCACCTCTTGGCCCTAGCTAAGAGGTTTAGTCAACCATAGACATGATTGAACTAAAGACCCTTAAACAAAACAAAAAGACCAACTAAAGAGGAAGAAGAAGAACTCTCGGACGGTGGCTCCACCCTTTTGCTCCACTTCCTCAAACCGTAGAAGATGCCTAGGGATGCCTTGGGGACCCCTATTTATAGTTTGCAACTCAAACTTTCGCACTAAGTTGGAAAATTTGAGAAACCGCTTTAAATTTTTGCACTTTGTGAGCTGTCTACGTAACCCAGGACTGGTCGAGGACATCCCTCGACTGGTCAGGAGTCACCTTCGATAAGTCGAGGGTTTCCTTCGACGGGTTGAGGATAACTTGATTTTTCATGATTTTATTGTTGGAGTTCGAGTCGAGGAATCCTTGACTGGTCGAGCAGGGTCAGGACTAGTCGAGCAGGAGCCAAGACTAGTCGTGGATTATGTAAATTCACTTCAAAACTTCGATTCTCTTCATTCTTGACTTGATTTTCTTGGATCTTTGGCATGTGAATTCTTCATTCTTAGTTTTCTAAGATCCAATCTTTGGCTTAGTGATTCTTCAGTATTAAATCCATGCTTTTAGCATCCTTTTCAATTCAAGCTCTTAAATTCACCTTGCAACACAAACATGATTAAAATAGAACATTAAGCACTATCATGTTCATAAAACCAAGTAATAAATGGGGTCTAATATGCAATATTTGACCCTCACCACCTACTTTTTCATGTTTACATATTACTGAGAGTTATCCTTTTGGGAATCACTATTCAGTTTACATTCCTTATCACTGCAAGTGATGTGTTAAAGGTATCACAACTACTAAATCGAATATTTATCGTGGACATAATGTGTTACGGGTAGCAGCCCTCTTAGTTGGCACGTAATTCTGTGGGTTGGTTGGCGTGGTGCACAATCGATGCATGTAAATTATAAATGTAGTGTTACATCAACTTTCAGGATTGAATATCGCAAATAGTCACTCCATGAACACATTGTGTTACGTAAATCCTCAACTACATTGTTATGTCGCCTTGAGATGTTCGCATAAATCCACATTAACGTGGGACACCCCGACGAATATCCGTATAGTGAGAGTGTGGGTTGAGCCTGATATCATGAACTATTTTCCACTTGTGATAGTGATCACTACGTATAATGAGCCGCACACACTTTGCTAGGCATACATTCATGTAGATTGTTTGTGCATATTGATATCTCTCATAGTAGTGAAGTACGTGAAGTATCAGAACCCTTACGTTACTTTTATGAATCTCTTGAATCATTGTTAATCTTAAAGGATAACCATCACTATGAGTAGGGCATTGACCCTCTCCCAACCGTACAGATTATGCAGGTGATGTACAGATTGAAGACCTAGAGTATCAGTTCTCTATGGATGATTATGTTGAAAGAATAAGAAGACAGTTTTATGATTTACTTTAACACTTCCGCTGTGAACTCGATAAATGTAATAAGATCCCATTGAGAGGGCATTTGATTTTTTTATTTTTTTTTTACACTGATGAAATATAATCAATACAATTGAATTTATTCTTGTGGATGTTACCTTCCTGAATGTATCTAGATGTGATTCAAATGTAAAAAAAAGGCGTGATTTTCAAAAGCATCCAATTTGTACATCATTAACACCTGGTTTCTCGGGCATGGGCGTTACAGAGATATTCCAATGGGGGTCTTAAAAGATGTATGGTAAGCCTATAAAGCATCGGTCAAACGGATTGACCAATTATTGAGTGTGAAATATTGCATATTTCTCCCTGTTTATACCTTAGTTTTATAAGGATGATATTTCTTAATCGATTTAATTATGCATGTTTTCATGTGAGAGGTGATTTCGAGAGCTTAAAGGTGAAATTGATGCCAAAAGGAATATTTATGCTCAAAAGACTACTAAATGAAGATTTGGAGATTTGGAAGTCATTAAAGAAGAATTCACATGCCAAAGAACAAAGAAAACCAAGTGAGGAATGAAGAGCATCAAAGATTTGAAGTGAGGAAAAGGAATCCTGAAATTATCCTAAAAATAAACATATTCCTGAAATTGTCCTGAAAAGGCATATTCTGAAACTCTGATTCTATTTTTGAAAACTGCGTAGAGTGTATAAATTTGAGGCAGTTTAAACCTTGAGCATATTTTTGGAAACCACGCAGAGTGCGTAAATTTGAGACAGTTTCTTGATTTTTCCAACTTGGTGTGAAAGTTGGAGTTCCACAACTATCTTGCACACACACGTACACCACCCTTTAAACTTTCTATAAGCTTATACATGATAGATGCATGTAGATGATGAGAGGACTTAGTCAAGCTGAGGCAGGAGCGTGTGGCAGAGCTTCTGGAGCTTTTGGCATTTGTTTTGTATTTCCCCTTCATGTATTGTGCTCAAGTTTTTTATATTAGTGGATATGTGTTGATGATGTTACCTTCGTGATTTGTGTATACATGTGGTTGTGCTCCTTTATTTAAAAAAAAAATACATTGAAAATCCTCCTTGTAGGATCCCAGGATTGGAACCTGGCGTATGGGGGGTGGGAGCCGAGAATGGGGTACTACGGAGGTTGTCAGCATCGGATTCAACGATCGGGAATTCTGTAAGCCCGTTTTCTGATTTTGGGAATACCTAAGGATAACATCACATATCTACTAATAGCTACCTTACACTCTATGATTGTTGAGCACTTAGAATGATTAGGTCCCCGAGTTTGAATAACTTAAAGATTTTTTGATATAACTCCCCATCATATGTATATTCAAGAGTGTTCAAGGATGATAGGCCCTTGTTCCTTCCTGTAGGACATGACACCCAAGCGAGTGACCCAAGCAAATTACACTCCCCCGCCGAGATTCTGTTCCCCACCGAGACACGCACCCCGTCCGAGTCTAATACAAATTGACTTGACCTTGTCGTGATGCACCACCAGTGCGGCGGATGTTGCAAGCGATAACCGCCATTCTTCAAAGAGGAGACTGGAAGAGGAAGGCCCCCTCCAGTAGCCCCTGACAGTAGCAAAGGTGCACAACCTGCCAAGCTCTAGTGGCACCGCCAGCACCACCTTTGAGACAGCTCCCCAGTGTCTGTTATAGATGTTGTGGGTAGGACACCATAGGTGGGAGTATCCCCGTCCTCAGTAGCAGCCTCCACAACAACAGCAGCGATGACATTATCTGCCACCAAGGCACTCGTAGCAGCATAGATCGCCACAGCAGCAGCCGCGACCTAAGAGGAGACCTGTAGCTCCTCAACCGACCCAGACCAGATTCTGCCCAACAGGACCCACAGTCATCAGGAGGAGTCATTAATGATTCGTGCGACCAGACCTTAGGACTGTCTTGATAAATTACTCATCATAGTGTAAATGAGGCATCTTGGGAGTAGGGTTGAGGTTCGCAAGCGCTATCCCCATCTTTTTGATGTTTAATTGTATGTAGTGGTTCTGATTATATATATAGGGATATGGTTTCCCTTCCTTTGTGCTTTGTCTAGTTGCGTTTTAGTGTAAATTTTGAGGACAAAATTTTTATTAGGAGCGGAGAGCTGTGAGGGCCGTATCCTAGTCTGTACCGTTCCTTAAACTCACGCTATTCTCCCTGTTGAATCTCGGCAACCACTGGTTTGTAGACAACGCTTGCGCCTGTCCCTAAGTCTCACCCTGTCAACCTGAGTCAACTCAACTGGAGACTTAAACCCTTGTGACTGCGCCATCCCCGTAGTTTTAATGCCACGACTTGCGTACTAATGCGATACCTGGGCCAAGAGTTGTGGGCTCGCGTTTATTTCGAGGAAAACGCTGCGCGTTATGAATCCCAAGAGAATCTCTACCATCTATCACATCAATCGATTAAATGCAAGTCAAGTACACAACCCATCCTTCTCTTACACTAGCCATCCCCAAAGTCAACTCTCTCTCTCTCCACCCTTCCCTTTTCTTACACATACCCATCCCTCTCTTACACCACCCATCCCTCTCATCCATCCCTCTTACAACACCATCTCATCACTCATTCTCTCTACCATTTCCCAAGCTTCCATGACAGAAAAGCTCTAAGGAGAGAATAGCTAAGTATGGCCCACTTCCTACCCCCTCATCTCACCATTTAACCCGTCAAACTTCATCATCCACCCTTAAAGAAGAAGCTTACGAGCTAAGGAATCCAGGAGCTAAAGAAGAAGACAATCAGTGGGTGATCTTAGGAATTTCATCCTTGATTTCTATTTGATTGTCCACTTGTGGTGGGACCCATTTGATGCATTATAAACCGAGAGGAGCTCATAGTGGCGGAGCTCCTCCCTCACACACACATCTCTCTCTTTCTTTCTTTCTCTACCTCTCTTTCCTTCCTTAATCGATGGCCCACCCCAATGTATAGATTTCATCCACGTAGTCCACATATGGATCCAACTTGCTACCCATTTTCGGGCAGGGCTGGACAAACGAAAAATATAAATATTAGTTTTAATCCAAAATGGGTGGGTCACACTGACGTGGACCCCACATCAATGTATGTATCTTACCAGGTCGTCCATTAGTGGGCCCTGATTTGATTGGGCCCAGCTGCTGGAGCTGGCATCGTCCAGCCTCCAGCAGGCCTAGACGTTGGCAGTTTACAACATAAAATAATAATAATAAATATATATATATATAATATTGTATATATATAGCTAGTGGGCCCCATGTGGGACCCACTTGATATACATGCTTCATTCAGACTGTCCAGACGGTGGGCCTGGACGGAGGGAAAACATATATCAACTTGATCCAAACTCGGTGATCCATCCATGTGGGACCACCATGATTTATGTATTTTATTCACACCGTACACTGATTGGATGGTGGGACCCACCTAGCACGTGTGGGGTCCACCACCATCCATCAGGGACAGTGGGACCCACCGTGCTGAGTGTGCTAGACGTACACCATCCTCCTAGGGGCTCGACTTGATTACATGTGGTGTATCCACACCGTCCAGTCCCTAGCTGGTGGGACACACATGATGTGAATGTTTAATCTACGCCATTCGTCTAACGGACCCGCTATGATATAAGTGTTTTACCCTCACTATCCATCTGTGAGATCCACCTGCCTGGAAAGCTGATTGGCTAGAGTACCTCAAACCAGCTATGTATCTGTTGTATTGATGCTAGCAGGTTCCGTGGGCCTAATCATGAGGTATGCGTTCTTTCTAAATCGTCCATCTGATGGGGTGTGGACCCCCACACGTGTGGTCCCACCTGGTGAGATCCACACCATCCAGACCCTGAACGTTGGGTCCCACGCAGCCTCGCAGCCACTATATTGACATCTACAAGGTCTGTGGATCTTGAGGTACGCATTATATCCTACCATCCATCCATATGGCCACCTTACATGTGTTGCACGTGTAGGGCATGGGGCCTACCCAGATGTATGTATTATCCCCGTTGTCCATCCATTTGCTGGACGGTGGGACCCATCTGCACGTGTAGGGTCCCCACCGTCCAGCTAGGACATGGACCCCACATTTTACATATGTGTCTTGCATCCACATCGTCCACATGGGGCCACTTTGATATTGTGGTCCATCCACACTGTCTATTATGGCCCCCACAATGATGTATGTCTTTTAGCCATGTTGTCCAGTCCGCTAGACGTGCGGCCCACAATAATGTGTGTTTTAGCCACGCCGTCCAGTCCACTGGTCATGCGGCCCACCTTATATGTATGTGTTGTACACACATCGTCCCTCCATGGGACCCCCTCGATGTATGGGTTTTATCCATCCCGTCCATCCAGATGTGTTAGACGTGGGCCCACCATGATGTACGTGTTTTATCGGCGCCGTCCAGCCCGTGGACCTTTCAATGATGTATCCGTTGTATATCCAGCTGATGGGGCCCATTTTGTAGTGCATAGGGCCCACCTTGATGTGTTTATTAAAGCACACTACTCATTTATTTTCTGAGCTATGTGGGCAGCCCCATCAAGCCACTATGATGAATGTGTTGCACACACTATCCATCCCTTATGCCTAGCTCATAGGCCCATGCGTGAAGCCCAACATGATGCATATGAGGCCATAAGATGAGGCCCAATATAATGTTGGAGAGGCCCATGAGTGAGGCTCGATGCAATTTATATGTGGCCCATTATGATGTATGAAAGGCCCATTTGGTGAGTCCCAATGTGATGTATAGGAGGACTTTGTGTGAGGGCCAATGGGGTGTGTATTAGGCTCTTACATGAGGCCATGGGCCCACTATATGTTAGGCTCTATGTGGGCCACTCCTTGGGAGCAATGTTGGTTAAATGTCCATATTGATGGGCATTGATGGTTAAATGTACACATTGTGACCTTCCCTTAGGCCTTTGTTAGGCCCATTCTCATCCTGCTCTAAGTGGGTTGACCATAATCATTGGGCCCCATTGATAATTGCATGATCCATCTATTCTTATTGGGCTAACCCAAATGTTGGGCTCCCATTAGTTGCTAGTAGGGTTGTTTTCAATTTTGGAGTCCATCTAGGACTTATTTGGGCCTCCTAGGGCATCTAGCGGGCCATATGATAGTATGTTGAAGGAAGCCCATTCTGGATCCTTAGGATTATAGGTAGGTCACCTAGTCTCAACCTTGTTATGAATAGAGTTCATCATCATCGTAGATGGAAGGATCCATGCTATCAGATTTAGTATATCCACAGTTGAGGATTGACCCTCATGTTATGGATCTGTTGTCCATCTATGGACCCCACCTTGTGTATAGGCCGATTATCGATGCCAACTATGAGTACATGCTAGTATAACAACATGATATGAACCATTGAGATGGTATGAGGCCTATCGTAATTGTATTAGGCCCATTCTCATATCCCCTTAGTGGGCTAACCCAAATTGATTGGCCCTTATTATTATTAGTATGATCCATCTCACCTTATCGGGCTATCCCAATTCTTTAGGTCCCCATTGATTCTAGTAGAAGTACCCAAACCTGGAAGCCCACTCTTAGGCCTATGAGTAGGCCATCTAGACCCATCCCTTTTACAAGGAGGATGCATTATCACCTCTGGCCATATGTAGAAGAATCTATGGTATTATATTTAGTGTATCTGCTGTTGAGGACCGATCCCCATGTTATGGATTAGATCTACTGTCTTTCTATGGACCCCGCCATATATAGGCCAATTATTGATTACGACTATGTTAGTATATGCATTGAGTATGTGTTAGTATAACACTATGATTGTATAAGGTCATTGCAAGGTTAATTGTTATATGAGGCTCATTGTGACCATGTCAGGCCCGTTGTGATTGTATGAGGCCCATTGTAATTATATGAGGCCCACTGTGAATGTATAAGACTCATTATGATGGTATAAGATCCATTATGATGGTACGAGGCCCATTGTGATTGTATGAGGCCAATTGTGATTATATGAGGCCTGCTGTAATTGTATAAGACTCATTATGATGGTATGAGATCCATTGTGATTGTATGAGGCCCGTTGTGATCGTATGAGGCCCGCTGTGATTATATGAGGCCCGTTGTGATTGTATAAGACTCATTATGATTGTATGAGATCCATTGTGATGGTACGAGGCCTGTTGATATTATATGAGGCTCATTGTGATTATATAAGGCTCATTATGATTGTATGAGGCCCAATTATGATGTAAGAGGCCCATCATATGTAAGAAGACCATTATATGCGTGAGGCCTATTATATGTGTGAGACCTACCATGTGTAGGTGATTATTGCACACCACCCATTCACCTATACGGGCTATGGGTTGTCTTATACCGGCCCACTATGATGTATGTGATTATAATCATGCTCGGGATACTTCATGATACATGCCCATACACACCATCTGCATGCTTGTTATGAAGGGTGATTTAACATGCCATGTGTCATTGGGCTGATTGTTTATGGGATTCCCTGAGAGATGGAGTTGCCCCACATGAGCCCGCCATATGTGCAGGTTTGATGCATGACTAGATGGTATGACTCATGCATCTCGCATTTTGTGATATAACCACCGTACGCCCTAATAACATCAGGGTCGTGCCCTCCATAGGCATTCGTGGATGGCAGATGGGACACCGAAAATGTTTAGTTTTAGCATACGGGCACGATAGATGTCCCTGGGTGAAAATTCCTAAACCCCCGAGGCTAGGGGACGCCCTAACATCGAAACCGAGTGGATATATATGAGCGCATGAGGGCCGTATACCAGTAGGCTACATCTCCCACCCTGTCATGGTCGGTTGGGAAGGGGTGTGGCCTTACCCGCCTGAAGGAGTAAGCAATGTTAGGCTGAGTCTAACCAGCTCATAAATGGGTCCGCTATCGACAAACCGGGCCGATATTGGTAAGCAGATAGTGATGTCTCTTCCACTTACCCAATTGTGCGCTTGATGGGGTGGCAAGCTGGCGTAGAGTGTACTAGACCCTAGTGATGATCCCAGAGATGTACGGTACTGATATGTAGACTTATCGAGTAGGAGTTGCATACTTAGCATTTTACTCATTTATCCATTCATTAACTATCCACTCGGGCTGGTAGTGCGCAACTAATTTATTATGTGTACCTTCGCAATGGCGAAGATTTCGGTTGGGGTGCGCGACTAACCTGAGATCAAGAGTTTACCATATTGAGTCTAGCTATCCAAATTTGTATGGGACTGGTTTGGATAGAAGTCCCTTGTGATGGACCTCACAGCTTGCGATACTACGTACTATCATCCCGACTCCACACTTCAGCTTTGTCATTTCTTTCACACGGCATATTACATTATATCCTTAGCATATAGCATTTGGTTTACTATGCTTCTGTATTGCATAGCCTGAATGAGGTTAATGGTACTATGGACTCACCAGGATCTGCATATGACATTACATCCACGACATATGGCATTTAGGTTACTATGTTTCTGTATTTATATGGCCTAGATGAGGCTGATGGTGTTCGTGGCTCTTCAGAATTACATTTTGTATTGCATCCTCGGTATCTGATATTTGGCTCATTATGACTCTGCATTGCATAGCTGATCTGCATCGCATACTCTGATATTAAATGACTTATAGCTTGCCAGTATTCTGCTTACACTGATATTTGTGTGCTTAGCATTTACCTTGCGCACACAAGTACACCACCCTCTAAGCTTTCTATAAGCTTGTGCACGATAAATGTGTGCAAGTTACAATAGGACACAGTCGAGCTGAGGCAGGAGCATGCAGTAGAACTTTTGGAGCTTTTGGCATTTGTCTTGTATTTCCCCTTCACGTATTGTGCTCAAGGTTTTTATATTAGTGGATATGTGATGATGATGTTGCCTTTGTGATTTAGGTACACTTGTGCTTATGCTCCTTTATTTATTTTTTTTTAAAAAAAAATCACGTTGAAAATCCTCATTATAGGATCCCAGGATCGGAACCTGATGTATGGGCACTGGAAGCCGAGAATGGGGTACTATGAAGGCTGTCAGCATCGAATTTAATGGTTGGGAATTCTGTGAGCCCATTTTTTTATTTTGGGGGGTGACACCTTGGGCATGGTTGGATGATGCAATCCCTTCTAATATTCATAATTCTATTATGATTGATTGTAGAATTGGTTATCCTGTTGTTCGTCATTGTCTCTAAGGCTTGGCTAAGTGATGGAATTACTTCCAACTCTCACAACTCTCATCCATTGAGAATTAGGTCAATAGAAGTTCAGATTTGGTTTTATTGAGATATCTTCCAATTGGATAGGATAGGACTCTAATTCCAATTGTGTTACTTGAATCAAGTAAGAGGGCTCCTTGATTGTTATAAGTGGATCCTTGGAAACCCTAGTTCACACCTTTGAATTCTTAAGTTTTTAATTAAACGCTTCAAAATTACTCCCTTTAATTTCAAAATTAGATTCACATCTTCTTCTAGTTCTACTTCTAGTTACTTTCAGAATACACACGAGATTAGTCCCTGAGGATTCGACCTCGGTCTCACTAAGATTATTACTAAATCGCAACCCTACACTTTGGGTTGTGAACAATTACTATATCGCGACCCTGTACTTGGGGTTGTGAAAAAGTTTTGGTGTCGTTACCAAAGACTACGACTACATTTTTTCTAGAATTAACTAGTATTAAAATTAGGTTAAGATTAGGGTTAACTTTTTTCTTTTTTTAGGATATGATCTTTCTGAAATTGTTTTTAGAAACTAACATTGTTTTCTGTTTTGTAGGATCTTAACATAGTAATTCTAATCTGGTAACCTCATTCAAATTCTTTGTTTCTTTTTTAGATTTCTTATTTGCTTTGGTTTTCTTTCTTCTAGATATTAGTTGTTTGGTGCTTGAGGGTTGTGCGTGTTTCATGCCCAAGTGGGTTCATGAAAACACTCAACGTCTCTTAAGTGAATGAGGATTATTCGAAGGGTTACCTATCCATCAAAGGATTAGGCACCACTTAAAATTCTCTCAGTTAATTGAAGTAATAGCTATAAATCAACCTCAACCACCAGTTGAGGAAGTTTAAGATGAAAATGAGGTGCATAATGCACCTCCGCCTCGTACTCTATGAGATTATTTACAACCGGCGGGGTGAGTACACCTTCCTGCATGATATTTCCATTGAATGCAGGAACTATGGTTATTAAACTAGGGGTAATTCAACTCATCCTTAAGTTTCATATACTAGAATCTGAAAGTCCATATTTGCATATGAAAGAGTTCGATGAAATCATATTTACATTACACTTCCCGAACGTGTCTGAGGACACAATTAGACTGAAATTGTTTCCTTTCTCTTTGAAAGAAAAGGCTAAGTCGTGGTTACATTCCTTAAGACCAAGGTCCATTGGCACATAGGCTGAGATGACAAGGGAGTTCCTTAAAAAAAATTTCCCTAT
Organism: Magnolia changhungtana; assembly: GCA_030180095.1. NCBI lineage: Eukaryota > Viridiplantae > Streptophyta > Magnoliopsida > Magnoliales > Magnoliaceae > Magnolia > Magnolia changhungtana. Next base: position 11,507,159 of record JASAUF010000215.1, read on the forward strand.
CATAAAACATATACCTTACGAAAAGCAATCATGAATTGTGCACAAAAAGAGGATGAGACCTTCTTCCAATGTTGGGAGCGATTTAAGGATCTCATAAATTCATGTCCACAAAATGGTTACGAAACATGGTGTATAATAAGATTTTTTTTATGAGGGATTGACCTCACCCATGCACTAATTTGTGGAGATGATGCGTAATGGGAAATTCATGAATAAGGAAGCCAATGATGCGTGAGATTATTTTGATAAACTTGCTGAAAACGTGGAATCATAAGAGGCCTCTTAAAAATTACCACTTCTAAGCCTACTCAATCAAAGGAATTAGGAGGAATTTATGTTCTAAATGATGAAGATGATATAAATGCAAGAGTGGTTAAACTCACAAGAAAAGTCGAGGCCATGGAACTTAAGAAGGTAGAACCCGAAAAGCCTACGGAAGTTGTTTGTGGTATTTGTGCTTATAACATACATATGACTGAGAATTGCCCAATAATTCCTGATTTTCAAGAGATATTGAATGAGCAATCAAATGCCATAAACAACTAACAAAAACTTTTTAGTGGACCCACCTCAAATACATATAACTCAAGCTGGAGGAACCATCCAAACTTTAGTTGGAGGAACGGACAAACGGCTACTCCTCAAGGGATCCTTAACCAATTTATAAATCAAATGAAACCTCAAGAGGATCCGGTCTTAAAACATATACAAAACTAAGACCTTTTTAATCAGGGTATGCTGGAAGCCTTTCAAGACCTTATAAAGGCCATACAATGGCTTGAAACAAAAAATTCGATTGGGGAGAAAGGGATCCTTCCGACTCAGCCCCAACCTAAAATAGTAATATGAAATCAGTGACCCAAGCTCTTCAAAATAGATGGAGCGGGCTAAGTCTATCACCACTCTTGGGAGTGGGAAGACAATTGACAAATCTATTTCGGTGATGACTGAAAAGCCTAAGGACCCGAAAATATATGAGAATGATAGACCTAACAATGCTCCACATGGGTTAAAACCAAAACCTCAAAGTAAGTCGATTGTGTCATTCCCTCAACGGTTGATTGCACCAAAATCTCTCTCTAACTCTCAAGATATTCTAGAGGTGCTTAAGCAAGTGAAGGTTAACATCCCTCTACTGGATGTCATTGAACAAATCCCTTCATATACCAAAATTCTGAAAGATTTATGTACGACCAAAAGACGACAAAACATACAAAAGAAAATCTTTTTGACAGAAAAAGTGAGTGTTATCCTCTAGAAAGATGTGCCACAAAAATACAAAGATCCTAGTAGCCCAACGATCCCTTGTGTAATTGGGAACCACCGGATTGAGCACGTATTTCTTAACTTGGAGGCGAGCGTAAATCTGATCCCGTACTCGGTTTACGAACAATTGGGTCTAGGTGAATTAAAACCCACCCGGACTACATTATAACTTGCCGATCGCTCAGTTCGTGTACCGAGAGGGATGATTGAGGATGTGTTGGTCTAAGTTGATAAATTCTACTATCTAGTAGATTTTATTGTGCTAGATACTCAACCTATCATAGATATGAGAACTCAAATACTCGTCATTCTTGGTCGCCCATTCCTTGCTACATCAAATGCTATCATTAATTGTAGGAATGGAATTATGAATTTATCTTTTGAAAATATGACATTGGAGCTCAACATCTTTTTCAATATGAACAAACATTTAAAGGATGATGACGATACCCATGACATTAACATAATCGATTCTTTCGTGGAAGATAGAACACTCTTGACTCTATACTCTGACACTCTTAAGACATGCTTGGCTCACTCCCTTGATTTAGATGATGACAGGATTAGGGAGATGGATGCCTTATGCCTTACTTAATGCTATGCCAGTACTCGAAGTTAACCGGTGGAGGCCACAATTTAAGAAATTGCCCCAAATCGATGTAGTGCCTCGACCGTCTAAGCTCAAAGCACCGAAGCTTTACCTAAAACCTTTGCCCATTGATCTTAAATATGTTTATTTAAGTCAAGATGAGACATACCCGGTGGTGATCTCTTCCCACCTTGAGAAAGAATAAGAGAGTGTGCTTATTTTCACTCTCATTGAGCAAGGCATTTCATAAGTCCCAAGGGAATTGTGCTTGGACACATAATTTCATCTAAGGTATTGAGGTAGACAGGGTAAAAATTGATATTATCTCTAACCTACCCCCACCCAAGAGCGTACGTGACGTGCAGTCCTTCCTAGGACATGCCGGATTCTATAGACGATTCATAAAGGACTTTAGTCATCTCTCTAGCCCTTTATGCAATCTACTTCAAAGGAATGTACCATACAAGTAGACCGAATAATGCCAAAAAGCTTTCACTAAGCTCAAGGGCATGTTAACTTCCGCACCTATCATGTAGCCACCAGATTGGAACATCCCTTTTGAGATTACATGTGACGCATCTGACTATGCCATTGGGGCGGTGTTAAGACAGAGAAAAAAAAAAAGAAGTCATATGTTATTCACTATGCAAGTAGAACTTTAAATTCCGCCCAAGTGAACTACTCTACATCGGAGAAGGAACTCTTAGCTGTAATGTTCCCTTTGGACAAATTTAGGTCCTACCTGATCGAATCTAAGATCATCATCTACACGGACCATGCAGCACTAAAGTATCTTCTTTCTAAGACGAATGCTAAGCCCCGCCTAATAAGATGGATCCTCTTACTCCAAGAATTTGATATTGAAATACGAGACAAAAAAGAAGTAGAAAACGTAGTGGCAGACCACCTTTCTCGACTTGATGTCCCTGATTCCCTTAAGCCAACACTGATAATGATATGTTCCCTAATGAACAATCGTTTAAACTCTCCCAACTACCTTGGTTTGTTGACATTGCAAATTCTCTTGCTATAGGTTTCACACCAACATATTGGACTACGCAAGATAAGAAAAAATTCTTCGCTGAGGTACGTAAGTTTTCTAAGATGATCCTTATTTGTTTAAATATTGCCCAGACCAAATTTTTAGGAGCTGTGCGCCAGAAAATGAACATCAGAGTGTCATCTCCTTTTGTCATTCTCAGGCCTGTGGTGGTCACTTTTTCTGCTAAAAAGACCATGACCAAAATTCTGTAGTGCGGCTTTTACTGGCCCATGATGTTCAGACATACGCATGAGTTTTGTAAAGCTTGTGAGCGTTGTCAGAAATTGGGAGGGTTGTCCCATCGAAATATGATGCCTCTTAACCCCATTCTTATCATTGAATCATTTGATTATTGTGGCATCAATTTCACAGGACCATTCCCCCAATCCTTTGGAAATATATACATTTATTAGCAGTAGACTATGTCACTAAGCGGGTCGAAGCGATCCCGTGCCAGAATAATGATCGTAAAATGGTTATTCAATTCTTAAAAGAAAAAATCCATTCCTGATTCAGAATGCCTCGAGCCATCATTAGTGATGGAGGTTCACACTTTTGTAATAGGTCATTTAAGAACTTAATGAAGAAATATAACATCTCTCATAAAGTGAGCTATAATGCCCTAAATTTCGAGGGTTAAATAAAGCTCTACTCCCAAAATTTAGAACATCACTTATGTCTTGTGGATGATGAGATTCAGATTTCTTTCATGTTCATGAGTTAAGCATGCATGGGATTATACTAGGCAACACATCATACTCCAGATTTAATTAAGTTAAGCAAGTGCGGCATTCTAAACATGTTTGTACAAGTATGCAAATGTTTCACAAGGTTTCTTCCAGACTATGAGTACATAATCGGGTTCAATATATATATATATATATATATATGTATCATTTAAAAAAAAAACAAAATGTGGAAATGTAAATGTGTCCAACTAAGCCCAGATGCCTCAGTGATCCCTGAGTAAAGGTACGTAGCCTAGATCGACCCGTCCGAGAGTTGGAAGTAGGAGAATTCCTCCTCCTTATCCAAGAAGTCCTGCTCCATTGCATAGACGTCATTTGTACCTACATCTACATCAGAGTCTGGTTGATGTTTTAAGAAACCATCCCAGAATGGGAGTGAGTGATCAACTCAGTTGTTCTATAAGGTAAAAGTTAAACATGTTATCAAGTCAATCAAAGCAGTATTGATAAAGCAATCGTAACAATCACTTCCTATCTACTATTTTTAATGTAGGAATGGGGTGCAAGTAACGATGCTTGCCCTCACCCAACAATGCTCCCTCAACACGTGACTCCGACCGCCTATTTCACATATGACAACACTTCCTCAATTGTGCAACTTCAACGCCTTTTTGGCACATCCTAACTAATGCAGTGTGATGTATGGTCGTGTTAGCCAAGTGATTAATTAGGCTTATTCATACAGTAAGTTAGGGAAGCTAGCGTACCTCCCTTTTTTAATATTGATCCCAAATCGAACATTTGGCATCGGACAACAACAATGGTCCTACTCCTATGTCTTGGATCCATCTAGGTTCATCACCCCTAGTTAAATGCATACGATAGGAAAGTTCCAAGAAATTGTGCTCACAGTCACTACTGGGAGGTTCGTCACACCAACGTAGGCTAACAGCACGAACATAGTGTCCCATACCACCATGCCCGGTTCATAAGTCTTAAGGATCGTGGTACCATGGTTAAAGCGGATCTTTACATTGGTGAGGGGTACCTTAGATTCAAGCATTCATGTCCATACATGGTAAACACACAATAAGTCAATCGGTTCATTAGGCAAGCTCGATTGGTACGGGCGCACGCTGACTTAATCTACATGGAGCTCATAAGTCCCCCTCGTGGCCTAGCCACTGTCGACCATCGTCGTGCGACTCATATTTATCGAGTTTACCTAAGGTGGCAAGACTAATTCGGCCACCCAAACAAGGACTTTTACCAATTGCTTGGGCTACGTTTATAGCCTTAATCCTACTCAAATGCGGCTAGCAATCATGTGTAATATTTATCCTAGCATTCAACAAACAATCCAAGTGGATTTCTCATGTGGGCATTTCATCAAACACATAGACCATGCTAATACAACATGCATTTATCAATTGATTTCATAGAGGAAAATATACACACGCATAAAACAATGAGAATCCTACCTTAATACTCATAGTAAATACAATTCATCAATAATTTCTCATTTAGACAATTTATCAAACACAAAGACTACGTTAGTTACAACATATGTTTTATCAATTCTTTATGCAGAAAGATCTACATGCATATGACAATGATGAATCCCAGGTTAGTAATCATGGCAAGCACTAATTATTTTCTATTCCTCATTTAAACATTTCAACAAACGCATAGGGTGCATCATTTATTTATCACAGTTCATAGGTGTATCTCATACAGAAAATCATCATATTTAAGACAATACGGAAACAATCAAGACAGACATAAATCATTAGCTGTCATGAAAACATTGATAAACTGTAACCTAAGCGTTTATAATCCGCACCTTTCGTCAATATGCTCGACTCGGACTCAGTCCAAATTCTATGTTTCCAAAAATGAAACGTCAGGCACCTAAACGATGAAACTGGTTAGCTAGGTTTACGAAAAACTATCCGGGAGTTCTACATCGATATTAGGGTTGGTATTTCTTACCCGAAATCGTAGCCGAAAGAGGTTTGGTAGTGCAACAGGGCGGTGATTAGGCGCATGGATTTATGGGAGAAGATTTCTACAGCGATCTCCCAAAGTTCTCCTTCTCTCTTTCCTCTTTTCTCCTCTCTCTCCCTCTAAGGTTTGTGAAATTCATATATGGGAGAGAGAGGGTGGAATGAGGGCTATTTATAGCCCCAGACGTGATGCAAATGGCCTAGAGCCACTTTATACATTGTTTATACCCTGTGGGTCGCCGTTTCTGACGAGCAGGGTTCTTAGGGAGGCCCACTATTCATCTACATCATGGGGTACACTCCCTGACAATGGATCCATGCTAGGACACGATTTTGGTGCGATCGGATATGCTGATCGACATTGGAGAGTCTATCTTAGATCGACGGTCTTATGTGTCCAATTGGGGCCATGGTTATACGGATAGGAGCAGGGAAATTTCCTTTCCTCATGGGTGAAGTTTGGTCACAAACTAACGGTCCGAATTCTTCAACTTTGTGTGAGAGCGAATGACCCAATTCACTTAAGTTTCAGTTCATTTTCTAAGGATATTCGCGTTTCTCACGATCTTAACTTACGACTCAAGTTGGACATTTTTGGACACTATTGGGCTTAATTCTCGCGATGGTTGTCAAGCCCAACAGGACGGACATCTTCCTATAATTTCGCGATCATCGGACCCTTGATGTGCAGTCTAGGTCCGTTACCAAGTTTCAATGTACTCCCGAGGGCGATAGGCCGTTGGGATTTCTTTTAGGTCTTAAGATGACATTGAGCTAGTGGTATCCCTGGTTATAAACCTTCCCATTTGTGAAAATGGTTGCCCAAGCTTAATCCACCGATTATTTAGTACTTAACTAAATCCCATCTAAATTATATGACAGGATGCGATCCTTGGGTTGTTCTACCTGAGGTTGTACTCGGGTCTTTGTATAGATTTTTCAGGATGTTTCAATCTACCCGCCTTAAAGAAAAATTTTATCCCCAAAATTTGTACCTTTTCGTACTCCTCAAGGATTTGTGGGTAGTTCTTACGGACTTCATCTTCCGTTTCCCTAGTAGCCTCCTCCTTAGCGTGGTGTGTCCATAACACTTTCACGAGTGGGATGACCTTGCTGCACAATACTTGCTCTTTCCTATATAGAACATGTGTGGGCCGCAATACGTAGGTGGCGTCTTCCCTTAGTTGTACCCGCCCTCACCTGATGATATGAGTAGGGTCGGGAACATACTTCTTTAGCATTGACACATGAAACACGTTGCATACGCCTGAGAGTGGCGTGGGTAAGGCGAGATGATATGCCACCACACCCACTCGGTCTAAAATCTAGAAAGGCCCAATGAACCTCGGCGTGAGTTTCCCTTTCCTGTTAAAATGAAGTACTCCCTTTATTGGGGAAACTTTAAGGAATACATGGTCCCCAACTTTAAATTCCAGCCGCCTGCGTCTCGTATCTGCATAGCTCTTCAGCCCACTATGGGCAGTAAGGAGTCGACGCCTAATAATATTAATCTTTTTTTAGGTCGCCTGAACCAGATCTGGGGCAACTAAACTCTTCTCGCTAACTTCCGCCCAACAATGCGGAGCTAGACATGGGCGTCCATACAAGGCTTCGTAAGGATCCATACCAATGTTTGCTTGGAAACTGTTGTTATAGGCAAATTCGGCATAAGGGAGATAGTCATCCCAGCTGTCCTTGAAGTCAAGTATGCAAGCTCGTAACATGTCCTTAAGTATCTGATTTACCCGTTCTGTCTGCCCATTGGTCTGTGGGTGGAATGTTGTACTAAACTTCTGCTTCACCCCATCACCTCTTATATTCGAGTCCAGAACATAGACGTGAATCGTGTGTCTCAGTCTGACACAATCTCTAGAGGAACTCCATGCAGTCGTACTATCTCCTTAATGTATAGCTTAGTTAAGTCATCTGCTGAATTAAAACTCGAATCGGGAGGAAATGGGCCGACTTTGTCAACAGGTCCACAATCACCCAAATGGAGTCATGCCCCTTTCTCATCTTTAGTAACCCAGAAATGAAATCCATAGATATGAAATCCCACTTCCACTTGGCTATGGGCATGGGTTGGAGTAAACCCGAGGGTCGGCTGTGCTCGGCCTTGACTTGTTGACATATAAGGCATTGAGATACAAAATCTGCTATTTAAGCTCTCATGTTATCCCACCAGTACAGTCGTTTCACGTCCCGATACATTTTCGTACAACCCGGATGAATTGCCAACTTTGAATTGTAAGCGACCTCTAGAACTTTTCTCCTCAAGTTGTGAAGGTTCGAAATGCATAGGCAGCCATGATATCGCAAACTTCCATCTAAGCCAATCATCCATTCTGATTCTTCACCGTCACTTACACGCTCTCTCATCTTCAACAATAGCTTATCTTCTTTCTGAGCTATAATGATTCGGTCATTAATAAGTAGTTGTACGTGGAACCGTGCGACGCTCTCGAATGGCTCCTCCACTGTCAGCCTCTATTCGAAATCTTGCACGAACTCCACCATATTCCACTCTCTTACCATTAGTGGGGCTGCAATTCCATTTTTTCTTGCGGCTCAACGCATCGGCCACAATGTTGACCTTGCTAGGATGGTAGGAGACTTCAAACTTGAAGTCTTTCAATGTCTCCATCCAACGGTGTCACCTCATATTCAACTCCCTCTGTGTAAAGATGTACTTGAGGCTCTTATGGTCGCAAAAGAGCTCGAACTCCTCTCCGTAGAGGTAATGAATTCAAAACTTTAATGCGAAAATGACTGCCGCCAACTCCAGGTCGTGAGTGGGGTAATTTTCTTCGTGTTTCCTCAATTGTCGTGAGGCATAGGCGATCACCCTATCCTTCTGCATAAGCACACACCCCAAACCGACTCGAGAGGCATTGGTGTAAATAGTATATTTGACCCCTTGCTCTGGCAGCACTAGTACGATCACAAACATTAACTTATCCTTTAATTTTTAAAAGGTTACCTCTACTTTCTCATTATAAGGAAATTTAAGATCTTTTTGAGTAAGTTGGGATAATGGTCAGGCTATCTTGGAGAAATCTTTAATGAATCGATGATAGTAACCGGCAAGTCTGAGGAAACTCCTCACTTCTATAACTGAGTCGGTCTGCTCCCAGTCCTGTACCGCGGTCACCTTGGCAAGGTCCACGGTGATTCCTTCCTTGAAAATTATGTGTCCCAAAAACTTGACTTCTTCCTTCTAAAAGTTGCATTTTCGGTATTGGGCAAACAATTGATTCTGCCTAAGAGTATCAAGGACTGCGAGCAGGTGTTCTTCGTGATCTTTCCGACTCTTTAAGTATATCAAAATGTCGTCTATGAATACGATGATGAATCGGTAAAGATATGGCCAAAACACACGGTTCATGAGATCCATGAATACGGTCGGTGCATTTGTAAGTCCAAATGGCATCACAAGGAATTTGTAGTGCCCGAAGCTGGTCCTGAAAGCTTTTTCTGCACGTCTTTATTCCTAACACGCAACTGATGATACCCGAATTGTAAGTCTATCTTAGAAAAATACTAAGCCCCCTTCAATTGGTCGATCAGGTCATCTATCCTGGGTAGTGGATACTTATTCTTTACTATAACGTGGTTCAACTTACGGTAGTCTATACACAACAGCAGCGATATATCCTTCTTTTTCACAAATAACACAGGAGCTCCATAAGGAGATACGCTCGGCTGTATAAAACCCGAGTCCAATAAATCATTAATTTGCTTCCTCAATTCTTCCATTTCACACAGAGGCATGTGGTACATCGGTAAGGAGATAGGCGTCGAACCTAGCATAAGGTCGATGGTAAAATCAATCTCGCGCTGAGGAGGTAGTCCAAGGATCGTTCGGAATACGTCCTTAAATTCTTAGACCACTAGCGTGTCCCCAAGTGACGAACCATCACAATTTGCTAATAGCGACGCATAACAACGAATGCGGTAAGGGCAACTGAACTGAACTGGGAAGGAGAAGGTCATGCCCTCGGGCTCATGGGCTGTCACCAACCTTGTCTCACAGTCAATCTCCGCCTTCATTTTGGTGAGCTAATCCATACCGAGGATGACGTCGTAATAATAAATCTTGGTTACAATCAAGTCAATGTGCACCACTTTACTCCCAAAGTCTATCGGGCAACACCTATAGAGTTTAATGGCATCTGAAAATGTTCCCATTGCGGCGATGACTCTCACCCCAATCATAGGGATAGTGTCCAACCCTAATCACTTGACCGCAGAGCATGCTACTATAGAAACAGTGGACCCGGTGTCCACTAAAAGGAATACAGGTGTACCTTGGACGTAGGCCATGACTTCAAATGCTAGCGGTACTGTAACCGCTGATTCAGCTGCTTCAGCGATGAGTGCATGTACACAAGCTTGTTGCGGGCGGTTAGGCGACACTATTATAGGCCGTTGAGGTGGCTTATTTCGGGATGTAGGAGGTCGATTGTATGGTTGTGCCGGTGCCACGGATCATAAAGGAGGGGCTGAAATAGCGTGCGGGGCCTGACAGTTGGCCCTTCGAGGTGGCATGTAGCCATTGTCCCTCATTTTGGTAAAGTAGAAGGGGTCAGTGTGACCCACTTTGCCTCAGTAGGTGCATGTGCGATCGGAACGCCTTTGTTGGGCTGGCAGAGCCATCAGTCTTAGCGGTGAGTTCACACGTGACCACTTTCCGAGAAGTGGCTAGGTTTGCAGTTTTGACATAGGCCTTGTGCCCATTGGAAAGCGTGTTTGAGACACCCGCTCACCATCCTGCTTAGCTCGCAAGGACATGTTCACTAATTCAGCATAGTTGGGGATGTTAGCACAACACATCTTGGTGCGGATGTCAGCCCGCAACCCTTTCGAGAATTACCGCATTTTCATCGGCTCATTAGCCAAAATCAAAGGAGCATAACTAGCTAACTCTGTGAAATAGTTCTCATATTCTGCCACTGTCATTCCCCCCTGCTTGAGGCGGAGGAATTCGCCCTCTTTTCATTACGATAAGTGAGGGGAAAATATTTCCCATGGAAACATGTTTTGAACCCGTCCCACGTCCACACAAACCTGCGGGAACGGTTTTTAGGACACTGTCCCACCACAGGCTAGCCTCCTTCTAAAACATATATGTAACAAGCTTGACCTGTTCCACTTCAGTACAGTGTAATGACTTCAACATCTTAGATATACGATCCAACAAGTACTCGACCTCCTCGGGTCTATGAGTACCCGCAAAAGTGTTGCATCGGCGGAGGCGCTGAAAACGCTAAAACAGGCCACATGCGGCCATTGCCCCGGTGGCCTGCATATGTTGCATCGGTAGAGCCACATTCATATTTTGTGCGATGGCCCCCGCTATAGTTGCTAGGACCTGTTGTTGCTGTTGCATCAAGAGCATCATCTACTCTAATTTATCTAGGGGAGGGGTTGCCTGAGGTATATGTGGCACCGATGAAGAAGCACAGTTCTAACCTAAAACTAGTGGTGCACTCGGCATTGGCCCATTTGTGGGGCCGGTGGCCGGTTGTGAATCTGGCATCGTCTCACTGCCTATACCCAAACTAGGGCCTGTTTGGCTATCATTCAGGAGAGGGGGCCCATCAACCAACCTGCCAGGTGGGAGACGTGTCATGTTTTGATTGGTCTTGGGAGGCATTCCCTATATACAACATAGGGTACAACATTTATGAAATCAGAGTGATATTGTACATACATCATCAACTTTTTCCAAACATTCCATGCATTACCCAAACAAAAGAAGCTCCGTGCATTTCATTAAATAAAATTTGTCACAGGTACATATGGTATAACATTACATGTACTATGATAGAGAATGCACGATATTCAACAAATAAAAAGGATTCCATCATTTACAACCCCAACCAGTAAATTAAGCCTATCTAAGGCCATTACAAAAAAAAAGTAACTACTAACTACACTACTAATCCTCTTATTTTGGTGAAGGCAGAGGTGCTTCCTTATCCTGCATGCAGCAAAGGAGGGGTTTCAGGTTGCGGGACATTCTCTCGAACTTTTGCTTCAGATAGGCCTGGTTTTCCTCGATCTTGGCTAGACAGGCATCGTGGGCAGCCTAATCCTGGCGGTCGTCAAGAGCAGTGGGAGGCTCCCAATTAGAGTCCTGAGTCTCCCTTTTTTTTCTTATTCCTCTTCCTCACCTTCTTCCTCTTCTTCTGTCTCTTCCTCTATCTCATCCCCAAATTCTTCAAGTCAGGCCTGGTGCCGTCTAGGACCTATTTTCATGTTGTTGAGGGTGGTCTTGTTGATGAAATGGATGGGGCGAGATTTTCCATGTGGAGCCTGAATCTAAAATTCTGGGCAATCTGACAAACCAGTCGGCCAAATGGGAGGGACGAATCCCCCCAAGTAGATTGCATCGCCTTCACTATCTTTGTCAACGCAAGAGTGGGCAGGCACACCTTCTCTCCCTATCTAACTCGGTACAGGAAATCCACCATAAATATAGTGCATTTCATGTGGTTGCTCTATCTAGGATACACTTGTATGTGCATATATGGTGGAGCAGGTAATAATCGTCGGTCATGTTGGTCGTTCTGAGGCTGTTCTCCCGCCTCCACTCAACGAGTTGGTCGTAAAGGAAGCGTGTGTGGTGATCTCTCTCCCATCCATCAGTGAGATTCGTCTCACTGGCATGCACAATGTCGTGCTCAACTCCCATAATGCAGGCTATCATATCCACATTGACTCTGATTCCTGTTCTTCCCAAAGGAATAATAAACTGGAAAGGATCAAGAGTCAGGTCCTTTATATGTGCATAGAAGGCCCGCACAGAGCCCTCACTAGCGTAGGTCTTACCTTCAAACATAGGACCCCATCAATTGTCCAGAAGGTGGTCGATCACCGGGTACATCCTGAACAATTTCTCATCCACATGAGCTTTAAAAATAACTCTACGATGATGGAACTTACCAAGTTCAGTGCCCACCGGTAGCGACCTCTCTATCGGAATTTGGGGGTCAAGGTCACGCTTTGACCTCCATTCAGTGCTTGAACTTGCCCCGACACTTGTCTTCTTTTTAAAGCAACTTAGACTACTTGGACCGGCTTCGTCCGAGGCTACTCGTTTCTTCCCAATAAGGCAAAGGATTGTAGAAATGGAGAAAATGGCGGCCACTATCTCAAAATGAGACATGGAGATGGAAAGGTGTATGTGATGGAAGGATCTTAAGAGAATGAGGGGTTTGGGAGCCCTAGATGTTGGATTTGTGCTCAAATGAGCAAGAAAGGAGAAATGCAAAGGATGATTTTAGAGAAATAGAGATGGAGGAGTGTAAGGAATAAGAAATGTGATGAAGAGATTGTAAGAGCTATAGTTGATAGCTTCACTATATTGTCAAATTTGTGGTGCTAAAGACACTGTATGTAACTTGTTATGAAGCTTGCATATATGAAGAACAAATCTCTACACATGATATGTCAAGTCAAGACAAAAGTCTCACAAGATCAGCTTTGATAGTCAAACAATGTTCACAAGTCAAGAAGTCTCGAGAATGTGAGAATGTTCGACTTAGTTCAAGACTCAAGATTTCAAGAAGCTTTCAAGTTCAAGCTACACCAAGATCTCAAGTTTCATTATGCTCAAGGTCACTCATCTTTAAGTTTCAATGTCCTTACTTCACTATTGAGTTATGAGTGACCTTAGGTTGACCTTTAGAGTAGGCCATTTTGGATACATAATCCATATATTTTATGTAAGTGAGTTTGGTATGTTCAAAGACTAGTCCTGGACTTTGTTCGACTAGTCCTAGCACTGCTTCGACCTGTCTAAGATTTTCCTAGACCAGTCGTAAGTTTTTTGAAAAAATCCAAAATTTTTAGTTAAGCTTCGACCAGTCCTGGAGTTTGTTCGACTAGTCGTATGAACAGTGTCTACAGATTGCTCGACCTGTCGTAGACATACGACTCAAACTACAACATTGATATTTGACTAGCTTCGATTAGTCGTGAGTAACCTTCGACCAGTCGAAGGTGTCCTTCGACCAGTCGTAGACCACCTACGACCAGTCGTGAAATTGTCTTATCTTAACGCGCTCAAAATTTCAAATATCAGTTAGTCTTACGACCAATCATAGAGACTTAAAACCAGTCGAAGACGTGATTTTCTCACATATAAATAGAGCACGAATCTCATAATAAATTATGAAATTCAAGCTAATTTAATCTGGCCTTCTCAGAGATAAGTCTGTGCTCTATTTAAGCTAAGTGTGCGTATTTAATATTTTCTTTCTTTAGCTTTTTAAATTGATTTTGTTTCTTGTATTCCAATCTGATTCGAAAAGAGGAAGTGTTGTTTTCCTTTTTCTGGAATCAAAATCAATTAAAGCTAGTCGGGCTGCTACAAAAGAATAACCTAAAACCATTTCTTAAGTGAGTATTGGACATTGAACGTTGATACAAATTTCTACTCTGATTGGTTCTACCGGGCTGCTATAAAAGAAGAAATCTGGGTATTTTACATTTATTATAAATTCATTATTTTGGTTTTGTTTGAGATTCGCCAGAAAAATCTCATTCTGTTGGTTATCTTAGGAGAGTCACAAAACTCAGAAAGTATGGGTTTTTGAATTGTGTAAGCCCTTTGAAAAGACACAATTGTGAGGGTTTTAGGTGAACCTGTAAAAATCTGTTTGATAGTGAACGCTAATACCCCTGTGTGAGGATATTAGGAGTGGAGTAGCAAGCGGTGTGGCTGTTGTTTAACAGTTGGTGACGGTGTGTTTTATGATTTGAATGCCCTTTTAATTTCTCTATCTTTAATCATTCAGATTTTTTGAATGTATGTGTGGATGTGAATGTTGTAATATTTACATTTCAAGCAAAGTGGGGAATGTTGTAATAGTTTAGAATTTATTTCTTGCTATTTCCTATATTTCCTTTCTGTTTGAGTTTTGATATTCAATTTGATCTAGTAAGGTTATCCTGCATAAACCCTTGGTTTTTATGGTGCAAAGGTTGTCCTTAGAACAACATTAGTATCAAGCTCTTTATTTTGAGGTTGCTTTACATTCCTGTATTATGGTTTGTTTTATTTTGTTGGCTATCCTATTTCTTATTTTCCGCTGTTATATTTTAATTTGGCACAGTCCTATTCACCCCCCCTCTAGGACATATAGCTTGGCCTTTTCAAGTGGTATCAAAGCCAAATAGCTCATTGTTATTTATTGTTTTTAGATTCAATTCCCGAGCTAATGATCTAAGCTATATATAAAATGTCAAATTTTGATAGCCTTTCAATCACTAGGCCTTCACCCTTTGATGGCTCCGACTATGCCTATTGGAAAGCCATGATGAGGATTTTTCTCAAATCAATGGATGAGAACGTGTGGCTTGCCACAGTGAATGAATGGAACCCACCTACCACTGAAGTGACTGGTATCGATGATTCAAAATCAAAGAGAGTAACACCATTTTTTTCATAGACCACACTTCAGAAAAGTGAGAGTAGTGCAAATGCTAAAGCACTAAATGCAATCACTTGTGCATTATCACCAGATGAATTCAAAAGAATTATATGCTGTGATTCTGCAAAATAAGCTTGGGATATATTAGAAATGACACACGAGGGTACTTCAATTGTCAAAAAATCTAAAGTCCAACTCCTCACAACCAAATTTGAAGAAATTTATATGGAGGAAAATGAAATGTTTATGGACTTCTACACTAGATTAAATGACATTGTAAACTCTATGTGGGATCTTGGCGATAAAATCCCAGAAAGTAAAGTGTGTTCAAAGATACTACGTTCACTACCTGAACGGTTCAACTATAAAGTAACCGCAATCCAGGAACTTCATGATACGGACAATATGAGGGTAGAAGAGTTAGTTGGGTCTTTACAAACCTACGAGTTAACTTTTAAAGCTCCTAATGGTAAATCAATAGCCCTTAAGTCTTCCAAATGTATTTCTCAAGAATATTCTGATTTAGAAAATTCTGAAGACGATATGTCTCTTTTAGTAAAAAAGTTTTACAAGATTTTTAAAAGTAAAAAGAAAGTTGATTTTTAAAAATTGAATGAAAAGAAAATATCTAAATTTAGATCTAAATCTTGGAAATCTTCAAAAGATAGTCAATGTTACAACTGCCAAGAATATGGGCATCTAGCAAACAAGTGTCCTAAAAAGGACAAACCTAAAAAGAAAGGAATGTTGGCTACTTGGGATCAATCTTCTGGCACTGAAGCCTCTTCTGAATTAGAAGATTCTGAAATCGAGTCGGGTAATGAAGTTAAGGCCCTTATGACTCTAGCCAAGTTCACTTTTTCAGATCATGATAATTAAACCAGTGAAGAAAATCTGAATAGTGATCATGATAATGAATAAGATCTTCAAGATGCCTATAATGCCCTATACAAGGAAAGTTGTAAAATTGTCATAAAACTAAAACTTCAAAAAGAAAGGTTTTCAAGGCTTAAAGAAAGAGTTGAGTCTCTGGTTTTAGAAATATCTCATCTTTCAGATTGTTTTGAAAAATGCAAATGCGATCTAGATTTCAAAACCACCCTTATTGAAAATCTGAAATCTAAAAATGATAAACTTAAACTTAAAGTATCTTCCCTTTTCAGTTTAAAGGATACATGGAGGTATGCCCAAGGTGATCTAAAATTAGAAAAAAATTTAACTGGATCAAGAAAATGTGGCTACCGATCCGGTTTGGGCTACGACAAAAATATTCCACCTAAACAGAAGAATACTCCTCCCAAGTTTGTAAAAGGAGAATCCTTTAACTCAAAAGGAAAAAGTTCAAGTCAAAAGTTTTCTAAAACTTTTCAATCTTTCAAAACCAGAGATAACCATATCAATTACGAAAATCAAAACCAAAACCCTTTAGCTGAAAAAAAAAAGTTGATTTGCTTAAGGAGCTCTTAAAATCTAACTCAGTGGGTCATTTGTACAAAAATCACAAATACAAGAAGACCAATTATACTCCTAAACCCAAAACAGTAATGAAATGGGTTCCTAAAGTTACTTGCTTGGTTGCCCACACTGCTTTCAAAGCTACAAGCCATTCGAAGTGGTACTTAGATAGTGGATTCTCAAGGCATATGACAGGTAACAAGGCTTTATTCACCGATCTCAAAGACATGACTGATGGTTCAGTCACATTTGGTGATGGAAGCAACTGCAAGATTATGGGCCAAGGTACGATTCAACTTCATAACCTCCCTTTGTTCAAAAATGTTTTATATGTTGAAGGCCTAAAACATAACTTACTTAGCATGTCTCAAATATGTGATAATAACCATAGTGTGAGATTTTCTAATCAAAGTTGTGAGATTCTAAATAACAAGGGTTTGGTAATATTAACTGGACGTAGAACGTCTGAAAACTACTATTTTGTAAGCGAATCCAGCTCAACTAGTCAATCTTGTTACATGGTCCATACAAATGAGACTGATTTATGGCATAAACGTCTTGGACATGTACACTACTAAAATTTATATAGGTTGAGCAAACGGGAACTTATAAAAGGTCTACCTAAACTTCAAAAATTAGATAAAATATCTGGTAAATGCCAGATTGGCAAACAAACAAGGAACTCACACAAAAAGGTGAACTCCAATGCCACATCAAGATCACTCGAACTTCTCCATATGGATCTGATAGGACCTACCAGGACGGAGAGTCGATGTGGCAAAAGATATATCTTGGTAATTATAGATGATTTTACCAGATATACATGGGTAGTCTTCTTAAGGGACAAATCAGAAACCCTTGAAGATGGAAGAAAAGTTCTCAAAAGGATTCAAACTAAAAAAGGTTCTCAAATCAGTAAAATTCATAGTGATCATGGATCTGAATTTGAGAATAGTGGTTTTGAGAAGTTCTGTAGTGACCAGGGAATATTACATGAATTCTCAGCACCTAAAACTCCACAACAAAATGGTATAGTTGAAAGGAAAAACAAAGTGCTTCAAGAAATGGCTAATGTCATGTTGAATAGCATGAAGCTCTTTAAGAATCTTTGGGCTGAAGCTTTCAATACAGCTTGTTATATCATTAACCGGGTTTACACTTGTAAAGGGAATAATAAAACGACTTATGAAATGTGGTTCGATAAAAAGCCTACTGTCAAATACTTTCGAGTTTTTGGCAGCAAGTGCTATATCTTACGAGATCGTGAAAATATGGGAAAGTTTGATACGAAGAGTGATGAAGGGATCTTTTTAGGATATTCTTTAAACAGTTGAGCTATAGGGTTCTGAACAAAAGGACTGGTGTGATTCAAGAGTCCACTAATGTAGTCATTGATGATCGGTTAAATACACCAGTCTCAAGTCCAAATAATGATGAAGTTCTTGTAATTGATAAACCTGATACTTCATCTAATCAAACTAATTCTGAATTAAGGACTGTTAAAGATCATTCAAATACACAGATTCTTAGAAACCCTCTCACTGGTGTTCATACCCATAAACAACTTGAGGATATATGTAATTTTGTATGTTTTACGTCCCAGATTGAACCATCTAACGTAAAAGAAGCTCTTGCTGATGAAAACTGATAGTTGCTATGCAAGAAGAACTTAATCAATTTGTTCAAAATGATGTTTAGTATCTTGTTCCTAGACCTAAAGATAAACATATTATCGGAACAAAGTGGATTTTTAAAAATACGTCTGACGAGCTTGAGAATATTATTCGAAATAAGGAAAGATTAGTTGTACAAGGGTACACTCAAATTGAAGGTATTGATTACGATGAAACATTTGCCCCAGTTGCTCGTCTTAAATCAATCAGACTTTTCATAACCATTGCATGCTTTAAAAAGTTTAAAATTTTTCAAATGGAAGTAAAGAGTGCCATTTAAATGGCGATTTACATGAATAAGTATATGTTGAACAACCTACAGGGTTTGAAGACCCTAAGTTTACTGATAATGTATATCGTCTCAAAAAAGCTCTCTATGGTCTAAAATAAGCTCCCAGAACATGGTACGAGAAATTGGCTAAGTTTTTACTCAATCATAACTTTCAAATGGGAAGTGTTGATAAAACATTGTTTGTTTAGAATTAGAATGAAGATATCTTAATGGTTCAGATCTACGTTGATGATATTATTTACGGATCTACCTATACTGATATGACTATTGAATTTGCAGATTTGATGAAATCTCAGTTTGAAATGAGCATGGTTGGGGAATTGAATTATTTTCTTGGGTTACAAATAAAACAACGACCTGATGGAATATTCATCTCTCAATCTAAATATGCTATGAATTTAGTTAAGAGATTTGGATTTGAGAATGGTAGGAATTTTGATACTCCTATGAGTACAACCTTGAAACTCTCAAAAGATTCTGCAGGTAAAAATGTGGATCCGAAATTATATCGGAGTATGATTGGCAGTTTACTGTACTTAACTACTAGTAGACCTGATATTGCTTTAAGTGTTGGTATTTGTGCGAGATATCGGTCTGATCCTAAAGAATCTCATCTAATTGCGGTTAAACGAATTATACTGTAACATCCTGATCCTAAAGAATCTCATCTAATTGCGGTTAAACGAATTATACTGTAACATCTCGGATTTTTGCCAACCTAGAATTAGACATCCTTAGGTAATGGGTCGATCCTAACCCCGTATGAACCTCTCAAACCTCAAATCCTTTAGGAATTAGACAAAGTTAACTAAGTGCTAAACTGAATTAGCTACGAAATCCACACTAATCACTTTAAATATGATCTGCAAGACCCAAAACTTGTAGAATCATTAACGCTAGGCTACCCTAAAATTTAGGATCAATCTCATTACCCAATTGCTCTCGGGAGCACATTGAAACTCCGTATCAGATCTAGACCACACGTCGAAAGTTCGAATAATACGAAGTTATAAAATTAGGACCACCTTACTGGGCTTAACAACCATCCCAGAAATTAAATCCAGATAGTGTCCCAGTGCTATTCGCTTGAGCCTGGAGTGAAGTGCGTGAGAAACGTGAATATTTTTGAACTAAATATCTAAATTTAAGTAATCTGAGACTTGTCGTTTGCGAGCTTGATATAAACAATCAGACCGTCAGAATCTGACCCAAATACACCCTCGGAACAGGAAAAATTTCATACACATGTCCATGTACTTGTAACCCTGATCGAGTTCCGGTGACCGTTGAACTGAAACTGGTCCGCCACATGCGATCTGTAAATCCGGTCAGACCGAAAACTTAACTTGACCTAGATCCAAGGTCAATGAGCTTAAGTCCGACCTGTGGCTCAAGGGGGGCCTCTAAAAGTGCTCCGTTGAGCTGGAACAGATCCACTTTGGATATAACCTAAGTATACCTTGACCTTGGGTCTATTTTGGTGATGTTTTATGCTATATAAGGACCTTAAACCCTCTCACATTCAGCCCATACGAATTTGAAGAAACCTTAGGGGAGATAAGAGGGAAAAGAGAGAGAAAGTGTGAGAGAAGTGGGAGGATCTCCTTGATACTCTACCCCGTCGCTATCTAAGCTTAACCATCCTGATTTAATCGCTTTCCCGGTGATTCCGACTTCATTTCTAGGTAAGAAAACTCTAACCCTAATCTGATTTAGGGTTTCAACTGATTCAATTAGCGAAATAGCTAACACTATTTGTGCTTTAGGTCGTTATACTATCGTGGAAGAAGACTTAGCGTTCCTACCAAGTTCGTTACGATTCTACGACATAAGGTGTGGACATTAGACGTATAGGTTATAGTTTTCAACGCTTTCAATGTCAGATAATGATAAATTCATGATTTGTTTGTTATTTCACATGTACAAAGTGCTGTCCGTTTTGTTTTTCGGTTATATGTTAACTATGTTGAATATACTGTATTTTCCGTATTTGTAGAAAGTACCGTATACGTATAAATTTTGAAAGTGTGTTTGCCATGATTAATCACTATATGAACATGCTATATATGTGTATAATACTTACTGGGCGAAAGGGTTCGCCCTAATACTTGTTTTTGCTAAGTATACGCTATGTATGTTAAAAGAGTGTATCCTAAGTGTTTGTGAAAATGCTTGTAAGAGTAAGTGCTTAGAGAATTGTACTTTAGGCCGGTGTTGAGATAGGATTCTCAGCTACCTTAAAGATGTATATGATTTCCTCCATGTTGTTTGTTTAATTTAACCGCTTACTTATGAAATATATGTGTTTGTATTTCCTGTTTATATTGTGCTCTATAACATGCTTTATAACATGCTTTATGACATGCTTGTTAACATGCTTGAATTACTTTGTTCATTCTGCTTTACTCTACATGCTTCTGGTTAAGGATTGATTATGTTTGGGGCTATGATTATAGTCCAGGCAATTGAAAACGGAAATGAATGCGTGGTTGAGATTCATTCGCCATGCGATATGTGTTCGACGAACCCGAGTCGTACTTCAGTTGACGATAGTGGCTGGCCACATTAAGTGCTTATGCGCTTCATATCATTCAACTTGTTGTGCACTCGAGCTATCCGAGCTCGTCAAGTAACCCGATCTGTCTTATGTATGTTCACCATGTTTGGATGCCTCTGTTTGAACCTGAGGTACTAACCTTACCAGTGGAATCCCGTTAACCATAGTACCTCGATCCGCTAAGACTCATAGCTGGGCATGGTGGTATGGGACACCGTGGTCGAGCTGTCGGCCTACGCTGGGGCCATGAGCCTCCCCGTAGTGACCATTGAGCAACCAGACTCGTGAGCCGATTATGATGGTATGAGACACTATATTCGAGCTGTCGGCCTATACTGCTTTGATGGGTGATGGGGGAGTGGTGCAACGATTCCGTGTAACAGCCCTGACAGCCCTGACCGTACCCAGTGTAGTGACCTTGAGCATACTATAAATCTACGGTGAGGTGACGAGCCTTCCCATAGTAACAGAGTATAAACTAGGCCTGTATTGATAAGGTGATGGGGGAGTGGTGTAATGATTCCATGTAACAGCCCTAACAGCCCTTGCAGCGACCTAGAAACACACCATCATATGAGATTGTCTAGGACTGATGACCCTAGAATGAATCATTGTTTGGGAATGATATAAGGAAGGTACCTTAGTTTCCCAATACTGCTGTTTGAAATAGACTAATAACAACTCGATAATCATGCTCATTATCGCATTGCATGTGCCTGGAAGATGTGGAGCACTGAGGGTGACAACATACCGCGGACGTAAGATGATGCCGCACGAGGGAGTATGTTGGCGAGGGCATGCATCATAATCGTATCTCATCCTTGCATTAATTACAGTACTTAGAAATGTTGATTGTACTGCTTTATCATTACTGCTTGACTGAATTAATAACATGTTAGCCTATTCTTTATTGTTCCAATGAGTTAGCTACTCACTCCCACGTTACGGGACGGTGTTCTGGACACCTACCAGACTCTGTCTTAGACGCAGGTACCGACGATTCACAGGAGGCTAAGCCTGATTATTATGATGATTATGATGAGTTTTCCTTCATGCAGTTTGCTGGAGGCTTCGCGTAGGCTATCTAGATTTACGGCGCTTCAGGGTTTATGATTATAGTTGTACCATTTTGATATTTTGACTCAGGAACAAATACATGTATATGGTGACTCAGTTAGTATTCATACTCTTGAGATCGAGATTGTTTTATTTTATACACATCTATATACATCTTTCAGTCTTCCGCTTACGTTTATATATGAATCTGGAGTATGAATTACTGTTTTGGTATAATCTCACTCATGTTTATTGCACTAACACAGACAACATTCAATCATAAGCATTTATGTTGCATATGTGATGTTTTGGAACTCGGGTGTTGAGTTGCTACTTGACCCCCGATTTTCAAGGCGTTACATATGCAATATGTCACAAGTACTGTTAATCTCGGTCTCTGGTATCCTCATGACACTACTGTTCAATTAGCTGGGTACTCGGATGCTGACTGTGCTGGTAATATTGATGATAGAAAATCTACCAGTGGTGGTTGCTTTTATATTGGAAACTGTTTAGTTTCTTGGCTTAGCAAGAAACAAAGTTCTCTATCACTTTCAACTGCTGAAGCTGAATATATCGCAGCTGGTAATGCGTGTACACAACTTATTTGGATGGATCGTATGTTAAGTGATTATGGAATTAAACAGGATTCTATGTTATTATATTGTGATAATACCAGTGCCATAAATATTTCAAAAAATCCAATTCAGCATTCTCGTACTAAGCACATTGACATTAGATTTCATTATATTCGTGAATTAGTAAAAGAAAAAGTTATATCATTGGATTATATCCCTACTAAGAATCAACGTGTTGATATTTTCACTAAACCGCTCGACAAAAGCAGGTTTAACAAAATGAAATTCGATCTTGGCATGTGCATTTTAAAATGATTATTTATGCCTATTTGTATCATATTGTATATATTTGCTAGGTTAAATTTCAATTTTTTGTGAAATATGCATGAAATCAGATTTTTTTGTGATGTTCAACCAGTCATGGATTTCCTCAACCTGTCGTGGCATGACCAGTCAAAGACAACCCACAACCAGTCGTAAATCGCAGTGATTGACTTATATTGGGGAAAATTTCTTTTCTTCCTTATTTCATCTTTCCTCTCCGACTAGCCGACGCCCGACCAGTCGAACCCACCTTTCAAATCCTTCAAGGTTAGTGTTCCATTTGATTATTTCTTATGGATTTGTGTCAAGTATGCTTCTATTTATTTCTTGAAGTTGTCTATTTCTAGTTTTGTTGAGATTTGGGGTTTTTCTTCTCCAAAATCTGATTTGAGAAAACCCACTTCTCAATCCTTTGTAACTTTTTGTTTCCTTGGAATCCTTTTTGTAAATGGCTTCTAGATGTAAAATGACAACATCCCGTGGTCCATCCTCATCTAGATCTACTCCTCTTACTAAGCGTCATCTTCGGGCCCCCAATGATGATCCGTCTTATATTCGGGACATCAAATTGCGTAATGTTATTGTTGAACATCTAGTTTTTGTTAATCACGTTACGTCATTTGATATCATCCCTATTCTTTAGACTATAGGTTGGGATAACTTATTGCATTGTGGTGGGCCTGCATACCGGTCCATTGCCCAGTCCATGTTTGCATGCATAAGTACTTTTTCATTAGAGAATTTAACTTTTAATATAGCCACAAGAGAAGGATTATTTGATGTTGTTGTCATTTGATTTCAGCTCTTATGGAAATTCCTATGAATGATGAGGGCATTCTTATCCATACCTTATCCGACAAATCCTCAGTAACTGAAAAACGCATGCTTACTAGGGATTTATGCAATTTGGATGTTCAATGGACTCATAAAGGGAATGCGCTCCCTTCAAAGTTTTTATTACCCAAATACTGAATTCTTCACAAGATCTTTGTGTCTAACTTGTATCCTCGATCTGGCAATAAATCCAAATTGTCGTCCTTCATGGTTCGTGTTCTTCATGCTATTATCAGAGGTGCTAATATTTATTTACCATCCTTGATTTGTCACCACATTATCAATTTCGACTCCATCCAGGTCACAGTGACATCCCTTTTACTTATTTGATGACTATGTTGGCTAAACATATGTTAGTCGACATGCCTATTGAAGAAGCCCCTATCCATCATCTGATATTTAGCAATTCTAATCTTAATAAGATGAAGCTAGATATGCTTCCTGGTTAAGGTGATGGTAATGCTGGTGCCGAAGCTAGACATGAGGAAGAAGCTGATGATCTTCCTCCTGATGATATTAACATGGATGATATTTTTGAAGAACTTGATTCTGATTCCGCAAATGATCCTAATTATGCACCATCTGACTTTGATGTGCGTTTGCGTGATTTGGAGGAGAAGGTTGAACATATGAATGTTAAGATAGATAACATGAATGTTGCCCATGATTTATAGTTCAAATATATGCGTAAATATCTTAGGTGCTTGAACAAGGGCATGCATCAGCTTGATAATTCCATCCCTGCTCCTTCATTTGGCTCAGATTAGTTCTTTTTATTTCACTGTACTGTAATATCTTTATTCTCTCTTTGTTTGTGATATTGTTGCTACTTTTGACATATCTCTGTTTATGGATTATATGTATTGTTTATCATTTTTTGTTTCATATATCCTATCTTTTTCGCTCTCTCATTTTAACTCCTTTGTTCATTGCTTCCTTTGTCTTATTGTGACAAAAGGGGGAGAATGAATGGTTAATGGAGTATGTTATACTCAGGGGGAGTATGTGCAGAGGTTATATGTTGAGAATATTTGTTGAATTGATTTGCAAGTTCATGCTCTTATGAATGTGTGCCGGTTGATATGAACTGGTGCATGATTTGTTAACCAGATATTCTATTTTATATTATATATCTTATAAGTGTGTTTTGTCTCTAATTTGATAAAGGGGGAGATTATAAGTGCTATAGTGGATAGCTTCACTATATTGTCAAATTTGTGGTGCCAAAGACACTGTATGTATCTTGTTATGAAGCTTACATATATGAAAAACAAAGCTCTACACATGATATGTCAAGTCAAGACAAAAGTCTCACAAGATCAGCTTCGATAGTCAAGCAATGTTCACCAGTCAAGAAGTCTCGAGAATGTGAGAATGTTCAACTTAATTCAAGACTCAAGATTTCAAGAAGCTTTCAAATTCAAGATACACCAAGATCTCAAGTTTCATTATGCTTAAGGTCACTCATCTTTATGTTTCAATGTCCTTACTTCACTATTGAGGTATGACAGACCTTAGGTTGACCTTTTGAGTAGGCCATTTTGGATACATAATCCATATGTTTTATATAAATGAGTTTGGTCTCTTCTAAGACTAGTCCTGGACTTTGTTCGAATAGTCCTAGCACTGCTTCGACCTATCTAAGATTTACCTGGACCAGTCGTAAATTTGTTGAAAAAATTTAGAATTTTTAGTTAAGCTTCGACCAGTCTTGGAGTTTGTTCGACTAGTCGTATGAACAGTGTCGACTAATTATTCGACTTGTCGTAGACCTACGACTCAAACTACAGCATTGATATTCGACTAGATTTGACTATTCGTGAGTAACCTTTGACCAGTCGAAGGTGTCCTTCGACCAGTCGTAGACCACCTACGACCAGTCGTGAAACTGTCTTATCTTATCGCGCTCGAAATTTCAAATAACAGTTGGTCCTACAACCAGTCATAAAGACATAAGACCAGTCGAAGACGTGATTTCTCACCTATAAATAGAGAACGAATCTCAGAATAAAATATGAAATTCAAGCTAATTTAATCCGGCCTTCTGAGAGATAAGTCTGCACTCTATTTAAGTTAAGTGTGCATATTTAATATTTTCTTTCTTTAGCTTTTTAAATTAATTTTGTTTCTTATATTCTAATCTGATCTGAAAAGAGGAAGTGTTGTTTTCCTTTTTCTGGAATCAAAATCAAGTAAAGCTAGCCCGTTTGTTTTAATTTAAAATCTATTAGAACCTAGAACCATTTCTTAAGTGAGTATTAGACATTGAACGTTGATTCGAACTTCTACTCTGATTAGTTCTACCGGGCTGCTACAAAAGAAGAAATCTAGGTATTTTACATTTATTGTAAATTCATTATTTTGGTGTTGTTTGAGATTCGCCAGAAAAATCTCATTTCGTTGGTTATCTGAGGAGAGTCAGAAAACTCAGAAAGTGTGGGTTTTTGAATTGTGTAAGCCCTTTAAAAAGACACAATTGTGAAGGTTTTAGGTGAACCTGTAAAAACCTGTTTGATAGTGAACACTAATATCCCCTATGTGAGGATATTAGGAGTGGAGTAGCAAGCTGTATGGCTGTTGTTTAATAGTTCGTGAACACACAGGCAAACCACTATATATCGGTGTGTTTTGTGATTTGAATGCCCTTTTAATTTCTCTATCTTTAATCATTCAGATTTATGGAATGTATGTGTGGATGTAAATGTTGTAATATTTACATTTCAAGTAAAGTGGGGAATGTTGTAATAGTTTAGAATTTATTTCTTGTTATTTCCTTTATTTCCTTTCTATTTGAGTTTTGATATTCAATTTGTTCTAGTAAGGTTGTCCTGCCATAAACCCTTGGTTTTTATGGTGCAAAGGTTGTCCTTAGAACAATATTAATATCAAGCTCTTTATTTTGAGGTTGATTTACATTCCTGTATTGTGGTTTGTTTTATTTTGTTGGCTATCCTATTTCTTATTTTCCACTGTTATATTTTAATTTGGCATAGTCCTATTCACCCCCCCTCTAGGACATGTAGCTTGGCCTTTTCAGAGATGAGATTCTAAAGTTTAAAAATGGGGATTTGAGAGTGAAAATAGTATATGGAGGGGTTTAGGAAGGGTAGAGGGTTTGAAAATGGGTGGAAATGAGGGAAAAAGGGGTGGTAGGGCCGTTTAAGGGGATCCACACACGTGGGAGGGCCCCACACACTTGGGCCTGGTGCGGTGGCCCCACACCCTGCTAGAACCAACGGCGGTGCCACTGCGCTCCGCTGGGGCTTCCAGCGGTGCGTCACCGATCAGGCGATGCTGTCGCGCCTTGCTGGTCGGGTCAGTATTTTTGGTCTGTGGGACCCCCTGGTCCCCACTGAATTCATTGGTTTGAGTTTTAAGCGAGTCGGGTCCACTTATCACGATCCAACGAGCATTTATTCCTGCCACCTAGATCTATCTCAGGTTCAAAATTCGTCAACTATGACTCAAATCTATCGACTGACTGCCCAGAGGCGACTTATGTCACTACTCATGATCTAAATCCCTCAGAAGTCATAGCGCTCAGTCTCGTTTATCGGCGAAACCTTGAGATTCTAGTGTCGCCTCTAAATTTCATCTCCCCCTTCCTATGTAAGAGTGCATCAGAGTGCGTCATGATAACCTATAACCTCACGTCCAGTTTAATCCAATTCATGATCTGATACCAACTTGTAATGCCCTGAATTTCGTGGGTCCAGCAAAGCTCTACTCCTGAGATTCAGAATATCACTTATGTCTTATGGATAATGATATTCAGATTTCTTTCATGTTCATGAGTTAAGCATGCATGGGATTATACTAGACAACACATCATACTCCAGATTTAATTAAGTTAAGCAAGTGCAGAATTCTAAACATGTCTATACAAGTATAGGGATGTTTCACAAGGTTTCTTCCAGAGTATGAGTACGTAACCGTGTTCAATACATACATGTATCATTTCAAAATGAACAAAATATGTCCAACTAAGCCCAAATGCCCCAGTGATCCCTGCATAACGGTACATAGCCTAGATTGGCCCGTCCGAGAGTTGGAAGTAAGAGAATTCCTCCTCCTCATCCAAGAAGTCCTACTCCATTACATAGATGTCATTTATACCTGCATCTACACCAGAGTCTGGTTAGTGTTTTAAAACACCATCTCAGAGTGGGAGTGAGTGATCAACTCGATTATTCTATAAGGCAAAAGTTACACATTTTATCAAGTCAATCAAAGCAGTAATGATAAAGCAATCATAACAATCACTTCCTAACTACTCTTTTTAATATAGGAATGGGGTGCAAGTAATGATACATGCCCTCACCCAACAATACTTCCTCAACACGCGACTCTGACCGCCTATTTTGTATATGAAAACACTTCCTCAACTATGCAACTCCAACACCTTTTTGGCACATCCTAACTAATGCAGTGTGATGCATGGTCGTGTTAGCCAAGTGATTAATTAGGCTCATTCATACAGTAAGTTTGGAAAGCTAGGGTACCTCCCTTTTCTAATATTGATCCCAAATTGAACATTTGGCATCAGACAATAGCAGTGGCCCTACTCCTATGTCTAGACCTAGTTAAATGCATATGATATGCAAGTTGCAAGAAGTTGTGCTCGTGGTCACTACAGGGAGGCTCGTCACCCCAATATAGGCCGACAGCACAAACATGGTGTCCCATACCACCATGCCTGGCTCACAAGTCATAAGGATCATGGTACCATGGTTAAAGTGGATCTTTACATTGGTGAGGGGTACCTTAGATTTAAGTAGTCGTATCCATACATGGTAAACACATAATAGGTTAATCGGTTCATTAGGCAAGCTCGATTGGTATGGGCGCACACTAACTTAATCGACATGGAGCGCATAACTGCCCCTCGTGGCCTAGCCACTATCGATCGTTGTCGTGCGACTCATATTTATCGAGTTTACCTAAGGTGGCAGGACTAATTCGACCACCTAAACAAGGACTTTTACCGATTGCCTGGGCTACGTTTGTAGCCTCAATCCTACTCAAATGCGGCTAGCAATCATGTGTAATATTTATCCCAGCATTCAACAAACAATCCATGTGGAGTTCTCATGTGGGCATTTCATCAAACACATAGACCATGCTAATACAACATGCATTTATCAATTGGTTTCATAGAGGAAAATATACATACACATAAAACAATGAAGAATCCTACCTTAATACTCATAGTAAATACAATTCATCAACAATTTCTCATTTAGACAATTTATCAAACACACAGACTACGTTAGTTACAACATATGTTTTATCAATTCTTTATACAGAGAGATCTACATGCATATGACAATGATGAATCCTAGGTTAGTAATCATGGCAACCACTAATCAGTTTTTATTCCTTATTTAAACATTTCAACAAACATATAGGGTGCATCATTTATTTATCATAGTTCATAGGTGTATCTCATACAGAAAATTAACATATTTAAGATAATATGGTAGCAATCAAGATAGACATAAATCATTAGCTGTCATGAAAGCATTGATAAACTGCAACCTAAGCATTTATAGTCTGCACCTTTCGTTAGTATGCTCGACTCGGACTCGGTCCAAACTCTACGTTTCTAAAAATGAAATGTCGGACACCTAAATGATGAAACTGGTAAGATAGGTTGACGAAAAACTACCAGGAGTTCTATATCGATAGTAGATTTGGTATTTCTTACCCGAAATTGTAGCAGAAAGAGGTTTGGTAGTGCAACGGGGCAGTGATTAGGCGCATGGATTCGTGGGAGAAGATTTCTACAGCGATCTCCCAAATTTCTCCTTCTCTCTTTCCTCTTTTCTCCTCTCTCTCCCTCTAGGGTTTGTGAAATTTGTATATGGGAGAGAGGGGGTGCAATGAGGGCTATTTATAGCCCCAGATGTGATGCAAATGCCCCAGGGCCACTTTATACATTGTTTACACCCTGTGGGCGGCCGTTTCTGACAAACAGGGCTCTTAGGGAGGCCTACTGCTCATTTACATCATGGGGTACACTCCCTAACAGTGGATCCATGCTAGGATACGATTTCGGTGCCATCGTATTGAGGCATAAAAAATATCTCATTGCAGTGGTTAGAGAATTCCATGTCCGGTGGTATTTTGGTAAAAATCATGTCCAGGGTAGTCTAGGTATTTTGGTAAAAATTCATGTCCAGGGGTAGTTTAGGTATTTTGGTAAAAGTCAGTGTCTAAGGGTGGTTTAAGTATTTCATGTCCAGGGTAGTTTAGGTATTTTGGTAAAAATTCATGTCCAGGGGTAGTTTAGGTATTTTGGTAAAAGTCAGTGTCTAAGGGTAGTTTAGGTATTTCAGTAAAAGGGATTAGAAAGGGTATTTTGGTAATAAAGCATGCACAGGTGTCATTTTAGTAAAAAAAGGCTGTACACCACCATTTAAGAGGGAGTTTGGTGGACACCATGGTTTAAGAGAGGAGGATGTCCAAATGTGAAGGGATAAGTGGTGGTGATCACCACTTTCTAAGAGTGGTGGGGCCTATAAATACCCCTCCCTGATTCATTAGATGGGCTGGATCGATTGGTGGGTTAGAAAGGAAGAGAGAAGGAAGGTGAAAGAAGAAGTCATTGCGTAACCCGTGCAACAAGGGAAGCCATTGCGCGACCCGTGCAATGGAAGAATGCAGTTGCACGAGCCGCACAATGGATTAAAGTCATTGCGCGACCCGCGCAACACGAGAGAGGCCCTGCGCGATCTGCTTAATAGAAGACAGGTGACATGAAGTTCTGTCCGACGGAAGGTTCTTGTTGTGCGATCCGCTCAGCGAAGGAAAGCCCTTGCGCGACCCACGCAACGAGGAAATTGGTTTCGCGACCCGCTCAACAGAAGATTCTATTGATCGACCCGCGCAACGAAAGGATCCGTTCCACCGCCCGCGGAACATGTTCATGAGAGGGTTTTCACACTCCAAGGAGGAATGACTGGAAGGATGCTCAGAGTTGATTTCAAGCCCAAGAATAGCTGATCGAATCAGCAATTCCTCCTAAGTATTGGGAGATGACCGAAATAGCGCCGTTATGCTGCCGAAATTTCTATCTCCTTGGAGATTGTCTGATCGAATCAACAATTCCTCCTAAGTATCTATCTCCTTAGAGATTGTCTGATCAAATCAACAATTCCTCCTAGTATCTAGGAGATGACCAAAATAACGTTGGAATGCTGCCGAAATTTCTATCAGGCTATCTTGCCTGTTTTAATTGATTGTGCTTTGTTTTCAAAATTAAGGGAATCCGAGGATGTAAATGAACTCAGAATAAATGTGATCAATGTTCTCTCATTCTTTCTTTGTTATCATTGAATAAATCCCCCAAATCAAATACATTTTTTTTCTTGTTGAAACAAAATGGTGACTCTGCTGGGGATTTATTATTCGATGGTAACTTAGAAAATATTCAGAGAACGTTTATCACTTTTTGGCGCCTGTATAGACGACAAAATGGCGACTCTCAGTGGGAACATCCTCCCCTTCATCTCTAAAAGCAAAGTATAATTTTATTTAAATAAAAATAACTAACATTCTGTTATGAATGACAGGTATACAGTAACGACCTTTCTCCCGACTAACGTGGTTGTCTACTCTCATCCAATGGATTTCCACAAAAGAAAGTATCAGAGAAGATTAAATCAGTTGTGATCAAGGGCAGACAATGTCAGGGTTCAATCTTCCAAGTATGGATAATAGGTCAACCTTGTGAAATGTTACGAGGCGCGGTTTTACCTCACTCACTCATTTCATCCTCCTCGATTGCATCAGCAATGCAGTTTTCAATTCCTCCTTTGATATCAGTGCATTCGAAGTGTACAGAAAAGAGAAAATTTGCCTGCAAATGTTGATCAGTCTGCATCAGATGAGCATGTTACTGAAGAAATCCCTAACTTTCTAATAGCAACCACCGTGAGCAACAATAAATCTTAAGAAAAACCTTCAGATGAGAAGTTAGTTCAACTGAATTATACGTTGCTCACCGACAAGTAGAATTAATTAATGAATTAACGAATTCATTAGCCAATAGAGAATCCAGGGGGCATCGCCACAACTTTCTAGAATAAACGAGAAAAGAGTTAAGAGTAAATAGAAAGCGTTAGAGAAAGCAAAGTCTGTTGTGATCAAGAGTAGTGAATTTCGTATAATGGACGGAACAATCTCTATTTCGCCTGTAGCTCAAGAAGATGAGGGAGGATGGAGCATTGTAAAATCCAAAAGTCAGAAAGTTTGATCTGCTTCTACAAGAAGTACCATCTTGCCAAGTACTGGGTTAATTATGCGAAGTGCCATGAGACACAGTCCTGCTTCGGTCATACAATCATCTCATTCGAGAAAAACGAAAAGGCCCGTCACTCCAAAAGGTCTTTAGATACTGTTAACTATAACTATAAAGATATCCTCTATAGAGTCATTGCGAGTTTAGAAAAACAAAGGAAAGGCGACCATAATCAGCGAATGTTCACTCACAACCTCCTACAAAAGATTTTACGCAAACTCATGTATTGAGCATGCCACAATTTGAGTCAGTTAGTTCTTCGAAGTGACGGTACGCTGGTTTCAAATCAGATAATAGTTCATCTTCTTCAACAGCGTCAGCAGCGCGGCACTCGCTTCCTGCATCAATATCAAGACAATCGAAATATAAAGAAATAGAAAGCCCATCGACAAATATTAATCAGCCCGATCAGTTTTCACTAGATGAGCATATGGCTGAAGAAGTCCCAAATATTCCGACAGTGATTGCTATGAACAACATTGAACCACAAGTAGAAAAACCACAATCGCAAGCTGTTAGATTTCAAAGACCGATGCCTAATATTACTTAGAATATAACACAAGAAGAAATTCAGCAGATGGTTATCGAGTCTACTCATCTAGAGAATGAACGAAGTCAGAATAAAAGGTTTCGATATCAGATGTCGTATTCCGTTGAAATAGAAGACATGCCATTTCCCGCCGATTTCAAACACCCAGATTTTCAGAAATTTAACGAGAATGGATCACCAGAAGAGCATATGATGCATTTCATAGTAAAGATGGGAAGTTTCTCTAGAGTTCCTCAATATTGTCTGCGATTATTCGGATCTTCTCTGACAGGAAGAGCTTTCAGATGGTATTCAGATTTAATCCCAGGATCTATTCATACTTAGGAACAAATGCAGGATGCTTTTATATTAAACTTTTTCTATTCAGATCGAGAAGTTAGTTTGGCCAAATTAGCCTCTATTCGCCAAGAAGAAAATGAATCAGTTGAAGAATTTATCAGTCGATGGAAGGACTTGGTAGCATCATGTCAACATCCTCTGCGGGAATCAGAACAAGTAGAACTATGCTTAGAAGGCATGAGACCGGAATTGGCATGCCACATGATTAGTAAAGATTGGAGAACCTTTCGTAATTTTGCTATGAAGGCTTATGCTCTTGAAAAGATGATGGGAAGAGTGTCTGCTTTTCAGTCAAAATCAGCCCACATCACTTGAAAAGAAGAAATTAAAGAAGATTATCAGGATATTGAAAAAGGCAGTGATGAAGAAGATAGAAATGGTCGTGCGGTTATAATAACATATAAAAGGTCCAGGCAAAATAAAGATCATATGAAGTATTCGTTTGCAAGAAAAGATATACTTCTTATGATGAATCAATTGTTGGCTATGAAGAGTATTGAATTACCTCGGCCAAGACACATCGAAGAAGTCGAAAATACGAGAGGAATGGATTATTGCCATTATCACTGTAAATTTGGGCATCATATGAAAAATTGTAATTCCCTCAAGAAAAAGCTACAGACGATGATCGATAAAGGAGAAATTACTATGGAAAGAGCATGACAAAAAGAGAAAAATGGAGAAAAATGACAGAAACTCGATAAAGAAAATTCTGGGGGCATTCGCGTTAAAAGACGATAACATGCTTCGTATGGTAAATCATGAGTAATTGACAAGATCGAGCTGTCATAGCCTGAATATTCAAAAAAAAAAAGAAGCAAGTGAGGCAAAAGATGTAAAGCCGTGATAAAAAGTATATTCGTTGCAGATATGCATTGCAATACCTGCCAATTTAGGAAATGACTGCTATTTTGATTTCAAAAGGTATCGGTATAATACTTCCAAAATCAAAAGGGGGCAAGACAGGTGAGTAAACAGGTAAGTAAAAAATTGTGAAATGTGTTTCTCACCATAGAATGTATTTCTTTTGTGAAATGCAGGCTTTTAAGCATATTAAGTCATCGCCAAAGCAAGACAGGTAAGTAAGAAACTATGAAATGTGTTTCTCACCATAGAATATATTTCTTTTGTATTTGAATAAAATACAGGCTTTCAAGCATATCAAGTCATCGCTAAATGTGAAGCATTCGCATGCAATGACAATTGCCAAATGAAAAGCCAATCGCCAAAATTAGCGACTATCGCTATCGCCATCAATCGCTTATCAAAAAATGTTATCATCGCCAAAAATTACATTCTCAGAGCATATCAGCAGCG
Source organism: Magnolia changhungtana (assembly GCA_030180095.1). Lineage (NCBI taxonomy): Eukaryota > Viridiplantae > Streptophyta > Magnoliopsida > Magnoliales > Magnoliaceae > Magnolia > Magnolia changhungtana. The sequence goes on from JASAUF010000215.1 coordinate 11,541,468, forward strand.
GCAAAATATCAATTATTGATTCTCAGAACATTATCAGCAGTGGTGAAATATCAATTATTGATTCTCAGAACATTATCAGCAGCGATAAAATATCAGTTATGGATTCACTATTCATGACAATGAAATAAGCAGTGGAATAAACCTACATGGTCAACCACACAAATCTTACGACAGCGATGACAGCTAATCATTTAAGGTAGCCTAACCAAGCCTATATGGCCAACTACGCATAAGACCTATAATCATTTGAGGTAGCCTAGCCAAGCCTATATGGCCAACTATGATTATGACCTATCATTTAAAAAGCTTGAAATTGGCTAGCCTGAAATCGGTGGTAAACTATATTGCTCCTTGAGCCCATAGCCGAAAATGTAAACTATAATTGCTCCTTGAGCCCATTACCCAAAATCGGCGGTAAACTATCTTGCTCCTTAAGCTTAGTGTCAAGTCCAGTTCAGTCATCTGGTCGAGTTAAGTTCAGTCAAGTCGTGTCTAGGCAAGGTATGGTCAGTCAAAGTACACTAGCACCATTGTTCAAAAGCATCAAATATGCTCAAAAGCAATGACTATGTGTAGCATTCAAAATGCTACTGATGCACATTTCAAGTTAGATATGCTCAAATATGCAATTGCCTAATGAAAATTTTAAATATTAAGAAAACAATATATATGCAAAAATGATTTTCTCTTGAATCAGGTTCAAATTACAGCAACAGTAAATGCCTTTAAGATATTGGCAATTATCTATTCAAAAAGTTCAACTCTTCAAGGTCAATTAATATATTGACAAGAGCTATTTGGATATATTCTTTCGATTCGTTAAAAGGAGCAGCAAAAAATTATCCATCCTTCAGGAGTATCTGTAGGCTTCACTTTGGAAATATTATCTTTTAAAGAAATCTTTATGTGAAGATTGACCGGGAAAGGGGGCAGGATCTATGTCTTCAAAGCAACTATGCTTGGGTCTTTAAAAGTAATTTATGCCTTGGTCTTTCTAATAATCTCTTATGCATGATAAAGGAGTTCATATACCGAGAATTATGAAGCATCATCCAATATGAACGTTCAAAAGTTGCTTCTATGTTAAAGCCCAGTTATATAAGGATATCGTAACTTCTCACTATCCTAGTAATGATATCACAAGACTCCAAGTACCAGATCTGATGAAGACAAAAAATAAATGGAATCATCATCAGTAACTTCTATGTCCTTTGAAAAGCTAATAAGCAAAAATTGAGAGAAGTCTTGTCTATTTTTCAGAATTAGCAAAGATCCCAGGAAAAGTCTATGAAGAAATGTTAAAGAGCATTAACTAGAAAAGACTCGACAAAAGACTCAACGGTTGAACCTTTGGAGTTAGAGATGAAATCTCCAAGAGCGTGATATAAAGAATATAAAGAATGCAATGCAAAGCACGATGACAAACGCAAAGATGAAATGATTAAATCATTATCATATTGCGCATATCACAATCAGCCTAAAAGAGGAGAAGTTTTCAATATAAATTTCAAAATTATTAATGCTTATTAAGGCTAAATTGAAAGAGTTATAATATCTTGAGATACTAATTCGATTAATTTGGCAGGAAAGATTATCACTTGAAAGCTCGGATTATGCAGATCATGAATAAAAGAAACAATAAAGGTTATTGCCGTAAGAGTAATAGTGTTGATCAAAGAGACCGTTGCAAAAATGAAGGAAAAAGTCGCTGATGTTGATCAAAGAGATCGTTGCAGAATTAAAGGAAAGAATCACTGGAGTTGATCAAAGAGACCGTTGTAGCCACAGCGATGTTGAAAGATAGCTCTCTGGTCAAGTTGCTCAAAGACAAAGTCGTCACAGCTGTTGCAGAGATGAGTTTCGACGAAATAGAATCTCATCTTTTCTAGTGAAACAACCGCTCGATAGTACTGGCTTGGGCATTCAAGTCTTTCGGTTGAGCACAATCATCAAGTCTTCCGGTTGAGCACAATCATCAAGTCTTCCAGTCGAGCGCAATCATCAAGTTTTCTGGTCGAGCACAATCATCAAGTCTTCCAGTTGAGCACAATCATCAAATCTTTCGTTCAAACGCAATCATTCAAGTCTTCCGTTCAAGCGCAATCATTCAAGTCTTCCATTCGAGCAAGGATCATTCAAATCTTCCATTCGAGCGTGAGTATTCAAATCTTCTGGTCAAATATCAACATCCAGTCTTCTAGTCAAATGTGAGCATTCAAATCTTCCGGTCGAGCACGAGCATTCCAGTCTTCTGATCGAACGCGATCACTTGATCTTCTGATCAAACGCGATTGTCCAGTCTTCCATGCAAGCATGATCATCCAGTCATCCTTCAGTTGCAGTTCATTCAAGTTATTCGGGTGGAGGAAGATCAATCCTCCATTTGATTTCAGGAATCAATCAAAGAAGGATTGAGGGGGCATCTGTTGAGGCACAAAAAATATCTCATTGCAGTGGTTAAAGAATTCCATGTCAGGGGTATTTTGGTAAAAATCCATGTCTGGGGGTATTTTGGTAAAAATTCATGTCCAGGGGTAGTTTAGGTATTTTGGTAAAAATTCATGTCCAGGGGTAGTTAGGTATTTTAGTAAAAATTCATGTCCAGGGGTAGTTTAGGTATTTTGGTAAAAGTCAGTATCCAAGAGTAGTTTAGGTATTTCAGTAAAAGGGATTAGAAAGGGTATTTTGGTAATAAAGCATGCACAGGCGTCATTTTAGTAAAAAGAGGCTGTACACCACCATTTAAGAGGGAGTTTGGTGGACACCATGGTTTAAGAGAGAAAGATGTCCAAATGTAAAGGGATAAGTGGTGGTGATCACCACTTTTTAAGAGTGGTGGGGCTATAAATACCCCTCCCTGATTCATTAGATGGGCTGGATCGGTTGGTGGGTTAGAAAGGAAGAGAGAAGGAAGGTGAAAGAAGAAGTCATTGCGTGACCCGCGCAACAAGGGAAGCCATTGGGGGACCCGCGCAACAGAAGAATGCAGTTGCGCTACCCGCACAACGGATGAAAGTCATTTTACGACCTGCACAATGAAGAAAGTAGTTGCGCAACCCGCACAACATGAGAGAACCCCTGCGCGATCTGCTCAATAAAAGACAGGCAACATGAAGTTTTGTCCAACGGAAGGTTCCCGTTGCACGATCTGCTCAGTGAAGGAAAGCCCTTGCGCGACCTGCGCGACGGAGAAATTTGTTGCGCGACCCGCGCAACAGAAGAATCTGTTGAGCAACCCGTGCAACGAAAGGATCCGTTACACCGCCTGTGCAACATGTTCTTGAGAGGGTTTTCACACTCCAAGGAGGAATGACTGGAAGGATGCTCATAGATGATTTCAAGCCCAAGAATAGCTGATCGATCAACAATTCCTCCTAAGTATTGGGAGATGACCAAAATAGCGTCGTTATGCCGGCGAAATTTCTATCTCCTTGGAGATTGTCTGATCGAATCAACAATTCCTCCTAAGTATCTATCTCCTTGGAGATTGTTTGATCGAATCAACAATTCCTCCTAAGTATTTAGGAGATGACGAAAATAGCGTCGGAATGCTGCAGAAACTTCTATAAGGCTATCTTGTCTGTTTTAATTGATTGTGCTTTGTTTTCAGAATCAAGGGAATCCGAGGATGTAAATGAACTCAGAATAAATGTGATTAATGTTCTCCCATTCTTTCTTTGTTATCATTGAATAAATCCCCCAAATCAAATACATATTCTTTTCTTGTCGAAACAGATCAGATAAGCCGATCGACCGTGGCGGGCCTACCTTAGATCGATGGTCTTATGTGTCCAATCAGGGCCACGATTATACGGATAGGTGCTGGAAAATTTCCTTTCCTCGTGGGTGAAGTTTGGTCACAAACTAACGGTCCGAATTCTTTAACTTTGAGTGAGAGCGAATGGCCCAATTCACTTAAGTTTCAGTTCATTTTATAAGGATATTCACGGTTCTCACGCTCTTAACTCATGGCTCAAGTTAGCCGTTTCTGGACACTATCTGGGCTTGATTCCCGCGATGGTTTTCATGCCCAGCAGGACAGACATCTTTCTATAATTTCACGGTCATCGGACCCTCGACGTGCGGTCTAGGTCCGTTACTGAGTTTCAATGTACTCCCAAGGACGACAGGCCCTTGGGATTTCTTCTAGGTCTTAAGATGACATTGAGTCAGTGGTATCCCTGGTTCTAGACCTTCCCATTTGTGAAAATGGTGGCCCAAGCTTAATCCACTGATTATTTAGTACTTAACTAAATTCCATCTAAATTATACTACAGGATGCGGTCCTTGGGTTGTTCTGCCTGAGGCTGTACTCGGGTCTTTGTATAGATTTTTCCAGGACATTACATGAGCACTCCATACCATACGCGAACAAGCAACCAAGTCGAGATTTTCAACAGGGAAATTAAACAAATTCTGGAAAAAATGGTTAACCCTGACTGTAAGGATTGGTTGATTTACTTGACTGATGCCTTATGGGCTTACCGTACAGCTTTTAAGACCCCCATTGGAATGTCTCCCTTTAGACTCATCTGTGGGATAGCTTACCACCTACCTGTGGAGCTGGAGCATAAAGCCTTGAAAGGCCGAGTTAAGAGTCCTAGAGAGGGTGGGGGACTATGCCAAATTAAAAAAAATAAACAACGAAATTTAAACAAATATAAATAAAGATAGCACTTAAACAATCTACAATGTGGAAATGTAAAACAACCTAAAAAAAACTAGTATTGAGAGGTTGATACAAACTTAGTTCTAAGGACAACCTGACACCAAAAACCAATGGTTTATGGCAGGACAACCTGAAAAGGCCAAGCTAAATGTCTAGAGGGTAGGACTATGCCAAATTTAAAATAAAATTAGCGGAAATAAATTAAACCAATAGCCTTACAATATGAATCAATTCACAATGCTAAATTTTAAATCACCTTGATAAATAAGTATTGAGAGATTGATACAAATTTAGTTCTAAGGACAACCTTACACCATAATAAACAAGGGCTTATGGTAGGACAACCTTATTTCTAGAACCTCTTTTGGATCAAGGACTCAATTTTAATATAAGTAAATGAAATAGCAAGGAATTGAAATTAAATGCAGAAGTATAGATCTAAATTATTACAACAACTCCCACACTTGCTTGAAATGTAAATAGTTACAACATTCACATCCACTTGTACATTCCACACAATCGAATGATAAAAGATATGAAAATTAAGCAAGCATTCAATCCACAAGGCAAAGAGTTATAGTGGTTCACTGTGTGTACACCAATTGTTTTCCATGACACACAAAAAGCTACTCCACTCCTAATATCCTCACACAGGGGATATTAGCGTTCACTATCAAATAGGTTTTCATAGGTTCACCAAAAACCTTTACAATTGTGTCTTTTTCACTTGGGCTTACACAATTCAAAAACCCCTCTTTTCTGAGTTTTCTGGTTTCCTCAGACAACCAATACAATGAGATTTTTCTGGTTCAACCTTAAACAAAACCAAAGACAATGAGATTTTTACGGCAACCTCAAACAAAACCAAAACTAAATAAATTTTGAAATTGTAAAATACCTAGATTTCTCCTTTTCTTAGCAGCCGGTAGAACAATCGGAGTAGATGATTGAATGTCAAAGTTCAATTTCCAATACTCTCATTCATAAGGTTCTAAATTCTAATAGATTTTAGATTTAACTCGTTGGGCGTAGCTATATTTGATTTTGATTCCAAGAAGAAGGAATAAGATAATTCCTCTTTTCAAATAAGATTGGAATATAGAAACAAAATCAAATTAAATAAGCTAGCAAAAAGGAATATTAAATAAGCACAATGTAGCTTAAAATAAACACGAGACTTATCTCGAGTGATCACTTGAAAATTCTTGAATAGAATAGAGTTGAAGTGTGAAAACTCGAATTTTGTGTTCAATTTATAGAAGCAAAAATCGTTCTCCTATGGTGGTCTTAGAAACCTACGGTCGTAGATCCGCGATCTTTGAAAGTCGTTCTCCCGGTCGTAGTAACTCGGTCGTGGGTCACCTACTACCACCTACATGGTCGTAGGACCATAGGTAGTTCTTGGACTTTGAGTCGTAAAGCGGTCTGAGTCGAAGCCAAACGGCCGGTCGAAGGAGTCGTAAGAGTACCAAAAATTCGAAAAGAGAGGGTGGGGACTATGCCAACTGGTCGAAAAAAAGGCGGTCGTAGAATAACAAACTTATGTAAAATAAAATTTTAAACAAATATAAATCAACCTAAGGTCAGATCATGTCTTATGGACAAACTTCAATCTACAATGTGGAAAATGTAAAACAACCTAAAAAAACATGCATTGCTTATTAGTCTTGAAGTCATGAGTTGTTGATACAAACTTAGTTAGCTTCTTAAAGTGTTTAGGTCTTGAATTCATATAAATCATCATACAAGCACAAGACACAGATAGATGTTTTGACACATCAAAATTTGACAACCAAAGGAGTATAAGACCATAACACTTACACAACCTTACTAGAATGTGGGTGAGTATCAAGAATTCAAACTGAAGAGGATATGAAACAAATAAATAGTAAAGGAAATAACTAAGCTATTACAACATTCCCACACTTGCATAAAAGAAATTATAACGTTCTCCACAAATGAATAAAGGAAAATTACAAAATCCATAAAATGAAATATTCAATCAATCATCACAAGATCAGAAATTATAGTGGTTCACTTGTGTGTACACCAACTGTTTAGAAAAACATCCACACAACTACTCCACTCCTAATATCCTCACACAATGGATACTAACATTCACTATGAAAATAGGTTTTCAAGGTTCAGCTAAAACCCCTCACAATTGTGTCTTTCAAGTAAGCTTACACAATTCAAAAAACCCCCACACTCTGAGTTTTCTAGATCACCTCAGACAAACCAAAAGAAAGATTTTTCTGGCACAATCTCAATAAAACCAAAACAATGAATTTATAAAACTATAAAATACTTATCTGGATATTCTCCTTTTGATGCAGCCCTGAAGAACCAATTCGGAGTAGAAGTTTAATGTAGATGTTCAATGTTCACACTCAATTATGAAAAGGTTATAAGTTCTAAATTGATTGTAAATTAAATCACCTTGGGCTAGCTTGATTTTGATTCCAAGAAATGGGAATACTTCAAATAAAATTGGAATGCAGAATACAAAATCAAATGCAAAAAGCTAATTAAAGAGAATATGAAATAAGAACTAGATAGCTTAAGAATATCACTAACTCATCTCTTAGAGCGGTGTATTGATTTTGCTTAAATTGGATATCAAACTGTGAAATTCATGCTCTATTTATAAGTGCAGAAATCGCATCTTCAACTGGTCCTGAGGTCGGCTCAATTGGTAATAGGACTAACAGATTTTTGAAATTTTGAGTGCGATAAGATCAAATCATTCCACGACTGGTCGAAGGACCTGCTCGACTGGTCGAGTGGCCTCCACGACCGGTCAAGTCCTGTCCACAACTGGCCGTGTGGAACTCAATTTAGTTGCTGGACTTTGAGTCAAGCCTGCAGGACTAATCAAGCACAGGTCGAGCACTGTTCACACGACCGGTCAAGCAGTCTCCAAGACTGGTTGAGGCTCTAACAAAAAATTTCAAAAATTATAAACAAACTTAGGACTGGTCGAGGAATTTCTTGGACTGGTCAAGTGTAACTCCCTGTACTTTTTGGTACTTGAGTATTACCTAGTGACCTAACTTAGTATAAACACAAACCTAGCCTATTTGAACATTTCCCTTCATTATAAGCCACTTTAAGAGAAATTCCAGTAGAATTGATCATAGAGCTGAAGAATGGGCCATAATTTTACATCATAATGATCAAAGAACTCAAGAAGGACCCGATCTACATCTGATCTAACCTACACCCAGTAGCAAGATCCCAAAATTAAGAAAGATTTTGTCTTCCTTTAAATGCACCTTAGGATTTCTACCCTAATGTCGAAATTAGAAACTAACAGCCAAATTGAAAGGATTAACCCTCATCAGGGATAAGTCTACAGCTAGGATCCCTTACAAGGATGAAGATGGATTGATTTTAGTCCAGAATAGTTATAAAACCTAGTACACAAAACGTACGTCCCAGATTTCAACCACTAAACGATTAGAACCTAGGATGATCTACCATTAAAAGAACCTTAAGCACTTAAAAAAAAAACATTTAACCACTTAAACCTACCAACTTTTAATTTGTAACCACTATAGGATCATCTAAAACTAATGAACGGTATTGATCAGACTGGATCATAGCGTGGGTCCCATATTTCATTCATGCGTGTACACAGATGAGGTGCACTCGCCATGCTGGAAATCTTGAGAATGGGTCAAACACACGTTGACCCGATAGGAATTGAAATTCCTGTATTTCAAACAGGAATTCCCGCCCGACGCTAGTTTGAACTGGACCACCCGTTTGATGGTGTGATCGAACAATTTTTTGAATACGGAATCACGATTCAGGCCGTTCATCCGATAAATAGGATCCCATTAACCCTAACCCCAGTGTTACCTGGGATTGAAAGTTCCCTATGCTAGATAGGTCAGCGTCTGAACCTGTATTGCCAAGAAAAGTCCCTGATGAAGGAGATAAAGCCATGTGCACCGCCCCTCTGGCAAATCTAGCTGTTGGAAACTGTTGGACACTAGCCACGAATGCAGTTGAGGCCTCGTCACCCTACCATTTTCAGATATGGCTCCCTACTCAGTAAAAAGCGGAGAGAATATTCTCCATTCTTGGCAACCTTCAATCCCAACTGTCACTCGTTCTCTGGAAGGTTCGTCCGAGTGATATGAGGCATCCGGTCTAGGGCTGCCCACGAAAATCTCGTGGTGGAACGAGATTTTGAGGAGATGCCCCCGTAGCTCATATCGTCCCAAGTTTAGTAAAATATTAAGATCATAGGTCCCTGTTCACCATTAGATGGACCACACATGCTCCATACCCAATATCTAAACCGTTTGAACCGTCTAGATCACCGAACCACCTAGTCGTTGTGAAAATGCAATGGCCAGGGTGTTATCTTCCTCGATCTGTCTAAGAACACTGCACTCTGGAAAGGATGGCTCATCAAAACCTATATCATTCATCCAAACCGTCCATTGCGTGGCCCACCCCCTCTAAAGCTCATCAGAACCTATATCAGAGTCCCATGCCCCGGATCAGTGGAATGGTGGGTCCCTGTCAGTAACCGTTCTCAACTATATCACGTTTAACTCTACACCAATCCATGTGATTAGCTGTAGAAGTGTCCAGAAATAGTATGACTATAAATAGCTGGGTATTATGGCATTTTCCAAGGAGAGTTAAAGAAAGGAAAGAAATAGAGAGAGAGATGGCGCGCCACTGGTGCGAGTTGTAGGCCTGGTAGCAACTCGACTCAGTTGAGTCATTCATTACAGAGGAAGAAGATTGAGAGAGAGAAAGAAGAAGGGAGAAAGGGAGAAGAAGTGTAGTTGGTGTGAGTTCCAGCCGTCCATCCGAGGCTGACCCATCTCGATCCAGACCCGACTTGGTCCGCACCAGCTGAGTTAGCTCCATGCCAAACGCTGCTTCTTCCTCACCCTGCTCCCGTCAGCCAGTAAGCCCACTTAGTCTGCATTTCCATTTCAACAATACCATCTTACAAATCCTCAACCAAGTCACTGATTATCCACTCAGATTGACAAACAGACTAGACCCTTGTGCAGACTCGCTAACCTAATGCCCCAAGCTCACACCACACCACTCCGTTTCAATTGGGTTGCAGCACGACCGAGTTATAACACCGATTCCACCAACGTGCACTACATGAAAAATGGGAAAAAAAAGGACGGATTTTGAGATAGTTGTGGATCGTCTCTAAAATTCCTTGGTTTAAAGACGCTTTAGAGACGGTCGTAAATCGTCTCTAAAATTTTAGATGGCTCTTGATTGTCCCTAATATTGTCTTAAAATGTTGAAAGTCCATAAATCATTTAAGATGGTCGTTGACCATCTTATATGCGATTATTTGAGATGGTTTTTAACCGTCTTATATGCGGTCATTTGAGACGGTCATTGGCCGTCTTTTACTTATAATATGAAACTGTCAAAGATCATCCCTATTAGAGACGGTCCTTAGCCGTCTTATAGCCCTGTCAAAGACCATTGTCACAGATCGTCTCTATTAGAGACAGTCCTAAACTGTCCCTAATGCTTTCAATGACCATAAAAAATTAACAAGTACAAAAATTTTATAAATTAAAAAAAAAAATAGTTGAGAAGCTTAGAAAAATAATTAACAATGTTTAAGAAAATTTTAAATTTTGAAAAAAAAAATTGTTGATAATTTTGAAAAAAAAAATTGATAAAAAAATGATATTTTGAAAAAGAAAATTTTAAAAATTAAACAAAATTGTGAAAAATTGACCAATTGTAAAAATATATATATTTTTTTAAAAAGAAAACTAGATTTTGTATTTTGACAAGAAAAATTGAAAAGTTATATAACAAAAGTAAGATTAAAAAAATGATATTTTGAAAAAGAAATTTTAAAATATTAAACAAAATTGTGAAAAAATTGACAAATTGTAAAAAAAATATATATTTTTTAAAAAAGAAAACTAAATTTTGTATTTTGATAAGAAAAATTGAAAAGTTAGATAACAAAAGTAAGATTAAAAAAATTGATATTTTCAAAAAGAAAATTTTTAAAATTAAACAAAATTGTGAAAAAATTGACAAATTGTAAAAAATATATATTTTTTAAAAAAGAAACTAAATTTTGTAAAAAAAAAATGTTAAATTTATTTAAAATAAAAATGATAGTTAGTTAAAAGAGTAATTAATATATATATATATATATATATATACATTTTGAAAAAAAAATGCTAAATTTATTTGTGAAAAATAAAATTACTAAATTATTAGGCACATAAACTAATTGAACCTTTAATCGTTTTTGGACAATCTAATCAGTTCAAATTGAAGAGTAAATAACTTCAGATGTTTAAATCAAATTTCACTGAAATTGTTCATCAATCTTGTATGCCCAATATCTTTCTCATATGTAGCCTGATTGAGGCGGTTAACTAGTCAAATTGAGAGTATTGATCAGTAAAATAGAGTGAATGGACTAGACATGTAAAATGGGCCAAATATTCTGGTTAAAATTGCGACCTAACTTACTGACCTCGTGAGAACCTAAGAATTGATGTTAGTAAGTTTTGTGGGCCCCATCATGATGTGTCGAACATCAACACCATGGATTTGATGTGTCCCCTTTAGGTTATGAGATATCTCAAAAATCATCAGTAAATGAAACTCAAGTGGGCCATACCATTTAAAACTATGTGAAGACATCTTAAAAAATATAAAAGCACTTGGTGGGGCCTACATGAGTTTTGGATGCGGTTAAAACTTGGTCTAACCCCTCATCCAAGTGGGACACACATAATGAGTGGGTTGGATATGTGAATCACATTTAGGCAGGCCCAATATATGATTATGAATGTTTCAAGGAAACCTTTCTCCACTACATTTAAGTGAGTTACTCGTTACCTTTACCAGAGTAAACTCTGTGGGGTTCACCGTTATTTATTTATTTTATCCACTCCATTCATCCATGTTAACAGATAATTTGAGGTCTAAAGAACAAAAAGGAAGCACAACCAAAGCTCAAGTGGACCACACCACAGGAAATAGTGTGATTGAACCTCTACCATTTAAAATTTCTTGGAGGCCATAGAAGTTTTGGATCAAGCTGATGTTTGTGTTTTCTGTTCATTTATATATTTTTGATATTATGAACAACCTTTAACTGTTTTTGGACAATCTGATCAGTCCGGACATGAAGAGTAAATAACTTTAAATGTTTAAATCAAAATTCACTTAAATTGTTGATCAATCTTGTTTGCCCAATATCTTTCTCATATGTAGTATGATCGAGGTGAGTAACTAGTCAAATTGAGGGTAATGATCAATAAAATAGAGTGAATGGACCAGACATGTAAAATGGGCCCATCATGATGCGTGTCGAACATCAACACCATGCATTTGATGTCTCCCCTTTAGCTTATGAGATATCTCAAAAATCATCCGTATACGAAACTCAGGTGTTGATTACCATCTAAAACTATGTGAAGATATCTAAAAAAATATAAACAGTACAATATTGGATGTCATAACATTTTGGGGCCATAAAAGTTTTGGATCAAGTTGATTTTTATTTCTTCCCTTCATCTAGCCCTGTATGACCTAATCAACGTATTAGATGTCAAATAAATAGTACAATAAGCCTTAGGAGGATTTTAATGATAGATATCCAATTACTATTGATTTCATGTGGTGTAGTGCACCTAAGATTTCTGTGGTGGGGTCCACTACAGATTTTTATCTGCCTCATTCTTTGGCTCATGACGTAAAATGATATCTCAAAATGGATGGATGGTGTGGATATAACAAATACATCATAGTGGGGCCCACAAAACTTGGTGGATGTTGGTCAGTGCTCTATTGGTCCCACCATGATGTATGTGTTCATCCATGCCGTCCATCCATTTTTACAAATCATATTAAGCCTTTATGCCAAAAATGAGAGGGATATAAATCTCAGGTGGACCACACCACATGAAAATAATATTGATTGGATATCCACCATTAAAACCCTCCTAAGGCCCACTGTACTTTTTATTTAACATCCAATCTGTTGATTAGGTCATATAGGCCCAGATGAAGGGAAAAAAAATATCAGATTGATCCAAAACTTTATATGGCCCCCTATTGAGGGTCGAATATTGCATAATGGACCCCAGTTATTACTTGTTTTATGAACATGATACTGTTTAATGCCCTATTTAATCATGTTTGTGATGCAAGGTGTATTCACAAGCGTAGGACTGAAAAGGATGCTTAAAGCATGGATTTAACACTCTGATGACACCAAAGGCAAGGGACAGACCCCATGGGACCAAGATAGAAGGATTTACACGTCAAATATCCTAGGAAATCAAGTCATTCACGTTAAAGAGGCCTGAAAGTCATCCAGTACATAAGATCATAAGGTTTCCATCATTCGTTTGGTTCGAAACCGTATATATAGCCTGAGGACCATAAATTACCCGTACACGTCAAAATTCATCTCTTTGATCAATGTATGAGTGACCCGATGGGCAAGATTAGACAATAACCATTAAGAAAGCATCTTGGACATCCTTGGGCGATCGGGACCCAAAATGAACCGATGGAAAGAGTACGAAAGACGGTGGATATTCACCAAATTTCACTTCTTTTGGACGATGCAGTAGGGAGGAACGAACGACAAACTATTATAAAAGGGAGAGTGGAAATTTTGTAAATAAACAAAATTTCATATGCATGCACATAAAGGATAACAGAGGGTTGCTTCAACGGTGGGTAGTGCCTCATCACGGGTGGATAGTGTGGCCCACATAGAGTTCAGATCTACTTCATACTTTGACCCATGGGCTTACATGTTACTGAGAAAATGATGAATGGAGTAGATCCCTGAGAATATCATCAAAAGTGGGCCCCACCTATTTTGAAGAAAGCATCCAAACAGTTCCCTTCTGGCAAAAAACGTCCAGTGACGGACGTGCTTACTACTGGGTTTTGATAGTAGGCCTCACCCATCATCACTTTTCATGATCTGAACCATCCAATGTGTCTCATGGGGGGGCAACAACCCATGCCTAGGTGGCAGAATTGCACAAGATCACGAAGATTGGTTCTTAGCCCTTCAAACACAATTCGGACGGCAGTCTAAAAAACTCAATGGGCTGCATCCACACAAAACCAAAACCAACCATATTTGGTTGAAATTTCGACACGCATTCAATGGACGGACTGGATTTCCAAGCCAGCATCGACCAAGGGCCCCACAGTTGACACAAATATGATTTTTTCACAAATTGGTTGAAATTTCGACACTCATTCAATGGGCCGCCCTTCCATTAGAAAGGAAGTGGATTGCGTATTGAGTAACTCAGCACGCTAAGCGTACTGAGTAAACTCTGTGGAGTCCACCGTAATTTACATATTTTATCCACTCCGTCCATCCATTTTACCAGACAATTTTATGGCTTGAGCATAAAAATGAAGCATATCCAAACCTCAAGTGGACCACACCATAAGAAAGAGTGTTAATTGAACATCTACCATTAAAAATTTTTTGGGGGCCAGTGAAGTTTTGGATCAAGATTGTATTTGTGTTTTACCTTCATCCATGTTTGTGTGATTTTATGAACAGGTTGGATGAGAAATAAACATCACTGTGGGCCCTATAAAGGTTTCAATGGTAGAGATCATTATTCCAACCGTTTCCTATGGTATGGTCCACTTGATCTTTGGGTATGCTTAAATTTTGATCTCAACCCCTAAAATAAGATGGAAAAATGGATGAACGACGTGGATAGAATAGATACATTCACGGTGGGCCCAACAGAGTTTACTCAGTACGATAAGAGCGTACTTAGTAACTCGGTACGTAATTTGATTTCCATCAGAAACCCGCACGCCCTTTCTCCTGCTCGCAGTAAACCTCCCCCTGAAAACCCATCTCTTAATCTCTCTCTCTCGCAATCAGCCTCTCCATCTTCCTCACCCTCTCTCGATCTCCTCACGCGCTCAGCCTCTCTCTCTCTCTCTCTCTCTCTCTCTCTCTCTCTCTCTCTCTCTCTCTCTCTCTCTCTCTCTCCCCCCCCCCCCCTCGAGCTCGGGAACCCTATTTTCGGCGTGGACTCGTGATTGGGGCTCCAACTCAAACAGGAACTCATTCTCTTCCTCAAAGCTCAAAAGGTAAAGACCCTAACCCATTTTGAAGGTGGTCCCTAATCCCATTTTGAATTTGGGAATTTTGTTACCCTAATCCCAAATCGAATTTGGTGGTTTTGAAATTGGGGATTTGGGTACCCAAATCCCACTTCGAATTTGGGGATTATGGTACCCTAATCACATTTCGAATTTGGGGGTTTTGAAATTGGGGATTTTGTACACCCGGCCTTGTGGATATCGAATCACTATTATTTTTCTATGGTATGGTCCACCTGAGATTTATATTCCTATGGTATAGCACATGTAGAGAAGGGCATTACTCGAAAATCTCTGGTGGAGTTATTACTGCTACTGTTACTGTTACTGCTCAAACTTCAAGTGTAGGCTATCAAGAACATGAGATTTACAGTGGATAAAATTGAATTGTGCTGGTATTGGTAATGTGTTGCAAAAAAAATTGTATGGTGTTCAAACAATAATTTGAACCTTGACTACGACTGAATATTTTCAATATCAACAATGCTTTCAGTACAAACCTCTTGTTTTCATTGATGGGTTGTCTTGATTTCTATTATTTAGTTAAATTTAGATGATGGATTTTTCATTTATTTCCTTATCTAAAATGGGTTCTCTTTAATTTTCTCTTTTAACCTTTTTTTTATATCTTTTTTATTTGATATTTCTTTTCTAAATATTTTTATTTGGATTTTTATTCTAATTTTGGTTTTTTATTGTGAGATTTTTTATCTGGGTTTTTTTCTTTAATAGTGATAGAATCTTAGGCTTTGCTTGACTCTTCCGCTGTACACATGTCATAGTTTTATGACAATCTAAACCGTCCAAATAGCTTACCCAATTGTGATGTATTTGGAATTTTGAATTTGCCACCGTATTTGGCAGTAATTAATATGTGGTATTTTTTTAAAAATTATTATTTTCAACAAGGTTTCTAGTCCAACTAGTTGAACCATTAGTCATTTTCCACCTAGTGAGTTACTTCCAACTGAGCATGTTTGTGCGACATCCAACCTTCCAATAGGTTGGGTCCACAATGAGGATAGTCTTGCAGAAAAATCAGTCCCATCTACTCATTAGGTGGGTCAGACTAGCAACAATGTTTATTCATTAATAAATAACAAAATATAATTATTTATTATTTTCAGGGATATAAGCCACAATAACTTTGTTAATTGTCTCCCACCATAGGTGGGGAATTTGTCAAGTCTACAACAACTATAAGTTCTGTTTCTGTTTTATTTTTAAAAAATTTATTAAAGTATTCTTCTTCAGAAATACCATATGATGTGTTTGGAGTTATGAATTTGCCACCCAATTTGTTAGTGGTTAACATGGGATAGTTTTATTTATTTATCTATTTTAGAAGGTTTTAAGTTCAAAACTTGTTGGACCATAAGTTATTATCCATCCCTTGAATTATTGCCAGCCTATCATGTTTGTGATGATACCAACCCTTCTAAGTGGTTGGCTTTGCCATGAGGATACCCTTATACAAGAATCAACCCTAACCTTTTATTAGGTGGGCTATACCATTACAACAATGTTTGACTATCAATGAATATCAAAGTATAATTATTTATTTCTTTTCAGGGATATAAGCTTCAATAATTTCATTGGTTCGCTCCCACCTCAACTGGGGAATTTAGAAAGTCTGTAACAACTGTAAGTTTTTTTTTTCGAATCTAATTAGTTATTCTTCTTCAAAAATGCCATAGGCTTTATTATTTATTTATTTTAATAACTTAACTTTTTAAAAAAATGCCATAGGTTGTGTCTGGAATTTTGAATTTGCCACCGAATTTAGCAGTAATTAATATGTGCTGGTTTTATATTTTATATTTTTCTTTTTAAGAAGGTTTTAAGTTCAGCCACTTGTACCATACGTTACTATCGACCCAATGAAATACTTGCAACCTATATATTTGCATGACATCCAACCTTCTAATAGGTTGGCTCCATCATGAGGATAGACCTGTACAAAAATTAGTCCATACACTTATTAGGTAGGATAGACCATAATAACAATGGTGAGCTCTTGATAAATAACTAAATATAATTAGTCATTTATTTTCAGGAATATAAGCTACAATAACTTCAATAATTCACTCCCACTTGAACTGGGGAAGTTGGCGAGTCTGCGACTACTGTAAGTTCTGTTTTTCTTTCTTTATTCTATTTAATTATTCTTCTTAAGAATGCCATTTGAAGTGTTTGGAATTTCAAATTTGTCATGAAGTTTGGTGGTGATCAATTTGTTATAGTTTTATTTATTTATTTATTCATTTATTTTCTCTAAGAAGGTTTCAAGTCCAATCAATTGGACCATAATTCATTGTCCACGAAGCTACTTTCAACCTTTCATGTTCATATAACATCCAATTGGCACTAACCTAAACTTATACTTATAACCTTAACCTAAACTTCTAACCTTAACCTAAACCTATTCTCAAATCCCAAAACCTATAACCTAAACCTAAACCTTAACCTAAACCTAAACCTACACTTATAACCTATAACCTAAAACAAGGCAGTCAGATTCAACTGCCGAAATTAGAGGTAGTAACTTAGATATGGTATGAACCAAATATCAAGGCTATTTGATTATTAGACTATCAAATTGGTGGATATGACTTTTTTACTGGACGATTAATAATGAATTCAAGCGCCTTTGGTTTTGTTTGGATGCTTGTAAATGATTTACAGGTAAATGGATCTCCTTTTTTGCTTGTAAATCATTTACAGGCTGTAAATGATTTACAACATTTATCCCCATCTCATTTATAGGTAAAAAGGTTTGGATTTCATTTACAGGCTCTCTCCATTTACAGCCTAAACGGCTATAAAAATGTTAAAAATCATCTCTCCATTATCCAAACAAACAATCATTTCCTACAAATCATTTATTTACATTTTAAAGCCAAACACGTTAGTTGTAAATGATTTACAGTTTAATGCTAAATAGGATAGTTGTAAAGGATTTATAGCTTAATGCCAAATAGGACAAGCTGTGTAAATCATTTACAACTTAAGCCATTTGCAAGCATCCAAACAACACCTTAGTAGAATAAAGTAGTGCTAACAACTCAGTGACAACGTGTCGACCATGTAGTCGGTTTAATTTGTATTGACACATGCCACATTATTAGCATTAAGTACATGTGTATCAAGTATCATTTTAGAGTCCTTCTTGGTTAGGGTTTGGGCTGAAAGTACGAGTGTTGGAGCTGACGCTTTCGAAGTCCAAACTCATTCTTTTGAAAAATAGAAAAATGGAAATATTAGTAAATATGGATTTTCTTATTAAGAAGAAAATGAAAGATGGATTGAAAAAACATAAAAGAATTTTTTTTCATCTTCTTCTTCTTTTTTTGCTTCAAGAGAGAGAGAGAGAGAGAGAGAGAGAGAGAGAGAGAGAGAGACGGAAAGGTGAGAGTGGGGAAATCGAGGGAGATAGTGGGGGAATGAAGTGGTCGCGTGAGATTTGAAAATAGTGAATACAGTTTGGTTTGAAAATGACGTTTCGCATGCGTGGCGTGCATTTCTTTTAAGATAGTAATTTGATTTTACTAAAGATAATTGAATTACATAGGCAAGTGTTTAATGCAGGGAACTTCTTTGGAAATGTTATTCTGATAACTAACCTGATAAGAGTAATTTGTGGTTCAGTTCCTGGACCAATCTCTCTATCATATTCAAAGAAATCCACATTTTTCTTCGTGTTTCTTACATGGTTCTCTGTCCCATTTTTGTTTGACTTGAAAGTAAAGGTGATGTATCTTCTTATTTATTCAATCATGGAATGCAGGATGTTGCCGTTAAGGTTCTTACAGATTAGGACTTTCACGAGGATCAACTGAATGACTTTCTAAGGGAGGTATACATTTGAAACATTGCTAATAATATTCTTTGAAACTGTACCAATTTATGTATCTGGATGTGTATCAAAGTTATCCGGATGTTGAGTGGGGGTCCCTAGAAGGTGGGAACCGCTGTTATGACCATTGGAGGGGCCTAGCCATTTGGACAAGCCGTGTTTATGTATTTGCTCAAAATTAATGGAGTAGACCCGGATGTGCGTTGGAGTTTTCCGGATGAGCGGGGTTCCTTGGAAGGTGAGAACTGCTGTTATGACCATGATCAAATTGTCCATTTCCTATGGACAGCATAGGAGGGGCCTGACCATTTGGAAAGGTCATGTTTATGTATTTACTTAAAATTAATAGAACAAACCCGGATGTGCATCGGAGCTATCCAGATGTGGAGAGGGGGTCCTTGGAAGGTGGGAACCACTGTTATGATCATGATGAAGTAGTCAATTTCCTATGGACAACATTGGAAGGGCCTGACCAATTGGAGCAGGTCGTGATTATATCTGTATTTGCAGGGATCACACCCTTAACCTATAACCTAAACCTATTCTCAAATCCCAAAACCTATAACTACAACCTAAACCTATAACCACTAACCTAAACCTATAACCAAAACTCAATTCCCTAAACTTTAACCTACAACGTAACCTATTATCAAATCCCAAAACCTAAACCTGCACCTAATCCTAATCTAAACTCTCTAACATAAACCTAAACATAAACATGAAAACCGAAACCTAAACCCGATCCCGAACCCGAACCGATTTACTAAACCTAAACCTTAACCTATTCTCAAATCACTAAACCTATAGCTTATAACCTAAACCTAACCCTTAACCTAAACCTAAACCTAAACCTAAACCTATAACCTAAAACCTTAACCAATAACCTATAACCTAAACTTATAACCTATAACCTAACCTTAACCTAAACTTAAAACTAAACCTTAACCTATAACCTATAACCTAAACCTAAACCTAAAACCTAAATGTATTCTCAAATCCTAAACCTAAACCTACACCTAATCCTAATCTCAACTCCTAACCTAAACCTAAACCTAAACCAAGACATAAAAACTCAAACCTAAACTCCGATCCAGAACCCGAACCCGATTTCCTAAACCTAAACCCTAACCTATTCTCGATTCCCAAACCTATAGCTTATAACGTAAACCTAAACCTAAACCTTAACCTAAACCTAAACCTAATGCCTAAATGTATTCACAAATCCCTAAACCTAAACCTACACCTAATCCTAATCTCAACTCCCTAACCTAAACCTAAACCTAAACTTGAAAACCCAAACCTAAACCCGATCCCAGAACCCGAACCCGATTTCTAAACCTAAACCTTAACCTATTCTCAATTCCCTAAACCTATAGCTTATAACCTAAACCTAAACCTACAACCTAAAACCTAAACCTACAACCTAAAACCTAAATGTATTCTCAAATCCCTAAACCTAAACCTACACCTAATCCTAATCTCAACCCTAACCTAAACCTAAACCTAAACTTGAAAACCCTAACCTAAACCCAATCCCGAACCCGAACCCGATTTCCTAAACATAAACCTTAACCTATTATAAATTCCCTAAACCTATAGCTTATAACCTAAACCTAAACCTAAACCTTAACCTATAACCTAAACCAAAACCTTAAACCTAAATGTATTCTCAAATCCCTAAACCTAAACCTACACCTAATCCTAATCTCAACTCCCTAACCTAAACTTGAAAACCCAAACCTAAACCCGATCTTGAACCCGAACCCGATTTTCTAAACCTAAACCTTAAATTATTCTCAATTCCCTAAACCTATAGCTTATAACCTAAACTTAAACCTTCACATAAACCTAAACCTAAACCTATAACCTTGACTTAAACCAAAACCTATCACCTAAAATCTTAACCTATATACCATAACCTAAACTTATAACCTATAACCTAACCTTAACCTAAACCTAAAACCTAAACCCTAACCAATAACCTATAACCAAAACCTAAACTTAAAACCTAAATGTATTCTCAAATCCCTAAACCTAAACCTACACCTAACCCTAATCTCAACTCCCTAACCTAAACCTAATCCAAAACATGAAAACCCAAACTAAACCCGATCCCAAACCCGAACCCGATTTCTAAACCTAAACCTTAACCTATTCTCAATTCCCTAAACATATAGCTTATAACCTAAAACTAAACCTAAACCTTAACCTAGACCTAAACCTAAACCTAAACCTATAACCTATAACCTAAATCTAAACCTAAATCCTAAATGTATTCTCAAATCCATAAACCTAAACCTACACCTAATCCTAATCTCAACTCCCTAACCTAAACCTAAACCTAAACATGAAAACCCAAACCTAAACTCGATCCCGAACCCGAACCCGATTTCATAAACCTAAGCCTTAACCTATTCTCAATTCCCTAAACCTATAGCTTATAACCTAAACCTAAACCTTAACCTAAACCTAAACTTAAACCTATAACCTAAAACTTAAAACCTAAACCTAAAACCTAAATGTATTCTCAAATCCATAAACCTAAACCTACACCTATTCCTGATCTCAACTCCCTAACCTAAACCTAAACCTAAACATGAAAACCCAAACCTGAACCCGATCTCAAACCCGATTTCCTAAACCTAAACCTTAACCTATTCTCAATTTCCTAAACCCATAGCTTATAACCTAAACCTAAGCTAAACCTAAACCTATAACCTATAACTTAAACCTAAACCTAAAACCTAAATGTATACTCAAATCCCTAAACCTAAACCTACACCTAATCCTAATCTCTGTAACTAGCCTAAACCTAAACCTAAACCTAAACTTGAAAATCCAAACCTAAACCCGATCCCGAACCCGAACCCGATTTCCTAACCTAAACATTAACCTATTCTTAATTCCCTAAACCTATAGCTTATAACCTAAACCTAAACCTAAACCTATAACCTTAACCTAAACCAAAACCTATGAACTAAAACCTTAACCTATAACCTATAACCTAAACTTAGAACCTATAACTAACCTTAACCTAAACCTTAACCTATAACATATAACCTAAACCTAAAACTAAACCTAAAACCTAAATGTATTCTCCAATCCCTAAACCTACACCTACACCTACACCTATTCCTAATCTCAACTCCTAACCTAAACATAAACCTAAACTTAAAAACCCAAACCTAAACCCGATCCCGAACCCGAACTCGATTTCCTAAACCAAAACCTTAACCTATTATCAATTCCCTAAACCTATAGCTTATGACCTAAACCTAAACTTAAACCTTAACCTATAACCTAAAGCGAAACTTAAAACCTAAATGTATTCTCAAATCCCTAAACCCAAACCTACACCTAATCATAATCTCAACTCCCTAACCTAAACCTAAACCTAAACTTGAAAACCCAAACATAAACCCGATCCCGAACCCAAACCCGATTTCCTAAACCTAAACCTTAACCTATTCTCAATTCCTTAAACCTATAGCTTATAACCTAAACCTAAACCTAAACGTAAACCTATAACCTTAACCTAAACCAAAACCTATGACCTATAACCTTAACCTATAACATATAACCTACAACCTAAACTTATAACGTATAACCTAACCTAAAACCTAAACCTTAACCTATGACCTAAAACCTAAACCTAAACTTAAAACCTAAATGTATTCTCAAATCCCTAAACCTAAACCTACACCTAATCCGATCTCAATTCCCTAACCTAAACCTAAACCTAAACATGAAAACCCAAACCTAAACCCGATCCCGAACCCAAACACTGATTTCCTAAACCTAAACCTTAACCTATTCTCAATTCCCTAAACCTATAGCTTTTAACCTAAACCTAAACCTAAACCTAAACCTAAAACCTAAACCTAAACCTAAAACCTAAATGTATTCTCAAATCCCTAAACCTAAACCTACACCTAATTCTAATCTCAACTCCCTAACCTAAACCTAAACTTGAAAACTCAAACCTAAACCCGAACCCGATTTCCTAAACCTAAACCTTAACATATTCTCAATTCCCTAAACCTATAGCTTATAACCTAACCCTAAAACCTAAATGTATTCCCAAATCCCTAAACCTAAACCTACACCTAATCCTAATCTCAACTCCCTAGCGTAAACCTATAACCTAAACTTGAAAACCCAAACCTAAACCTGATCCCGAACCTGAACCCGATTTCCTAAACCTAAACCTTAATCTATTCTCAATTCCTAAACCTTAACCTATAACCTAACCTAAACCTATACCTATAACCTACACTTATAACCTAAACCTAAGCCTAAAACCTAAACCTAAACCTAAAAATGAAATGTATTCTCAAATCCTTAAATCTAAACCTACACCTAATCCTAATCTCAACTCTCAAACCTAAACTTAAGCTTAAACTTGAAAACCCAAACCTAAACCCAAACCCGATTTCCTAAACTTAAACCTTAACCCTAACCTATTCTCAATTCCCTAAAGCTATAACCTATATATTGTAACCTATAAGCTAACCTAAACCTAAACCTATAACATAAACCTAAACCTAAACCAAAACCTATAACCTAAACCTTAACCTATAACATATAACCTAAACTTATAACCTATTACCTAACCTTAACCTAAACCTAAACCTAAAACCTAAACCTAAATCTAAACCTAAAACCTAAAACCTAAACCTAAACCTAAAACCTAAATGTATTCTCAAATCCTTAAACCTAGGCCTACACCTAATCCTAATCTCAACTCCCTAACCTAAACCTAAACCTAAACTTGAAAACCCAAACCTAAACCCGATCTTGAACCTGAACCCGATTGTTGTAATAATGTAGCCCAATCACATGGCACAAACATGAATGTATCCCTTTTAACACATGTCCCTTTTTACAAAGCTTTAATTTTTGTTGTTGTTTCTATTAACTTGAATTGAAACACTTTTTTGCATTATTTGCTTGCATTAGTTTTATTTTAATGATCAGTTTTATTTTTAAAAAGTGCCCACTTTTTTGGAAGAAGTTTCTACAATTCTTCATGATTATAAATTATAATGTTTTCATGGTTGAATATTTTTTTTATTAGATGAAAGACGCAAAAAAAAAATTGTTGCTGATTTTCTTCATTTTTTTTTTTATTTATGATGTTAAACTTATATGTATTTATGCGTGGATGAATGTAATGTGGATAAGAATGTTTGTGTTTGGATGGATGTAGTTTATGTTTGGATGAATGTAGTTTATGTTTGGATGGATTTATGTAGTTTGGGTTTAGATGGATGTGAATGTGAATATGATGAAATATATTATATAACAGGCATATATCAGGAAGAATACGATGAAATATATTGTAACATGTGTATATTGACCGTCTCAAATTTGAAAATGTTCTTTTAGGGGTCATAAGAGATGGTTGATAGCAGTACTTTTTAAGGATGGTCCATGACTGTCCTTTTAAAGGATGGTCCATGATTGTCCTTTAAAGGATCATAAGAGACAGTTCATAGCCGTCCTTTTAAAGGACTATCCATGACCGTCCTTTGAAGGCTCATAAGAGATGGTTCATAGCAGTTCTTTTTAAGGACGGTTGATAGCAGTCCTTTTTAAGGACAGTCCATGATTGTCCTTTTAAAGGACGGTCCATGGCCGTCCTTTGAAGGCTCATAAGAGACGGTCCATGACCGTCACATGGTCATCCTTTAAAGGCTCATAAGAGACGGTCCATGACCGTCCTTTTTTCGTCAATAAGAATGACAGTTTTCAACCGTCCTTTAAGTAATACGACACGTCAAAATTTGACGCCCCTTGTGACGGTCCATGATCGTCCTTTTTTGTCATTTGGCGGTTTTGGACCGTCCTTTTTTTGTTGTTTTACCGTAGTGGTGGTGCCAGAATCGAGTCAGATTGACTCAAACTCGCTCCGACCCGATCAACCCAACTCGAACCTCCGAAAACCTGGACAAGTTCACGAACCTGGTCGTGTTCCTGAAATCAGTGTTCTGATCTGGTCAGGCACGTTGTGAGATTTGCTCTGACCTCTCTACACCACCAGATAGGACTGCTCCCTAAACAGGTACAACATCCAAACCGTCCCTGTAGACTCCACTTCAAACAACTTGTTAATAAGTTGACTCGGTGACTAATTACAAAACCAAATTATAAACTCAGTCAGCCGCTAGTGGAGGAAGGACTCAGGTTTCTATCTTACCATTAATAGAGGAAAAACTTCCACCCAGGTATGAAGCTTAAAAGCCCATTGGTTTCAATTAGAATTTCTCCCAACTCAATTGTGAGTTGACTCGTCCGGTTCCCAACCGAGTCAACTTAGTACTAACTCATTATGATTTTATAATACTTTATTCAGGGGCTGTTTGCAACAGATATACTTGAAAACCATTTTCCTTCAATCAATCTTAAACCAGGAGTTCATAGACTCACCTTATTCAATGAAGGTGAGGGATGTCTCACATGGCTTCATCATTTCATGAAATTCTAAAAAGCTATTATAATGGTGTAAATAGTAGTTGGTTTCCTTTAACTCTGAATCGACATGAATAAACTTGTGAGATTGCCTCAATTTATGTTACCCCAACATGTCTTATAAGCATTACTTTAAGATCACCATGCCATATTGGGAATTGCTTGTGTACACGCACATTTCTACTTGTTGCATATTCATTATGCCACATTTGAAATTACATATATACATCTTCTAATTGCATTAAATGCGAGAGCCCTTGCTTCCACTACAATAATAAGATTGCTCCATTTCTCCTTATATGGGTTAGAATTGTTATAGCTTGATATAAATGAATGTCTCATGTGTTAGTATGTGTAGTAATCATGTTACTATTCTAATGTGTTTGAAATGTCATACTTGGGCCCTCCTTTGGACCTTGGGAAAGTAAATGAATTTATATTGATTTCATATTTGAATGTTGGATATCCTATTAAAGGACTACTAGTATTGATCATGCTTGTGAGAGTAATCTTGTTAATCCTATGGAATGTGCATGAGCATCATGGTACATGACATTCACGCATGACATATGAGTTTTTTCAGGTGCTCAATGTAAGCCAGATTCTGTTATATTTACTGAAAGTTCCAATACTTTAGTTTAACTCACAGAACCTTTACATTTGGGTCACTTTGAGCACTCTTTCTTTTCAAGAGGCTTTTCCGGGATTAGACACTCCTTGGGCGTACCCCGTGTATTTTTCTAAGAGATATCCTTGGGCGCACTCACTTACATGTCTTTTTCCAGGTAGATAATCTACCGCGGGCGGTCTGCATGGTCTTTTCCGGGCAGCTAGTACTCCTTGGGCATACCTATGAGTATTTTTCTGGGTGGCTAGTTCGCCTTGGGCGACCCTTTATTTTGACAACTAGATGTGTATCCCCAGATCTATGACTTGTACATACATTCATACACCCATACATTCATTTATGATTTGATGATTAGTCTCCATGTAATTTGAATATGTTGATCTAAACTGTTTTGGAATGATATCATATGCTTGAATCCTTGCGGGAAGTTCCCACTGAGTTTACACTTACCCAATAGTGCGGTTGCACCAAATAGATGCAAGTTTGATGACAGGTAGAGACACATATGACGGGATCCCAGGGACGGTAGAGGTGGAGTTAGGCAAGGAGGGCCTCTATGCCATTACAGTTGAGCCATTGGAGATCGACTGATAATTTAGGATTTACTTGCTTTCATATTTCAGATTTTGTGTTTTGTTTGAATTATAGTAAAATATTTCTCCTGTTGTGGGATTTCATTTTGCTCTCATTTACATGTATTAAACTCCATTGTAATTACTCTTGATATCCTTAGTTTATGCAATGTTGCCTTACTCCATGTTATGAAATTTACCGCTATTTAGATGCATGTTAGTCCGCTTTATAACGTAATACTCGGGTTCTCAATGAAGAGCGACTATCCTCGGGTTTTGAGAACCAGGGTGTTACAAGATGGTACCAGAGAGAGAGAGAGAGAGAGAGAGAGAGAGAGAGAGAGAGAGAGAGAGAGAGAGAGAGTTTAGACAAACCATGCCTTTGGGAAAACAAACTTATGCCCATCTTAAATGTTTTAATTTAGTATGCTAGAATAAGATTTGGAACTTAGGTGAACCTCCTCTAGACTAAGAGAAGTTTTGAGAACGTAGAGACCTATACTTAGGTTCCAATTATGAACTATTAAGTGTCTGAACTCAGAAATCAAACCTAGTTCCCCTTAGAAAATTTTTAGGGAAGACATTTGAATTTAATTAAGGTTCCCTTAGAGTTACGGAAAATTTTGAACATAGAGACCCAAATTGTAGGCCCCTTAGGAAATATCAGGTTTAGTTGTTTGAACTTAGAAATTAAACTTAAGTCCCCTTTCAAATTTATTGGATGACTATTAAATTTATGTGAATTCCCCTAGAAGTAGGGAAGGTTGAGAACATAGAAATTCAAATTTTAGGCTTCTTTGAAATTTTAAGTTTAGTCATTTGAACGTAGAAGCTGAAATTACGTACCACTTGTGAACAAATGACCACTGTGATGCACATGAAATCAAATAAGAACATTCTTATACTAGATAAACTGATATTATTATTATTATTATTATTATTATTATTATTATTATTATTATTATTATTATTATTATTATTATTATTACTTTTGGTTAGAAACAACATTGGCACAACACTCACTGAAAGAAATGAATTTAGGCATCGTAAGAAAATCCTAACCCACCATATTGTACAATAAGTCAGACATGAACACTCCCTAAACGTAAGAAATCGTACTAGAATTTACAATTTAAATTTCCTAAAGCATTTCATTAAATAGGAACAATATTCCACATAATTTCAGCAATTAGAATTAACTAGATGTACCATTAGAGACTTTAGGTAAATCTCCCTCCTTAGATCGAACCCTAAGACTAGACCTGGGGATCTAAATTAATTTGGAAAGTTCAAACCCAAATCCCTATGTAGAAACTTTAAACCTGAAATTTAATTTTCAGATAATGCATTTGGGAATTAGAGAGTACAACGAAAGTTCCATGGTCATTGAGTTTGTTTCACCTAAAATTTAAACACTCCTATCACAAAATGGAAAATTTCATGACAGTTCCCAATAGTCTAAAATAATCAAGAGCACGGACTGATGGAATCATGCTACACGAAGTGTACGTGGTTTGATCAAAATTCTATATCGTAGGGAAATTCTCAATGATCTCAATGCCTTGATCAAGCAGAAGATCAAGATTTACCAGGATTAGAAGATGATACTAGCAATTCCACTGTTTTACGCAAGCAAAGGATCAATGTATCAAGCTCAAACCTACTACAACCATTTGTTCCTAATGGCTTGCACATTGAAAACTAAAAAAAAAAAATGTATTATACCTTAGACAGTGGGGAACTACCATTAGAAGTATAATAAAATAAAAGGAAAGATATAATATTACTATTAGTTGTTACTTGTATGAACTTATGCCCCTAATAAATGCTAGGAAATTTTTTGATGCAGCAGGCAATGAAATATATCCCTGGTTGTACAAAGTACTAAAACAAGTTCTAAAATTTTTTATATGGAACCATATACATTAGGCTTGGTCGGTTTAGAGACTTGAGAGTTGTAGGAGACTTAGATGTATATTGTCAAAAATGCAAGTTGTGAGTTCGCATTATGATAGATGATAGATAAGTACATAATTTGAATGAAGTTATCACTTGTAATAATGTTACTTGCGATGAATATTACCAAATCTCGAGGACGAGATTTTCATTAAGGGGGGTAGATTGTAACACCCTATACTTTTCGGTACTTGAGTATTACCTAGTGACCTAACTTAGTATAAATACAAACCTAGCCTATTTGAACATTTCCCTTCATTATAAGCCACTTCAAGAGAAATTCAAGTAGAATTGATCATGGAGTTGAAGAATGGGCCATACTTCTACATCATAACGACCAAAGAACTCAAGAAGGACCCGATCTACATCCTATCTAACCTACACCTAGTAGCAAGATCTCAATATTAAGAAAGTGTTTGTCTTCCTTTAAACGCACCTTAGGATTTCTACCCTGATGTCGAAATTAGAAACTAACAGCCAAATTGAAAGGATTAACCCTCATCAGGGATAAGTCTACAACGAGGATCCCATACAAGGATTGAGATAGATTGATTTTAGTCCAGAATAGTTAGAAAACCTAGTACACGGAATGTACGTCCTAGATTTCAACCACTAAACGATCAGAACGTAGGATGATCTATCATTAACAGAACTTTAAGCGCTTAAAAAGAAAACATTTAACCACTTAAACCTACCAACTTTTAATTTGTAACCACTATAGGATCATCTAAAACCAATGAACAGTATTGATCGGACTGGATCATGGTGTGGGTCCCATATTTCATTCATGCGTGTACACAGATGAGGTGCACTGGCCATGCACAAAATCTTGAGAATGGGTCAAACACACGTTGACCCGATAGGAATTGAAATTCCTATATTTCAAACAAGAATTCCCGTCCGATGCTAGTTTGAACGGGACCGCCCGTTTGATGGTGTGATCGGACGATTTTTCGAATACGGAATCAGGACATGATAAATGTTGCAGGGAATTCGGACTCACCAAGGAAAAGAGGTCAGGTCAGGAATTATACACACTTCACCAGATCAAACAATGACGGGTATGTCTAAAGGTTCACCTTACGACCCGTGATCGAGCATGATACAAGGATGAGCTTGGCTCATCGACAGCAGGTCAGAAGACCTGACAACTCACCCGTCACTGAGAAGGACACTACTCCCGCAGCCCAGATCAGCATGATCCCAGGTCGGTGTAACCCCAGGTTAGCACGATTGTCCCTCCACCAAAATCCAACCTCATCTCACCTGCATCCACCCGAGATCCTAACCGAAGATCTAGGAAGCCATCGCGATACAGATCTGCCCGAGATCTCAATCGAGAATCTTAGGCGATCCTTACAACTTATAATAGGATTGAGATTCCACTACGAGATATCCTCCTAAATAAGGAGACCTTCCTATGCCACCGCCTCTGGAAACTAAAAATAGGACCACCTTTAATGGTGAGAGGTACGCACAATCTTTAGCCTAAAACTCCTTGACTAAGACCCAGATTCCCTACCTGACTTATGCATCGGAGGGTCCTCTGTTGGAGCCAAGGTCTCCTTTGTCCGCTCTCTATGTAGGTAATCAAAGGTCCAGGGAAGGCTACCAGATTTCTGCATCAACAATAGATATTTGAAATAAAGATAAGGATACTTTAGGAATTAAAAAGTGGAAGTTGTCTAGGTCAAAAGGTGCAAATTTCATCTGGAAAACCAACCAACAGGCCTGAATTTTTCCACGAAGGCCTTTTGGAGTTTCCCTACCATACTTTGGGAACTTACTAGGGTAGAGTTAATTATTTACACTCCTGGATTGCATCCTTAGATTGATCCAAGCCGTTCATGTTCTCGACACCACCATTTTAAAGCTCTAATATTATAATCATGCTTTATTTATTATCTTGACTTATGAACCTTGGATTTGAATATTAGCCATTTTCAACAAACGTTTCTTTGTACGCAATCACCGGTTATAATCTTTGTACACAATCACCGGTTATAATCATACTTTATGGATGATCTGGATTTTGAATATTTAATTTGAATATGAATTATTCAAGTTTTTTCTTCGAACGCAGCCACGTGTTAAGGCCTATGTAGTATAGAATCTTGCACATGAACGCTTTAAATCATCATCTAATCAAATGCAATACAGTGTGAAAACTAGCCACCCTACTCTAAGTATGATACGGGTAGGGGTGTACACGGAGTCGAGTTGGCCTCGACTCGACTCGGCTTGCCACTAGCTGACCCCAGCTTGAACTCAGATTGGCTCGGTCCTCAAGCCTGATTGGCCAGCTCGGATCGGTTTGGTCAGCAGCTTGGGCCAGTTCGAGCCGAGCTCGATCCAAAATCGAGCCTCCATGGCATTTTCACAAACACATGCACTAGTTGTAGCTGTTTACAGGTATTTCATCAAAAACCTTATAGGCAACATCAAAATCAAGGAAAAATGGTATTTGTTTCATATACATACCTTCCTTGTCACTAGCCGACACTTCATTGAGTCATTTCATCAAACACTTGGTGGGCAACATTAATATCAAAGTAACCGAGTCACCGAACTATTTCGATCCGAGTTCAATTCGAGTTGGGGTTCGATTCGAGTCGAGTTGAGCTCAAGCAAGCTCGAACTCGGTTCAAAAAATTTTTGAGCTAAAAAAATCAGCTCGACTCTTCGAACTGAGTCGAATCGTACTTTTTCGAGTCGAGTTGAGCGAACTAACTTAGTTCGTGTACACCCCTAGGTATGGGGCCCCCAGAACAATAGGAAAAGCCCTCTCCTAGATCTCTCTCTGTTCCTCTTTCCACAAGTCGTTTCCTAGTTAGTTTTAGGGCTTAAGATAGATCTTAAACAACCCTTTCTTGTGGTTGCTTCTGGAACGTGCGCAATTGATTAACAATAAATAATTATTTAGAATTGTTTATTGAAAAATGCATTTCCAAAATTGAATTCCAAAACACACATTGATTCAGATTTTGTAGATGTCCATCAAGACACCAGTATGATTCAATGAGCATGTATGGATTTTTATTTTTATTTATTTATTTTTTCTAGTAAAGTGTTGGAGCACACCACCTTTATATATATATATATATATATATATATATATATATATATATATATATATATATATATATAGGCATGCTCACACCTAGCACGTGCGCACCTTTGCACACGTGTCATGGGTGTCAAATCTGAACGGTCCATAAG
Source organism: Magnolia changhungtana (assembly GCA_030180095.1). NCBI lineage: Eukaryota > Viridiplantae > Streptophyta > Magnoliopsida > Magnoliales > Magnoliaceae > Magnolia > Magnolia changhungtana. The sequence goes on from JASAUF010000215.1 coordinate 11,572,979, forward strand.
ATGCGGAATCCCATGAAACTTTAGGGGGTGAATTTTCACCCTGATCTAAGATTCTGGTGGGCCATAGCAAAGAGAAATTCAAATCAAGGGAAGAAACTGTTTGCATTTTTCATAGCCCACCAAAGTTTTGGATCAAAGTAAAATTTTCTATCAGGAGGTTTCATGAGGTCCTGCTTCATGTGGACCATTCAGATTTTCGAGACTCATCAGATAGGATGAGTTCTCAAAAAAGTTCGTACATACGTATAAACTTGTTTACAGGTGAGCGCAGGTGAGCCTTTCTCTGTGTGTGTGTGTGTGTGTGTGTGTATATATATATATATATATATATATATATATATATATATATATATATATATATGGGAAAAGATGTAATGCGCTCGAGCTGACAATAAGCTACCGTGAGGTTGAGCTGTGTGGGCCCCACCGTGATGTGTTTCGACCATCAACACTGTGCATTTGATGGGTACCCTTTAAATTATGAGATATCCCAAAAATCAGCCGTATATGGAACTCGGGTGGGCCATACCATCTAAAATTATGTGAAGACATCATTAAAACATATAAAAGCACTTGGTGGGGCCCACCTGAGTTTTACATGCGCCTGAGACTTGGTCTGAACCCTCATTCAAGTTGGACACACATAATGGATGGGCTGGATTTGCAAACCACATCTCGGTGGGCCCTCAAAAATGGTTATGAATGTTTTAACGGTGCATGGCCCCTCCCCACTTCTGTATGTGGTGTGGCCCACACAAGTCACGGATTGACTTGATTTTTGAGACCTAGGCCCCCGATGGAATGGTGCATCTGACTGATGGGGTAGATGTTCGAAACACATCACGGTGGGGCCCACACAGCTCAACCTCATGGGGCCTTATATATATATATATATATATATATATATATATATATATATATATATATATATATCCACAAAATACAACTACCGAAGAGTGGGCAAATAATGGCAAAGCTCTATACAGAAAATACAATGGAAGCAGAAAAAGGAGACTCGGTCCAAGAGACTCAAACTAACGTCTGATCCGGCAATACTATGAATTAAGCTAAGAACTTCTGAGCCACAAGTTGGCGCCTGAGTGGGTATATGTATGTCCCATCTTTCACAGTGGGCCAGATTGTCAGTGGAGCATGCACCAAAATCTCCCAAATGGGTCCTTACTCTTGCTCGGGTGGTAGACTCATAGGAGTTTCAACACCCGGTCAAGGGTTCAAGTACCCATAAGTGGTGAAATTCCACTAGCGTGAGTGTGTGGGGGTGTGTGTGCGTGTGTTAAAAAAAATAATAATAATTAAAAAAAATAAAAAAGTGACCTGCAAACATATTTTTAAGAAAAAAAATTAGCTGTCTGCATTCAAAGCAAGCGAGGGAAATCGATTGAATGGCTAAATCTTCCTATGCTATTGGGCGTGGTCCATCCACAGTGGAGATCAAGGAAATAACGGTATGGATCACCAACAACAAAGCACCGTTTGTACAAAATGAGGCTCGAGGCATGTATAATTCACAAGGGTGGTGGATCATATAATAATCACCAAAAAACCAGACCAAGCGGGGAGGAAAAGACAAATAAAGAATACACATCATCAAGCCAAAATATTCAAATAGTGTGGTCCAATATAGATATAGATACGTCATAGCCGGAAAAATGTAACAAAAGATCGTTATGACTACGAGATTGGTTACCAAAATGGTCTATATAAATAATACTCATTGGTGACCAAAATGGTCTATATTAATAATAAAATCAAAACAATCTAAAGTCTCCGAAACCATGATGTTGATGACTAATGATGGATGGCCGGCACGAAAATTAAAAATCTATGGTGGATATTTAACAGTGGCAGGTAGTTATGAATGAATGGACCAGATCTACCAATTGTGTGGCGCCATATGTAAGCGTATGTACATACCACTATAAGATTCACTATATATGAGGATGTGTGGTTCTCTTTACAGCTGATCCAACGGTGTCATATCCAGTGACACACGTGGCCAAAAAAATCCTAACAATAGACGGAAGATCTTTTGCTGTCCAAATGGCTGAATGTGATCAGTGTCGTAAAGTCGTGAGTAACCCAAAAAAGATAAGCCCAACTACCTACAACTATAATACACATATTGCATATTTTGCGCAAATGACAAAGCCGCTTATTCACCACAGCCGTCTCATGACAAAAAATGGGTATTAACCAAAACACAGTCAACCGATACACGATACACGTTAACATCTCATAGAAGCCTATATTGGGTGAAAATGCTTGAGTAACATGGCTAAGCTTCACACTACATTACAAAATATCGAGCGGAGCAAGGTGTTTTCCTCGAGAGAGATTCCTGTACATAATACAAGAGCAGGACATGTGCACAACTTATGACCAACCCTCGGACAAACAACCAACATACATGGCGTTGTTTGACAGGCCACAACTGTTCGAGCCCAGAGAATTATTTCCACATCAGCAGGCGTGAGTAGCTACAAAGATCTCTTGTAGCTGCCACCTCAAAATCCTATAATCAGGAAAAAGATTAAAGAGCTCCGGGCCCTCGTCCACCTAATACAAATCAAATTTACAGTGCAATACTACATATCCCTTTATTTTATTTTATCTTAGATTACCTTAAATTAGGACAACATGTCTATACTGCTACACTGGACCAGCTTTAGCATAGGAATAGTATAATCCATCCATTTATGTAGTTACGTTGGATTGACCTAGATTAGTAGTATAATTATCTTCCATCTATACCAAACATTAGATTGCAAGGAAGACTTTTCTTTTCTTTGTAGCAGTGTAATTTGCTTCATCTATGCACAAGTCATTGGAACAAGCACTACCAAAAAATGGACTTGCATCGAAAGGATTTTACCCGTTGGCAAAATGCAACAACGACAATTACAATCCGTCGGATGTCCGTTGGTATTGACATTGGCGTTGCTTTTTTTTGACAACGCACACCGACGACATAGTTGTTGGCATATCTTAGGCTACCCCGACAAACTAGAGCCTCCGATGGTAATTCATTTCAAAGGCTGACGGTTTTCATTCGTCGGTGAATTGAAGCAATCTTGGCAATTTTAACTTGTCGTTTAATTTTCACATAACCGTTGGAATGAAATTTGAGAAATATTCACCAACAGCTGTATTCAACAGCAACGGTTTGAAGCTGTCATCGTTAATGAATCAACCATCAATAATACAGTTTTGAAAATACTTTCCCTGATGGTTCCGATGGATGTAGACCATCGCTGAAACAAAATTTAAAATAAAATAAAATAAAATAAAATAAAAAAAGAACCCATGGAATTTGACAGTCAGCGAAACTAAATAAAAAAGACTACCCAGCTGGTTGGCCTGTGTTTGAAACTTGCTAGTCATACGCAACCTGCTATTCATTCACACATCCTGCAATTCAATTTCACATCCTGCTAATCAATTACGTACATCCAGCTAAACAAATTCACACAACGTGCTAAAGAAATACACACATGGTACCAAAGAAAGAGGCAAAGGCTACGGACTAAAGCAGGGAAAAAAAAAAAAACATTCAGACATGAACTTCAATTCAGCTAAACTTTTCTCACTCGTCAACTTATTTCTAATCATGGCTCTCCTAGTGAGTGGACCATATTCATCTTTAGTGTAAGCAGGGCACACCTTTGCAAGTCAAATCAGGTTTACCTCACATATTTTAAATGTAGAGTGTCAATCAATTTATTCTAGCCATCCAAATTATCATAACATGTGACCCACTAAATGAGTGAGATGGCCTAACTTCTGGCCAGGGAGTGTTCGCTATGGGGAACACCTGATGAACTGCTGACTCCTGAACACATGCGCATGCCAGCACATTCTGCAAAGAGGATTCAAAATCCTATACACATAAATATCATTAGCAGGGGTCATATGACAAACCTCCAAAATCCTTCAAAATCTGGAAACAGCTGCAAAATCTTCTGCATTATCCGCTCTTCAGAAATACTTTAGTTTTTCCTTCTCCATCTTATTCAAATCTTTCTTACAGCCAGATTTTGCATCAGCTACTTGTAACGGACTAACATCCTTGTTTTTCCTCTGGTTTTTCTTAGATTTGGAAGGAAGATGAAAAAGGAAGTGTTCGAGCTAAAACTGGATGGAAAACAAGATGGCGATATTTATTCAACTAAGAGCAACCACATAATCAATTAATTATAGTTTCCAGTAGAAATTCAATTAGCAGTGGCAAGTATTAGATGAAACATGCATGTCATTTAAAATATCAGTGCCATTGAAGCTTGTGTCCAGTTAGCATTCTAGGGAATAGTATTAGTAGGGCTGTCTGGGTTGTCAACGGCACAGGTTTGAATTGGATCTTGGGTACCGATAGCTAGACCTGCCTAAGGGAGTCAGGATTGGGTTCTAGTCTGAGTACCCATATTTAAGGTCCCAGAACCAGATTTGAGCAGGTCCAGCCACATGGTGTGTCTTCAGACCTTGACTTTGGTTGGATCAGGTCATCTACACAGTTGGACCCACCCAACGCATGGATTGGATCTCACATACGAGTGTCAAACCATAGAATCCACTGCCAAATCACTCAACTAAAGAGTATTTTGATATCAGAACATGTCTGTTACTCTATAGTGGTACCATGTCTGTTACTACTCTGTGATTTAAAAATTTGACCAAAAGATTATACAACCCTGAGCAACAATACTAGTAGACTGATGTTTTGAACAGGTCACTCTCTTGCTTGCTTTACTTTGTAGTTTGAGGAGTTATATGGTACTTAGGCAATGTATGGTGCTTTGTTTTTTTTTTTTTTTTTTTTTTTGGGTTAGCATGTTATTACACATCCCACAGTTAGTACACACCATGCTGTTAACCACACCCCACTTGGGAATCAATGCCAAGACCTCAGTTTTGAAATGAGGCAGCAAATGATGCTTGATATGCAGGCACCAAGAAATTATACACATGATAAAAATTTAACTCAACTTAAACTAACTTGTGAATCCCACTGTTGCTAAATCACTCAGAGACTGGTTGGAAAATTATGTTTTTTTTTTTTTTTTTTTTTAAAAAAAAAAAAAAAAGAAGAAGAAGATTAGTTGAACAATCCTAACTTTTGATTCATGGACGCTTGTTTGTAGCAATAGTACCATTGGCCATGAAAACATTTTTAATCATCCAATAAATGTCCACCATTTTGATAGTCACAATCAGATAGTGTAATTTTTTTTGTTCATGATACATCTAAACTAGGAACCATTATTTGAACAGTTTAATTAGACTTGTAAGGCACGAATGCAATTTAAGTGATTTGTAAGTTCCTGCATATCATCCAATCATACTTTGTTACACCATAGAAGTATTACACTATGTACCTTTTCTTTCTCTTCTAATAAAGCCTGCAGTTTATCCAACCAAAAAAAAAAAAAAAAAAAAAAAAAAGAAGAAGAAGAAGAAGAAAAAGAAAAAAGAAAAAAGAAAAAAGAAAAAAAGAAAAGAACTCTCATTCTTTTAACCATAACCAACTAAACTCCACATGGTAGGGATTGACCTGCGTTTATACCCCCAACCCGGGTAAAGGAGGGTTGATGTCAAATAGACAGTCATTGTTCAACTTTAGCCACGAGAATTGAGCTATCTCAATAGTTGTGACAAGGCTATTATGGTTATGATGGTGCTTTTAGCTGTTGATACTCAAGAATTTGCATGTCTCTAGCTCCCTAATGCATGCTAGACTCTATGTGTGCATTGTTTGTCTTTGTGCTGGGATGTGATTTTGAATCTAAAATTTAGGTGGGTGCCATTGCAAAGTAAATTATGACTAATTATTTAGCTATTAGTTTTCATATGTAATTTTCTCACAACCATTCTACCTCATTTTAGAAGGACAAAATAATTCAAGATCAAAAATAATTTTGCAATTTTTTTCCCATTTTAATGATTGACAAAAGCAGAGAGCTCTGCACAACCCACATGCAACTCTATACACTTCTTTAGTATGAGTACTACTTTAGTAATAACTACTGCAATTCAATTGGATACTGCATCGAAATGCATGGTGGATCTAATGCCATATCTCCTCATGCATTTGGATCCATCCTTCCGTCTCTAGGAGAGAGAGAAGGCAACTTCAGCATTTTTAACTTGTTCTAACATCTTTATCCATCTATATACAGTTAAGGGGGAATGTGGAGAACGGAAAAGCTGTAAGCATGAAAAGATCATGAAGCACAGATCGATCTTTAGTGATTAAGTAGTACATCTCATCAACAAACACCAACCTATTATAAGAACAAAATTGTTGAATTGACACAGTTAGCACCAATAAAATCAGCAAATAAGCAGAAAAATGACTCGAAACAGAAGGCAATATTGGAAGCCGCAACAGAGAATATCCTTCTTAAGGGCATAGTTAACAAATGTTATAAGAACATTTGGGAGAAATTAAGAGCTCGTATACTCTAAGGAAGCACACATGCAAGCGCAAGTTTCCCACTTCATCTTTCCCTGTTTCTTTTGAGAGAACAAGTTCTGCAAGTGCTGAAAAAGTTCTTAAGGGCATAGTTAATATTGTGAAGGTTTTATTTTCTTTGCGTTCCAAACAACAAAGATTTATTTCCTTCTTAAGTCTTAAGGTTTTCTTTGGTCTTTGTGTGATCACAACAGGGGAGACAGATTGCTATGTCTTTTCAAATTCAAGATCTGGTGGATGATACCCAGAAATGGAAAGTTCAGCAGCGATGTTCCTGTTGAAACTCAGATGCTCCTCTTGGAAACAAGAGAAGATTCTTCTCTTGATGACCAAACCGTTGACTCATTTGACAGGGACACATTCTACGTACTGTTACTGCCTGTGTCAGAGGGTGATTTTCGAACCAGTTTGCAGGGTAATTCTACCAACGAGCTTCAGTTCTGCATTGAAAGTGGTTTGTTTGTTAGATTAGTACCTCTACATTAGTTTAAGCTTTCTGGTATGGATTTTCAGGCTACTAAAGTTATGAAGTTTCCAATGATTGTTCCATGCTTCAGGTGAACCCACCGTTCAGTCCAAACAGATTCTAGAAGCAGTTTTCATCAATTCAGGGAACTGCCCATTTGAGCTTTTGATAGATTCCACCAAGTTGGTTTACCTTGAAAATCAAGCTATTGAATTACTGCTCTCTCTTTGAGTTAGTTATTTTGATTGTCAACTCTTATTGAACTATTCTGTTTTCAGCTATGAAATGTATGTAGGATATTGGAGAAACACAAGGGGACCTTCAATCACCTTTGTTGTCAGAGAGATGTCTCCACATCTTTCGCGTTGCTCGACCAGTCGAGCGGACCGCTAGACCCGTCGAGGATCCACTCGACCGGTCGTAGCCCGCTCGACTCAAAGTCCAGCGAGCTTAGTTTTTTGGTGTCCGTAATGCTTGACCAGTCGAGGGTCAGACTCGACCAGTTGAGGCTCTCATTCGACTAGTCGAGGTTATGCAGATCTTGCGTGGACCGCGTAAATTTGGGGTGGTTTCCGGACTTTTCCAAAAGAGGTGCGCAAGTGGAGTTTCCTAAACTATAAATAGGGGTTCCTATGGCTATTCTAAGGTATTCTAAAGCTTTCTAAGAGTTTTTCAAGGGTTCCTAAAAAGGTTCTAGGGCTATCAAAGGGTGTAGCAAAGGTGAAATTCGAGATTGTTCGAATCGGGTAAGTCCTCTCTCTTGTAATTTCTTTTCATAGTGAATTTTTGTCGCTTTGTGTCGTGGTTTTTTCCTGCAAGGGTTTTCCATGTTAATCTTTGTATTCTCTTGTGATTGCTTGCCATTATTGGATTGTTATCCTAGATCTAGATCTATGTGATTCCGCAACACAAATCCCCAACAACTGGTATCAGAGCAATCGTTGGGGCACATATCTGAATCTGCAGGACTAGTAATAATGAAAAATAGCAAGTTTGATATTGAGAAGTATTCAGGTAAAAATAATTTTGAGTTATGGAGGATTAAGATTAGTCTGTTAACCAAGTAAGGTGATATTAAGGTTCTTGAGGAGTGAAAATCTACCATGAAAGAAGATGAATGAGAAAATCTTGATAGTAATGTTTTACCCTCTATCTGTTTATGTCTCACGGATGAGGTTCTCTATAATGTTTTGAGGGAGAAAACTGCGGCTAATTTGTGGGTAAAGTTAGAGAACATCTATGCAAAGAAGTCCTCTGAAAATCGCCCACACTTGAAGCTACAGTATTATACCTTCAAGATGGCAGGAGGTCGAGATCTAAAAGCCTATATCAGCAACTTTAATAAATTGATGTGCAAATTGCTGGATATGTAGGAAGTGGTCAAAGATGAGGAACATGTATATATATTATTGAATTCTCTTCTTGCATCAAATGAGTCTTTCAGGAACACAATGTACACCACAAATAAAACCCTAAGTATTGAAACTGTTATCTCAGCCCTTCAAGGGAAGACTATAAGAAAGCTAAACGGCAACATGGGGGCATTTTCAAATGCACCAATTATGAGGGGCAGAGATTCTGAGCGAGGTATAGGATCTTCAAGACCTAGATCCAAATCTAATGGCAAAGGCAAAGGAAAATTAAAGTGTTGGAATTGTGGGTTGTCTGGACACATGAAGAAGGATTGTAGAAATCCTAAAACAAAGAAAGAAAACTCAGCGGCTTCTTCCAACGAAGCTAATGTGCTCACATCTGATGAAGAATCAAGTGGTGGTGATTTTCTGTCTGTTTCTATGATTGGTCACTTACACGACAATCATAAAGACGAGTGAATACTTGACACAGGAGCATCTTATCACATGACTTCTCATCGGAGTTGGTTTACCAGTTACAAGGAATGCAATGGTGAAGGATTTATTCAGATAATACTCAGGTAGAGACAAATGCGTAGACAGAGGTAAAGGATTAGGTGGAGTAGCCACATGTGAGAAGGAACCCACCACGTGATCGCAGGTTACCAGCAAGATACAGGGACGACTCTAATATTGTATTTGCCCTCATTACAGATGAGGGGGGCCCGTCTACTATTCAAGAGGCTCTTGATGAGCTTGATGTAGAAAAGTCGAAGGCGGCTATGGACGATTAGATGGACTCGTTGCACAAAAATCACACATGAGAGTTGGTAGAGCTTCATGTGGTCCGAAAAGCGATGGGATACAAGTGATTATTCAAAAGGAAACAGGATAGATACAAAGAAAGGTTGGTAGTGAAGGGTTATGCTCAGAGAGAAGGAATCGACTTCATAGAGCTATTCGCGCCGGTGGTTAAGCCGGTATCTATCAGATTCATGTTGGCGCTGGTTGCCCAATACGATCTCGAGCTGGAACAGATGGATGTGAAGACTGCATTCCTGCACGGGGAATTGGAAGAGCAAATCTACATGAAACAACCAGAGGGTTACGAAGTTAAAGGGGTAGAGAAAAAGGTTTGCAGGTTAATGAGGTCGTTGTACGGCCTGAAACAGTTGCCTAGGCAGTGGTACAAAAAGTTTGATTATTTCATAGTGAGTCAGAAATTTACTCGGAGTGAATACAATCACTGTGTCTATTACAAGATACTGAGTGATGAAAAATTTATCCTAATATTGTATATTGATGATATGTTGATCATTTGTCATAATATGTCTGAAATCAATATACTGAAGACTCAGTTATCAGGGACATTCGAGATGAAAGATTTGAGGGCTGCAAAAAGCGTTCTCGGCATAGATATTCATAGAGACAGGAAGAAAAGCATGCGTTAGTTATTACAGGCAGATTACCTTGAAAAGGTGCTGATCAAGTATGGGATGGACCAAGCAAAGCTGGTGAGTGTTCTCCACGCGGCTCACTTTAAGCTTTCCTCAGAACAATGTCCTAAATCAAATGAGGAAAAATAAGTTATGTCCTATGTGCCTTATTCGAATGCGGTTGGCAGTTTAATGTATGTCATAGTCTATACAAGACCAGATATTTCACAAGCAGTTAGTGTTGTGAGCAGATACCTGTCAAACCCTTGCAAGCAACTTTGGAAAGTGATGAAATGACTACTTCGATACATTCGAGGTACGAAAGACTACGTCTTAACTTTTGAGAAAATAGGTATAAAGTTGATAGGGTATGTAGATTCCGACTACGCAGGTAGTATAGATTCCAGGAAGTCTACTTCATGCTACTCGTTTGTACTATTGGGTGGAGCAATCAGTTGGATGTCGAAGCTTCAGTTCGTGGTGGCTCTTTCCACGACCAAAGCAAAATATATGGCAGTGACGGAAGCGTTTAAAGAAGGTGTTTGGATCAGAGGCATGATAAATCAGTTGGGACTTCAATAGGAGGCTGTGTCGGTTAATTGTAATATTAAGAGCGCTATCAATCTGACTAAAAATTCTTTTTATCACTCATGTACTACACACATTGATGTTCGTCACCACTTTATCCGACAAGTGCTTTGAGGAAGGAGGCGTAACTTTGGAGAAGATTCACACCAGCATAGATCCAACAGACATACTCACCAAGGTCGTTCCTACAAAGAAGTTCAAGTTTTGTGTAACTTCTGTGGGCTTGACGATGGCGTAAAAGAAGGACGGAGTGTGTCACGCCCCAAACCCGGAGATCGGATTCACAGGAATTCCAATCATTGAATTCGGTACCGACAGCCTCCGTAGTACCCCATTCTAGGCTCCAAGCATTTATACGCTAGATTCCGATCTTGGGTTGCTATAAGGAGGATTTTATATATACATACATATATATATATATATACACACATTTACCTCGTAAGAAGCATAACCACAAGATTACCCAATTCATAAAGGCAACATCAACATCATATATCCACAAATATAATCATTTGAGTACAATGTTGAAAAGGAAATATATAAATCGAAAATCAAGCTCCAGAACATCGCTGCACACTCCAAACTCAACACTGCTGCAACCTAACATCACCTGGATGCATCTATCATGCATAAGCTTATAGAAAGCTTAAAGGGTGGTGCAAGTGTGTGCACAAGGTAAGTGCCAAGTATTCAATGCAATGTCATAATCATACAATATCGAAATAGGTATAAGGTCATAAATCATATGTTATCAGAGTACGCGATACAGATCAACTATACAAATGAGGAACAATATCAGAATACGCGATGCAGATCAACTATACAAATGATGAACAATATTAGAATACGCGATACAAATCAATTATACAAATCAGGAACAATATTAGAATACGCGATGTAGATCAACTATATAAATGAGGAGTCATGAAGAGTCAAATATCAGATGTCGTATCTAAACCATATAAATGTAGAAACACAGGTAACCCAACATGTCATATGCCGTGAGTGTAATGCAATATGCGGTGCGAATGGAATGACCATGCTAGAGTGTGAAGTCGGGATGATAGTACGTAGTATCACAGGTTATGGGGTCCATTATAAGGGACTTCTATCTAAACCAGTCTCATACCTAAATTTGGATAGTCAGACTCAATGTGGTAAACTCCTGATCTCAGGTTAGCTGCACACCCCAACCTAAATCCTAGCCATTGTGAAGGTATACGTAACAAATAGTTGCACACCATCAGCCCTAGTGGAAAGTGAATGAATGAATGAATGAATGAGTATGCACTCCTTCTCAATAAGTCCACATATCAATACTATTCATCTCTAAGATCATCACCGGGGTTTAGTACACTCCAAATGGCACTGCCGCTCTCCCAGCCGCACAGTCCAACTGAGCGTAAGAAACCTCACTATTTGCTTGGCCAATAGTTTGTCAATAACTATTCGGCACGTCGATAGCGGACCCATTCACGAGCTGACAAACTCAGCCTAGCAATGCCCCTTACGCTCGGGTGGGTAAGGCCACACCCCCTCGCAACCGACCACGACACGGTGAGAGACCCTGCCTCCTAGTATTCGGTACTCTGGCACTCATGAATCTACTCGGTCTCAACGTTGGGGCGTCCTCTAGTACCATGAAGGTTTTAGAGATTTTCACCCAGGGCTATCTATGACAACCCGATGCTCGAACCAAACATTTTCGGTGTCCCATCTGGCCATCCACGATATGCCTGTGGAGGATACAGCCCTGATGTCACTAGGGCGTATAGTAATCATAATGCAAGATGCATGAGTCATATAATCCAGTCATGCATCAATCTTGTGCATACAGTGCGCTCGTATGAGATAACCTCCGCCTATCTGGGAGTCTCATAACAACATGCTCAATGACATATGCAATGATCAACCACATCTCATAATAAACATGTAGATGATGCGTATGGGCATGTATCATGATGCTAGTTGTCACATACTAATAATCGGTATCATTAACCGACATCGACAATCGACCTCGACAATGTGGACATTTAACTAACATTGCCCCCAAGGAATGACCCACATAGAGCCTAACATATAGTGGACAAATGGCCTTATGCAAGGGCAAAATATGCAACACAATGGGCTTTACTCAAGGGCCACATACACAATAGGTGGGCCCTGTTCATGGGCCTAATACATAACATAATGGGCCTTGCCCATAGGCCATGAATACATCACAATGGGCCATGCCCATAGGCCATGAATACATCACAATGGGCCTTGCCCATGGGCCATGAATACATCATAATGGGCCTTAAATACATCACAATAGGCCTTGTTACATAGGCCTCCTATTCACATTAGGCCTTAAACACGGCTGAATACACATCATAATAGGCCTCAACTATGGGTCGCGTATATATCATATAGGTCTCGATAATCGGCCTGAGCATTCGAAATCGGCCTTAACAATCAGAATCGACACTCGGAATCAACCTCGATACTCGGCCTCATATACATTAAATGGGCCACGACAATCAGAAATCGATAATTCAGCCATGTTAATCGGAATCGGTAATCGATCACGATAATCGATCTGGATCGCTAATTGACCTTGATCGATTATCAACAATCGATAATTAGAAATCGGTAAATCGGCCATATCAATAAGAATCAGCAATCAGTCATGATAATCGGCCTCGATCGCTAATCGACCTTGATCGATTATTAGCAATTGATAATCGAAAATCGGTAAACCGGCCAGATCAATTAGAATCGGCCTCAAGACGGGGATTCATAGATGGATGGCCGATGATGGTCCAGGAAATATCAATGGGGCCCAGTCGTTTGGGGTAACCCGCTAGAGGATGACGAAAATGAGCCTATCCAGGCCTAAAGGAAGGTCACAATATGGACATTGAACCATCACTGCCCATCAATGTGGACATTTAACCAACATTGCTCCCATTGAGTGGCCCATATAGAGCCAAACGTATAGTAGGCCCGCGACCTCACACAAAGGCTTAATATACATCGAATGGGCCTTATACAAGGGCCACATATATACCACATCGGGCCTCGCCAAATGGGCCACAAATACTTTACGACGAGCCACATACCTAGGCTCCTATACATTATAATGGGCCGCATATTATGGGCCGAAAATACATCTATTGGGCCTTACCAAATGAGCCTTAGATACATCATACCAGGCCTTATCATATGGGTCACAATTAAATCACAATAAGCCTCGCACATCTAGGCCTCAAATATACATCACAATGGGCTACGACCCATGAACCTCAATATACATCAATTGGATCGCATCAATGGTCACACCAATGGGCCTAACATATATCATAATGGGCTGCTCGACGGGCTGCACCAAAAAACAATAGGTGGGCCCTGCACATGCAGCAAATGGGTCCCCCACCAGATGGTCGGCATGGATATAAAATGCATACATCAGGTGGGTCTCACGTCCCACGGATAGTATGGATAAGGCATACGTCATGGTGGTCCCTTAACCCTAGATGGCGTGGATAAAATTGTATATTAAGGCGGACCACATGTCCATTGAATGGACAGATAATGTGAATACAATACATCATGGGCCTAATACATATCACAATGGGCCTTGCCCATAGGCCTAAGATTCAAGTAAGTGGGCCCATCATATGGACCTTAAATATGAGGCAAGTGGGCCCTACCACAGGGGCCAAAGGCCTAATACACATGGCAATGGGCCGCACTAATATATCAAGGTGGGCCTAAGGGATGGGCCACAAACATATCAAGGTGAGCCATAAAAACATCATATTGGGCCTCGACAAAGGCCACAGACACATCATAGGTAGGCCCTGCTCATGGACCCTCAAATACACTACATGGACGGTCATAATATATCAAGGTGGGCCCGACAAATGGGCCACAAAATACATCAAGGTGGGCCATGACGGCTCGGGCAATAATCTCATGGACGATGCTTCATGGAATCAGCTTTTAACAGCTTTTGAAGTAGCGCAGTGAGAGAATCGGCAAGCCATGCAAGGGCTGCAGTCTTCCATCGATCGCATGACAGATCACATAGCGGAGGCCCTAGGGCAGCTCCATGTTCCTGATGGTAATCCTCCACCACCAATTGTCGAGACTTGTAATCGCCCTGATCATAGAATAATACCGGTAGTGCATCCAAGGGTCATTCCTGAGGAAGGGGGATCCAGCAAGGAGGTGATCGACAACATAATCCTCCAACACCCCTGTAATGCCCTGAAAATCGGGGGTCGAGCATAAACTCAACTCCCGAGTTCCAACGCATCACTTATGTAACAAATGAATGATGATTGAATGTTGTCTATATTAGAGTAGTGAACATGAGTGAGATTAAGCCAAAACAACATATCATACTCCAGAGACAGTTAAATTTGTAAGTTTAAGACCTGTGATAGATAGATAAAATATATAAACTGTGGTGAGTCTCCAGAGTGTGATAAGGATTACCAGGTTAATGAATTACAAGTATAATTTCAAATTATACCAAGTTCTGGAAGTGTAATGTCTTCTATTCTAAATATCATAGCCCCGTCAATACAATACCAGGTCTTCATGGACTTGTAAGAGAGTTACATGTAGGAGAACTCCTCAACATCATAGTAGTAGTCCGGCTCTACTTCATAAGCATCGCCATCACCTGAAACTCAAACAAATCTTGTTGGTGTGTACAATACCATCCCGTAACGTGGGAGTGAGTGATCAACTTAGTGGAACAATAAAGCATATGTTAACATATTATCAAAACAGTCAAGCAGTAATGATAAAGCAGTACAATCAACAATTCTAAATACTCTTATTAATGCAAGTATGAATGCAGTCATGATGTATGCCCTTGCCAAACCACCTCATGCGACACCATCTTACGTTCGTGACATGCGTTCATCCCTCAGTGCTCCACATTTACCAGGTACATGCAATGCATGATGAGCATGATTACCGAGTTGTTATTAGTCCATTTCAAACAACAGTATTGGGAAACTAAGGTACCTCCCTTCTATCATTCTCAAACATGATCCATTCTAGGGTCATCAGTCCTAGTAAATCTCATACGATAATGTGTTTCTAGGTCGCTGCAGAGGCTGTCAGGGCTGTTACGCACAATGGTTACACCACTCCCCCATTACCTCTTTAACAGTTCATCACTATACAGATATAGGCCTAGTTTATACTTCATTCACCGCGGCAAAACTCGTTGCCTCACTGCAAATTCAAAGTATGCTCAAGGTCACTACAAAGGGCTGCCAAGGTTGTTTCACGTATTAGTTGCACCACTCCCCCATCACCTTATCAATGTAGGCCGACAGCACGAATATAGTGTCCCATACCACCATAATCGGCTCACGAGTCTAGTTGCTCACTGGTCACTACGGGGAGGCACGTGGCCCCAGCGTAGGCCGACAGCTCGACCACGGTGTCCCATACCACCATGCCCGGCTCATGAGTCTTAGCGGATAGAGGTACCATGGTTAAAGGGATTTCACTGGTAAGTTTGGCACCCTAGGTTCAAGCAGTAGCGTCCAAACATGGTGAACATACATTAGACATATCGGGTCACTTGACGAGCCTGACTAGCTCGAGCGCACAATCAACAGAACGATATAAAATGCATAAGCACTTCGTGTGGCCTAAGCCTTGTCGGCCACTGAAGTACGACTCGGGTTCGTCAAACACATCCTTCGTGGCAAAATGAATCTCAACCACGATCTCAAGCCGGGTACCAAATGTCTGGACTATAATCATAGTCCCAAACGCAATCAATCCTTATTCAAAGCATGTGAAGTAAATCATAATAAACAAAGTAATTCAAGCAAGGTAACAAGCAAATCGTAAAGCATGTTATAAAGCATGTTCTAAAGAACGATATAAACAAGAATACAAACACATATATTTCATAAGTAAGCGGTTAAAGTAAACAAGCACATTGAGGAAATCATACACGTCTCTAAGGTAGTTGAGAATCCCATCTCAACACCTAGCTAAGGCACCATCATCTAAACACTTACTCTCACAAGCATTTTCACAAACACTTAGAATACATTATTACAACATACATAGTGTGTAATAGCAAAACATGTATTAGGGCGGGTCTTTTCGCCAAGCAAGTATTTTACGCATATATAATATATTCATACAACAAATAATCATGGCAAACACATCTCCAAAATTTATATGTATACGGTACTTTCTAGAATACACTATTTCTACATACATAGTGTATATTAGCAAATCATATATTATGGCAAGTCCTTTCGCCAACTAAGTATTTTATTCATATATATTATATTCATACAACAAATAATCATGGCAAACACATTTCCAAAATTTATACGTATATGTATTTTCTACGAATACCTAGAGTATGTAAAATTCTTTATTCTTCATCTTTAATCGAAATAAAAAATAGACACACTTTGTACATGTGCAATTGCATTCAGATCATGAATCTATCATTATTTGATATTGAAAGCATTGAAAACCATAGCCTGTATATCTAAAGTCCGCACCTTTTACCATAGAATCGTAATGGAGTTGATGAATTTGCTAAGCTTTCAAATACGACAGTTTGACAACCTATAGAACGAAATAAGTTAGCTATTTTATAACCTACAACTATCAAAACCCCAAAACAGGTTAGAGTTAGGGTTTCTTACCTAGAAATGTAGCTAGAATCGCTGGAAAAGCGATAAGATAGGGGTGGTTGAGCATGCATAGCGGCAGGGTTCAGCATCAGGGAGATCCTCCCACTTCTCTCTCACTTTCTCTCTTTTTTCTATTCTCTCTCTAGGGTTTCTCTCAAATTCGTATGGCTGTAAGAGAGAGGGTTCTAAGTTCCTTATATAGCCTAAAACTTTACCGAAATAGACCTAAGGTCAAGGTATACTTAGGTTATAACCAAAGCGACACTTTTTCAGCTCAACGGAGGACTTCTGGCGGGCCTCCTTGAGCCAAAGGTCGGACTTAAGCTCACAGACATTGGATCTAGGTAGAGTTAAATTTTCGTTTTTGTCGGATTCCCAGATCACGCATGGCGGACCAGTTTCAGTTCAACGGTCAGCGAATCTCGATCGTGGATTTCGAGTACATAGATATGTTTATAAAATTTTCTCTGATCCGAGGGTGTATTTGGGTCAGATTCTGATGGTCTGGTTGCTTAATACTGATCCGCAAGTAACAAGTCTTAGATTACTATTTTAGATATTTATTTTTAAAAAAATCAAGTATTTTCACACTCCTCGCTCCGGACTCAAGCGAACAGCTGTGGGACACAGTTTGAATTTGATTTCCGAGATGGTTGTCAAGCCCAGCGAGGCGGTCTTAAGTCCTTAACTTCATATTATTCGAATTCCCGATGTACGGTCCAGATCTGATATGGAGTTTCAATGTGCTCCCGAGAGCAGTCGGGTAATGAGTTTGATCCTAGATTTTAGGGTAACCTAGCGTCAATGATTCTACAAGTTTTGGGTCTTGCGGATCGTATTTAAAGCGATTCAAATAGATTTCATGGCCAATCTAGTTTAGCACTTAGTTAACTTTGTCAAAATTCTAAAGGATTTAATCCTAAGTGATTTCTGGTCGAGGTGGTACTCGAGTCTTTGCACGGGATTTTTCTAAGTCGTTATATTCACTTAAACTTCAAGATTTGTGTCTAACATGAAAGCACTTAAACAAGTTTAAAGGATAAGATAGTGAGAGATGAGATTTGCGAAGGAAAAATGAGGTTTTCAGGAAAATGGTTTGAAGAAGAAATTTAAGACCTTTAAATTGAGTGTTTAAGAAGTTAATCAGGTTTAGGATTGACCCATTGCCGAAGGACGTCGAATTTCAAGTTGGCAAAAATCCGGGATGTTACAATCTACCCCCCTTAAAATAAAATTTCGTCCCCGAAATTGCCTAAAGGTAATAAGGAAAGATTTAATTTCTTCTTCTGCCTAAGTTTTATTGATTTCGAGTTTCTACGCGTGGTAGGGTATATACTAGCCTGGTTCATTTTATTCTACCCTCCTTAAAACTTATTTCTTTATCCATTTCTCATACCCTGATGGTTTGTTACAATGGATTTCTTTCTCTACTTGGAGTCTTGACGACAATTCCCAACAATTTAGAGTAAGATAGTTGTTTTCAATGTTTGACCAACACGGAGAGACGGTTATAGTGGGCTTAATCCCGATACATCGATCATCTACCGGGCCAGGGTAGAAAGCTCATCGTATCCCTTCCGAATCCTGGTGGATCCTGGTCTTCTGCTTGTCAGTAGTGAGTCCATTGGTAGTCGCCCAGGATTGAGAATTGGGTCAAGCCGTGAATGTTTCGCAGTTGTATATTTCAGTAACTCCGTAGTCCGATCACTCTAAAAATGTAGGGAATGTCCATCATTGAAAGGTTCAAATGTCCTATTTATTGGGTTGTACATTGGTCTAAGAGAGTCCTTGTTATTATCTATGTCCAAAGAAATGGTGAATCAAATCTTACTAGATCATCCTAAAACGGTTTCTCATAGTAGAACTTGCTAGGGCTTCTATAATGTTCATATTCAACAAGCACAGTTTCGATCCTGGGCCAGTGGGGTAGGGTCCACCACGCTTTCACTGCGCCGCCCAGATCAAAGAGGTGTATTGATTTGACCTAGCTACATCTATCAGTCTCTAGCATTCTCTAATATAACTGGTGGTCTAGTCTTAATTTAGGGGTAGTGGAAATCCATAGGTGTAGTCCAAAGTCTATGCTCATACGCTAGATGATCTCACATTATTTCTAATACAGGAAGGGTTTTATCACTTAGTGTTAAAGTTGTCTAATTGGAACTGAGTTGTCTGTACTTGACGCTCGAGCATTACACATATGCTCATACCAGCTAAGAGGGTCCTAAGGTTCACATTATTAATTTGTTGGATTTCCTATATGGTCAGGTCTGTCGAAATCTAGGAGCACCGCTCTAGGTCCAAAACTCCAAGGGCCTATTTGTCAAACAATCATTTACTCTAAAAGCTTAAACTGTCAGAGTGTGGTGGGTTAGTGTATATCAAGGGATTTTATCACTTCAACACTATTTGGCCAGTGGTCTTAAATTGTATTAAATGGGACTGTATTGCTAATCCTTCCTCGGGATTAGGAGTGGCATGGTTGGTAGGAGGGTGGGTGGGGATTAATTTTATAGGCTTTGGAAAATGAGTCTTGTGTGGGAAAACGTGAGATGGGAGTTCCAGATCTCAAGATGAGGAATTTTTAAGTGTAATAGAAAAATCCGGGATATACTTTTCATTGCAGACATTCCAAATATGGCATTGGAAAACATGGGATACACTCAATCTAGGGGCCATACCGCCAAGAAAATGGTCGTACAAGCTCAGATAGAGCCGTGGAAAATGAGGATAAGGGGAAACAGGGGTTGGAGTTTTTAGTTCTCCATAGACTTGAGCCTCAACAGGGATTGTAAAGGCCCAAAAGACAGGGTTCGAAGAAGGAAAGTGAAGAGATGGGAGGGATTGAGAACTTAAACGATTTGAGCTTCAAACGGGGGGTGTAGGAGCTCAAATGAGAGAGAATAAAGAGGCTAGGGGGATGTGTATTGTTATAAACGATGGAGGGGAATGGGTTGTGACAGAAAATGATGGAATGGGGATTGGAGGGGTGATTTTTGCCAAAAATCAGAAGTTTGAAAGAGAAAAGAGAGCTTGAAGGGGTGGTTTGTGAAGGAGGTAAGGGTTTGGGGTATTGAAAATGGACGGGAGCTATGTCAGGGGGATCCTTATGCCCCTAAAGTGGATCGGCCCAAGCCGCGGGCCCTGCCCAGCCTAAAATCCAGCGAGGCCTCACCGATCGGGCGAGGGCCTCGCCGACCAACGGTCCAGATCTCAAGGGCTAGCCCCATGGGCGAGACCCTCCTGCCCCCAGGCCCCAAAAAACCTTGGGTCCCACTGGAATGGTGTGGATAGGCCCCCGACTCCGTTTTGAGTCGTACCGGGGCCAAATTCCAAACCGGAATGAGTTTATATGATGTGTAGCATATGATTTTGGGGTAGGAGGCACTAATCTATCTAACTAAACCATTTATCTCACGAAATTCCATAATTTGAATGGTCAAAAGTCCAATTTCTACATATATTGACTATTTATAGCAAATTTTTGTTTAAGTATTATTCTTCATCATTTATACGTTAGGATTTATGTCTAATATGAAAGGACTTAGAAAAAGTTGAAGAATGAGGTGGTGAACGGAGAGAATTTGAATGAATGGGATAAAAAGGGTTTTAGGCTTTGAGATGAAGTGTAAGGTATTGTGGTTGACTGACAACCTAAGGGCATTCGTTCCTAGGGAATGACTCAAACCCGTCGACTGATGACCTAGAAGTGATTCAGGATCGTTTCATGTGATCTGGGTGTGTACAGGCCCAATCTTAGTGGTCGATTTCAATCGGTTTCGCCGTTCGGCGAATTTGGAAAATCCTAAGTCGGTTTCTATGTTTCGTCGCTCCCTCCTAAGTCAGGATGCATCAGAGTACATCGTGTGACCATAATCCAGGTCCAGTTTAATCCAAATCATGCTCTGATACCATCTTGTAACGCCCTGAAAATCGGAGGTCGAGCATAAACTCAAGTCCCGAGTTCCAACGCATCACTTATGCAACAAAATGAATGATGATTGAATGTTGTTTGTATTAGAGTAGTGAACATGAGTGAGATTAAGCCAAAACAGCATATCATACTCCAGAGACAGTTAAATTTGCAAGCGGAAGACTGTGATAGATAGATAAAATATATAAATTGTGGTGAGTCTCCAGAGTGTGATAAAGATTACCAGGTTAATGAATTACAAGTATAATTTCAAATTATACCAAGTTCTGGAAGTGTAATGTCTTCTATTCCAAATACCATAGCCCCGTCAATACAATACCAGGTCTTAATAGACATGTAAGAGAGTTACATGTAGGAGAACTCCTCCTCGACATCATAGTAGTAGTCCGGCTCTACTTCATAAGCATCGCCATCACCTGAAACTCAAACAAATCTGGTTGGTGTGTACAGCACCATCTCGTAACGTGGGAGTGAGTGATCAACTCAGTGGAACAATAAAGCATAGGTTAACATATTATCAAAATAGTTAAGCAGTAATGATAAAGCAGTACAATCAATAATTCTAAATACTCTTATTAATGCAAGTATGAATGCAGTCATGATGTATGCCCTTGCCAAACCATCCTCATGCGACACCATCTTACGTTCGCGACATGCGTTCATCCCTCATTACTCCACATCTACCAGGCACTTGCAATGCATGATGAGCATGATTATCGAGCATGATTACACCACTCCCCCATCACCTTATCAATGTAAGCCGATAGCACGAATATAGTGTCCTATACCACCATAATCGGCTCACGAGTCTAGTTGCTCACTGGTCACTACGGAGAGGCACGTGGCCCCAGCGTAGGCCGACAGCTCAACCACGGTGTCCCATACCACCATGCCCGGCTCATAAGTCTTAGCGGATCGAGGTACCATGGTTAACGAGATTTCACTGGTAAGTTTGGTACCCTAGGTTCAAGCAGTAGCGTCCAAACATGGTGAACATACATTAGACATATCGGGTTACTTGATGAGCCTGACTACCTCGAGCGCACAATCAACAGAATGACATGAAGTGCATAAGCACTTCGTGTGGCCTAACCCTTGTCGCCCACCGAAGTACGACTCGGGTTCGTCAAACACATCCTTCGTGGCGAAATGAATCTCAACCACGATCTCAAGCCTGGTACCAAATGTCTGGACTATAATCATAGTCCCAAACGCAATCAATCCTTATTCAAAGCATGTGAAGTAAAGCATAATAAACAAAGTAATTCAAGCAAGGTAACAAGCATATCGTAAAGCATGTTATAAAGCATGTTCTAAAGAACGATATAAACAAGAATACAAACACATATATTTCATAAGTAAGCGGTTAAAGCAAACAACCACATGGAGGAAATCATACACGTCTCTAAGGTAGTTGAGAATCCCATCTCAATACCTAGCTAAGGCACCATCATCTAAACACTTACTCTCACAAGCATTTTCACAAACACTTAGAATACATTATTACAACATACATAGTGTGTAGTAGCAAAACATGTATTAGGGCGAGTCCTTTTGCCAAGAAAGTATTTTACGCATATATAATATATTCATACAACAAATAATCATGGCAAATACATCTCCAAAATTTATATGTATACGGTACTTTCTAGAATACACTATTTCTACATACATAGTGTATATTAGCAAATCATGTATTATGGCAAGTCCTTTCGCCAACTAAGTATTTTATCCATATATGTTATATTCATACAACAAATAATCATGGCAAATACATTTCCAAAACTTATACGTATACGGTATTTTCTACGAATACCTAGAGTATGTAAAATTCCTTATTCTTCATCTTTAATTGAAACGGAAAACAGACACACTTTGTACATGTGCAATTGCATGCAGATCATGAATCTATCATTATCTGACATTGAAAGCATTGAAAACCATAACCTATACATCTAAAGTCTGCACCTTTTATCGTAAAATTGTAACGGAGTCACTGGATTTGCTAAGCTTTCAAATACGGCAGTTTGGCAACCTATAGAATGAAATAGGTTAGTTATTTCATAACCTACAACTATTAAAACCCTAAAATAGGTTAGGGTTAGGGTTTCTTACCTAGAAATGGAGCTGAAATCACTAAGAAAGCGATAAGATAAGGGTGGTTAAGCATGCATAGCGGCAGGGTTCAGCATCAAGGAGATCCTCCCACTTCTTTCACACTTTCTCTCTCTTTTTTCTCTTCTCTCTCTATGGTTTCTCTCAAATTCGTATGGTTATGAGAGAGAGGGTTCTAAGGTCCTTATATAGCCTAAAACTTTACCGAAATAGGCCTAAGGTCAAGGTATACTTAGGTTATAACCAAAGCGACACTTTTCCAGCTCAATGGAGGACTTGTGGCGGGCCTCCTTAAGCCAAAGGTCGGACTTAAGCTCACAGACATTGGATCTAGGTGGAGTTAATTTTTCATTTCCGTCAGATTCCTAGATCACGCGTGGCAAACCAGTTTCAGTTCAACGGTCAGAGGATCTTGATCGGGGATTTCGAGTACATAGATCGGGGATTTCGAGTACATAGATATGTTTATAAAATTTTCCCTGATCCAAGGGTGTATTTGGGTCAGATTCTGACAGTCTAGTTGCTTAATACTGATCCGCAAGTAATAAGTCTTAAATTACTATTTGAGATATTTATTTTTAAAGAAAATAAAGTATTTTCACACTCCTCGCTCTGGACTCAAGCGAACAGCCGTGGGACACTGTCTGGATTTGATTTTCGAGATGGTTGTCAAGCCCAGCGAGGCGGTCTTAAGTCCTTAACTTCGTATTATTGGGATTCCCGATGTGTAGTCCAGATCTGATATGGAGTTTCAATGTGCTCCCGAGAGCAGTCTGGTAATGAGTTTGATCTTAAATTTTAGGGTAACCTAGCGTCATTGATTCTACAAGTTTTGGGCATTGCGGATCGTATTTAAAGCTATTCAAATGGATTTCTTGGCTAATCTAGTTTAGCACTCAGTTAACTTTGTCAAATTTCTAAAGGATTTAATCCTAAGTGATTTCTGGTCGAGGTGGTACTCGAGTCTTTGCACGAGATTTTTTTGAGTCGTTATATTCACCTAAACTTCAAGATTTGTGTCTAACATGAAAGCACTTAAACAAGTTTGAAGGATAAGATAGTGAGAGATGAGATTTACAAAGAAAAAATTAGGTTTTCAGGAAAATGGTTTGAAGAAGAAATTTGAGACCTTTAAATTGAGTGCTTGAGAAGTTAATCAGGTGTTAGGATTGACCCATTGCCGAAGGACGTCGAATTCCGGGTTGGTAAAAATCTGGGATGTTATAACCCCATGTAAGGCCCGTACCCTAGACCGTACCATTCTGTTGACTCTCGTGGTCCTCTTGGTCGAATTTCGGCATCCCCTTATGTGTAAATAGATTTGTGCACGACCTTGAGTCGTATCACGAAGATCTGAGTAGGCTCGACCCAAGATTTATACCCTAGTGACCGCGCGTTTGCCGTGGTTCCAATGTCGTGTCTTGCGCACCGATGCGATACCCAGTCTAGGAGTTGTGGGCATGCATTATTTCAAGGAAAACGTCACTTGTTGTGAATTTCGAAAGAATCTCTATAACCCATCACATCAATCAATCACCTCAAGTCAAGTGCACATCCCATCTCTCCCTTACAACACCCATACCTCTCCCATTCCTAAAGTCATCTCTCTCTCTCTCTCTCTCTCTCTCTCTCTCTCTCTGTCTCTCCACCCATCCCTTCTTTACACCTTCACCCATCACTCACTCTAACATCATCATCATCATCATCATCATCTCTCTCTCTCTCTCTCTCTTTCTCAAACCATTTCTCAAGCAACCCAAGAGAGAGACCAACGTCTAAGCTATTCCAAAGAACTAGGTGTGGCCCACTTCTTACCCTCCACATCTCACCATCCAACCATCCTAACTTCATCATCCTACATTAAAGAAGGTTAGGATATTAGCATTCTAAGGAGCTAAAGAAGAAGGCCAATTGGTGGGTGATCTACCTTTGAATTTCATTTGAGGGCCCACTTGTGATGGGACCCACTTTGATATATGTGTTGTGATCTAGGAGGGGCCCATAGTGGTGTGACCCCTCCACTACACTGTCTTTCTCTTTCTATCTCTCTTTCTTTCACTCTCTTTCATTTCTTGATGGTGATGTGGTCGTGTGGCCCACTTGGATGGATCCCACCATGATGTATGTATTTTATCCATGCCGTCCGCCGAGTGGGCGCACCTCGCAATCTGTTTGGACGGATCTGATTGGAGGAAAAAAACAAATATCATCTAATCCAAAATCAGTGGGCCACGCCGATGTGGACCCACTGTGATATATGTATTTGGACGGTGGGGATCACCAACAGTAGGCCACTTCCGTGACACCAGCAAGTTATGTGGGCCCTGATCATGAGGTATGTTGTATACCCAAACCGTTCATCCGTGTGGGCCCCACCCGTGTTGCATATCCACACCGTCCAATGGTCTAGATGGTGGGGATCACCATGATTTATGTGTTTTGCATCCAGGTCGTCCAGGCCCTGGACGTTGGATGCTAGCCAGTTGTTTTTTTAATTATAATAATATAATAAATACATATAATATTATATTATATGTGTATATATATGTTATATATATGTGGTGGGCCCCATGTGGGACCCACGTTGATGTATTTGTTTTACATCTGCATCGTCCCTTTGGACGGTGCTTGTGAAACCCACCATGATGTATGGGCATATCCCAAATTGCCCTTCTATGTGCTGGGTTGAGACCCACCCCACACATGCTGCACATGCAGGGGTGGGGCCCACCTTAATGTATGTATTTTACATCCGCACCGTCCATCTCGACGGCGCATGTGCAGCCCACCATAATGCATTTCAATCCACATCGTCCATCTAGACGGGTGGTGTGGGGACCCACCATAATGTATTCCATATCCACACAGTCCATATCACAGGACGGTGGGACCCACACAACCATGTAGCTGCTGTGTTGCGTCAGTAAGTGGGACCCACGCAGCTATGAAGCTGTTGTTCTACACGTCAGTAAGTTATGTGGGTCCCACCTGAAACTTGGGTCTATCTCATTCCCTTTGATTGTGTACGTGGGACCCACCCTAATATATGGGTTTTTATCCTCACCATCCTGCTGTATGGACGGTGGGATGCACCATGATATATGAGTCTTATCTCCATCGTCCAGTGGTCTGGATGGCGGAAACCATTGTGATGTGAGTGCTTTATTTGCACCATCTGTCTATGGACCCCACCTAACGTGTACTATGTCCAGCACGTGCACATGGATGCCACCAGATGTATGTGTTGTATCTATACATTGTCCATCTGGATGGTGTTACGTGGGCCCGCATGATGCATGTGTTGTACATACATACCATCCATTTAGACTGTGTGGCATGGGCCACCCCATGATGTATTTTGTGGCCCACCTGTGAGGCCCACTTTGATGTATTTTATGGCCCATTTGTAAGGCCTACTTTGATGTATTTTATGGCCCATTCGTTAAGGCCCACCTTGATGCAATTGTCGCCCATTTGATGAGGCTCAATGTGATGTATATTGGCCCATATGATGATGCCTAATACGATGTATATGAGGCCCATGAGTGAGGCTTGATGCGATGTATATGTGACCCTTGAGTGAGGCAGTGGGCCCACTATACGTTTGGCTCTATGTGGGCCACTTCTTGGGACCAATGTTGGTTAAAGAACCACATTGATGGGCAATGATGGTTGAATGTCCACATCTTGACCTTCCCTTAAGCCTTTTTAGGCCCATCCTCATCATTTTCTAAGTGGGACAACCCAATTTATTGGGCCCCATTGATATTGCATGGTTCATCTATTCATCGGGCTAACCCATAATGTTGGGCCCCATTAGTTATTAGTTGGGTTATTTCCTTTATTTTGAAGTCCACCTAGGATTTGTTTTGGGCCCTTAGGGCATCTAGTGGGCTATGAAATAGTATGGTAAAGGAACCTTTTCTATATCCTTAGGTTATAGGTAGGCCACTTAAGCCCAACCTTGATATGGGAGAGTATATCATTATAGACCAAATTTGCGGTCCTTCTGTGGACTCCGCTCCGTCTATAGGCTAATTATCGATGTCGATTATCGATGGCGATTATCGATACCAACTATGAGTATGTGACAGAATAACATCATGATACATGCCACACGCATCATCTGTATGCTTGCGATGATATGAGGTTGACCATTGCATATACCTTCTGACAAGTTGTTTATGGGACTCCCTGATCAGCGGTGTTGTCCCTCATGAGCATATGGTACGCGCAGGATTGATACATCTGGATTGTATGACTCGTGCATCTTGCATTGTGTGATGTGGTTACTATACGCCCTAGCGACATTAGGGTCGTGGCCTCCACAAGCACATCATGGAGAGTCAGATCAGATACTGAAAATATTGTTACTAGCATCAGGGTTTCATAGATGTCCTTGAGTGAAAATCCCTGAACCCGATGGTACCAGAGGATGACTCCAACGTTGAGACCGAGTGGATACATGAGCGCACGAGGGTCGTATACTAGTAGGTCACATCTCCCACTGTGTCGTGGTCGGTTGGAAAGGGGTGTGACCTTACCCGCTTGAGTGAGAGAGCAATATCTAAGTTAAGTTTGACCAGCTTGAGAAATAGGTCCGCTATCAATGAGTCGGGCCCGATATTAGCAGGCAAATAGTGAGGTCTCTTCCACTTACCTAGTTGTGAGCTCGGATAGGAGCGGCAAGCTAGCGTAGAGTGTGCTAAACCTCGATGATTTTCAAGCGTGAGTACTGTACTGATAATTGATGCTCTAGTGATGAGCTACATTAATATGTGAATTCAAATGAGGATTAGTATGCTTGAGTTGCATCTTGCATTGCATGACCTTGGTTTGGCCGACACAATTCACGCCTTGCATCGCATGGCCTTGATATGACCAATAGTATTTATGCCTTACATCGCATAGCCTTGGTACAGCTGATAGTATTCAAGGATTTGCCAGCATATTCTGTATTACTATGATATTGCATTCGGAGCATGCTCATATTGTGCACACACTCTCACCACCCTCTAAGCTTTTCATAAGCTTATGCACGACCGTTGCGTGCAGGTGATGCTAGGACGCTGAAACAGTAGTGAGATTGAAGCATGCAGTGGACTTCAGGAACTTCCGATTCTGTTATTGTATTTCCCTTTATGCATATTGTACCTTAAAGTTTTTTATCATAGTGGATTTTGTGATGGTGCCTTGGTTATTGTTCATGGATTATGTTTAAGGTTACGCTTGTTACGAAATAAATTCACGTTGAAAATCCTCCTTGTAGGATCCTAGGATCGGAACCTGGTATATGGGTGCTGGGAGCCAAGAATGAGGTACTACGGAGTCGGCGCCGGATTCGGCAATTGGGAATTTTGTAAGCCCAGATTCTGAGTTTGGAGTGTGACACCCCAGACAAAGCGATGATCGAGTAGATCAAACAGATCAGGAATTTAAGATGCGGGTTGATATTCCTAGCTTCAATGGCCAACTACACATTGAGGATTTTCTCAATTGACTTTCTGAAGTTAAGCGATTCTTTGACTATATGGACATCTCTAAAGCAAAAAAGGTCAAGCTTATAAGGAGAATGCATCACAACCACTAGAAAAAACCATGATTTCCTCTAAAGGATAATTACCATCAGGTCTCTCTTTGCATGGCCAGTTTCTTACTCCTTAACAATTAAAAACTTCTATTACTCCTGTAAATTTATTCAAATTCCATATCTTCAGTAAGCTGTAAGGAGAATGCATCACAACCACTGAAAAAACCAAGATCAACGTGTTGGGATCTTGGAGCTTGAAAGAGTATTGAGAACATCACCATTTTTCATCCATGATTGGGTCATCAAATAAACAATCTCGAGTAGGACGACTAGCATATCTAGCCCTCGACACTAATCCATCTGGTAGTAATGGTTTCTTAAGTATCTTGAAATCATGTTCGCCAGGCTTGTCATTGTATAGAGTTAAAAGGATTAGCAAACAACTTTCTTATCATGAGAACAAAAGAACATAAAAGAGATCTTGTGGTTAATGGTTGAATGAAAATTTTGTCATTTACAGCTTTAGCTTACCTTATGTAAACCCCCATCCACCGACAGCTCTAGCTGCACCATGGAATTCAGTTGTGTCATGTTTACTATGAGAGTAACCAAAAAACGAAGAAGAAAACTTTAATGATTTTTATTTTATGTATTTATTATTAATATTATTTATTTATTTATTTTACAAATCTAAGTGTGTAAAGCAAATGTCATTTGGTCAAAATACAGATCAAACATGGAATATATCCCAGTCTGGCGCCACAATCTCTCCCAAAAGAAGACTATTCAATTAGACAGTAGCAATACGTATAGTTTGTGAAGTTGGATTCCTTGGCATGAAATCCTCAGATGCTCTTGCAACTGCACTCGTCTTTGATCTGAAATCCAAATTCTAAGAAGAAACTACTGTGATGTAGAGAGGGTCGCAAACAGTTACATCGCCAAGATGGATCAAAAAAGGCCCGGTCGATGATAAAAGTGATCCGAACCGTCGGACCTTAAATTAGGTGTATCTCACAATCTGGAATGAGTTATCAGGCGTAAAATATATGATTTTGGGGTAAAACGAGCTACTTTAGCCAACCAAATAGGTTATGCTAGGTTGCACAAGCTGGATTTGTGAAATACCGCTAGATCGACGATCGTTTCCCTATTTTAATTCCATTTTTACTATAAATAGTAAGTTTTAGTTTAAATATAACTCTTCATCTGTTGGGCTTTAGGAGTTGTGCCCAATGTGAAAAGAGCTTAGAAAAATTAGGAGAATAGCTTGGTGAAGCCAAATAGGACACTTACTATTTTTGGCCGAAAACCTTGCGCACTAGCAGACATCACGACCGTATATAAATAGTAAGTTTACTATTTATAGTAAGTCACAAATTCTTCGAGTTTTAGTCGTAGTTTGATTCTGATTTCTCTCTCAATGCTTGGTATCCCTATTTAAAGGGTTATGAACTCATTTTTTTAGTCATTCATCAATCAATTTCGAATTTATTAGAATTTACTTCTATTTTCTTATTTTCTTTTCTTGTGGATTCAAGAAGTCTCTGTGAGGAGTCTAGAGAAGTTTCGTGGATTTGGAATAGTTATCCTCTTGAGGAAGACGGTGCTCGACCTGACATCATCCTCTGCGTCATTTTGGTATCAAAGTGAGATTTTTCCTCAGATCAATGGTTTTTAACGACGGGACGGGCAATAATCCCATGGACAGTGCTCAATGGAATTAGCTTTTAACGGCTTTCAAAGCAGCGCAACAAGAGAATTGACAAGCCGTTCAAGGGTCGTAGGTTTCCATGGATCACATGGAAGATCGCTTGGCTGATCACATAGCAGAGGCCCTAGGGCAGCTCCTTGTTCCTGATGGTAATCCTCCACCACCAATTGTCAAGACTCGTAATCATCCTAATAGTAGGATAGTACCGGCAGTGCATCCAAGGGTCATTCCTAAGGAAGGGGGATCCAGCAAGGAGGAGATCGACGACATAATCCTCTAACACCCCAAACAAGGTAGTGATCGAGTAGATCGAACAGATCGGGAATTTAAGATATTAGTTGATATTCCTAGCTTCAATAGCTAACTATGCATTGAGGATTTCCACGATTGACTTTCTGAAGTTGAGCGATTCTTCAACTATATGGACATCCCCGAAGCAAAAAAGGTCAAGCTGTTGCCTAAAAGTTGAAGGGCGAAGCTTTAACTTGGTGGGAACAGCCACAACTCACACGGACAAGGAAGACAAAAGCACCAATTCGCACATGGTAGCAGATGAAACAACTAATACGTGCTTGATTCCTCCTTAGTGACTATGATTAGGATTATTCCAACAATACCAAAATTGTCAACAGGGTAGTTGGTCAATGAGAGTATACACAAAATAATTTTATCGCCTGACGGCGCGTAATGATTTGGTTGAGACTGAATCGCAACGACTCACCCGATTCAACGGTGGGTTGCGTATGGCGATCCAAAATCGAGTCCATATGCAGTCCGTCTGGACAATGAATGATGCAATCAAGTTGGCTACCAGGGTAGAAGCACAAGTTGAATGTCCTAACACACAGACCTCTCCTAGCATAAGGGTCGTTGTGGCAGGTCCACCCCATGGAGCTCTATAGCCCAAGGGGAAGGAGCCCGTATGAGTACACACTCAACCTCCTACGTCTAAGAGCCAAGACCAGGGAAGCGGGCAAGCCAGACCCCAAAGGGGCATATTGACTGCTACGGGTACAAGTAGAATCTCAAACCCCTATGCTTGGCCAAGGCCCGAGAACTGCTATCGTTGTGGCCAACCAGGCCACCTATCAAATACTTGTCCCCAGCGTGGAGGTCGAGCACCGTCTTCCTCAAGAGGATAAGTATTCTGAATCCACAGAACTTCTCTGGACTCCTCATAGAGACTTCTCGAATCCACGAGAAAAGAAAGCAAGAAAATAGAACTAAATTTTAATAAATTTAAAATTGATTGATGAATGACTAAAAACTGAGTTCACAACCCTTTAAATAGGGATATGAAGTAATGGGAGAGAAATCAGAATCAAACTATGACTAAAACTCCTAGAATTCGTGACTTACTATAAATAATAAAGTTACTATTTATAGACGGTCGTGATGTCTACTAGTGCGCAAGGTTTTCGGCCAAAAATAGAAAGAGTCCTATTTGGCTTCACCAAACTATTATCTTAATTTTTCTAAGCTCTTTTCACATTGTGCGTAACTCGGCATAGCCAGGTTGGTTGGGTAAAATGAAATGGCCAAGCTATATGTCCTAGAGGGGGGGTGAATAGGACTATGCCAAATTTAACTAAAAGATACAGCGGAATAAAGAATAAGAATTTAAATCACTAAACTTGAATTACAGTATAGGAATGGAAAGCAATCAAAAATTGTTCTAAGGACAACCTTACACCAAAAACCAAAGTTTATGGTAGGACAACCTTATTTCTAGAACAAATATAGAAACAGAAGCTCAAACCAATAAAGTAATAGTAAGCGATAAATTGCAGAAATTTAAATCTAACTATAACACTATTCACCACTGAGCTTGAAATGAAATGATTACAACATTCACATCCACACATACATCCCACACTGAATAGTTAAGGATATGAAATGAAAATCAAACAACCACAAAATACAAGGGATTATAGTGGTTCATCTGTGTGTACACCAACTGTTCAACAACAGCCACACAACTACTCCACTCCTAATATCCTCACACAGGGGATATTAGCGTTCACTAAAAAATAGGTTTTCCCAGGTTCACCTAAAAACCTTCACAATTGTGTCTTTATCTGTGGGCTTACACAATTAAAAAAAACCTCACTTCTGAGTTTTCTGGCTCTCCTCAGATAACCAATACAATGAGATTTTTCTGGCAAATCTCAAAAGAAAACCAAACAGAATTTACAACAAATGTAAAATTGTTAGTGCTATGATAGCATATCCTTTTGGTTGTCAAATTTTGTAGTGCCAAAACCTATATGTCTTGTACTTCTTGTGTTTCTTGTTTGTGACTACACAGTGCTTCAAGACAAGATCATGAATGAAGAATGTTTTCAAGACAAGATCATAAATGAAGAATGTTTGCAAGACATGTCATGAATGAAGTCTACAAGAACAGTAGACTTCAAGTTTGCTTCTAACAAGTTCAAGATTAGAATACTTCATCAAGACAAGTCAAGAATGTACTAAGCTCGAGAAAGACCATCAACTCGACTCAAGCTCATCTGAGAATACAGACCTTCAAGACTTCAATGTCCATCTCACTTTAAGGTTTGTTTGACCTTAGATTGACCTTAGGTTGGTCTGTATGATAGGTCATTCTGGATACATAATCCGAATATTTTAATTTACTTGGTGTGACTATTCTAAGACCAGTCCTAGAAATCTTAAGACCAGTCTTAACTTTGCTTCAACCAGTCTTAGGTTTCTCAGGACCAGTCCTAGGTTGTTACAGATTTTTGGATTTTCCTGGTTGTCCTTTGACTAGTCCTGGACTTGCTTTGACCAGTCCTGGGAAAGCCTACGACTCATCCTTAGACCTGTCGTAGTCCTACGACTCGAACTCCAGCGACCTATCTTGAGTTCCACGACCAGTCGTAGGTGTCTCACGACTAGTCGTAGGTGGTCCACGACCGGTCGTAGGCTACCTAAGACCAGTCGTGAGAACAACTAATTTAATCCCGCAGAAATCTTTCAAAATCTTTGATGCTCGACCAGTCCTATCATCCTAAGACCAGTCGAAGACGGGATTTTTCAGGCTATAAATAATGCACGAATTTCAGAGTTTATTCATTCCATTCCATTCAATTCAAGCGATTTAAGGCTATACTCTGAGATAAGTTATGATTATTTTTTAAGCTATTGTGCATATTTAATATTCCTTTTATTAACATTTTTCTATTGTGATTTTGATCCATATTCCAATCTTATTTAGAAAAGAGGAATTTGTGATATTCCTTCTTCTGGGATCAAAATCAAATAGACCTTGCTCTTCTTGATTTAATCTAAAATCAATTAGACATAAAACCATTCTTTATGTGAGTATTGGACATTGAACGACATATCATTCATCTACTCAGATTGGTTCTACTGGGCTACTTCAAAAGGAGATCCAGGTATTTTACTTTGTAATTTACTTTCTCTGGTTTTGTTTGAGATTTGCCAGAAAAATCTCATTGTTTTGGTTATCTGAGGAGAGCTAGAAAACTAAGATTGTGGGGGTTTTTGGATTGTGTAAGCCCGAGATAAAAAGACACAATTGTGAAGGTTTTGGGTGAACCTGTGAAAACCTATTTTGATAGTGCATGCTTGTTCACTCCCCAAGTATAGGGTTGTGATGTAGTAATAACTCGGTAAGATCGAGGTCGAATCCCACGAGGACTGATCGTCACAATTCAAATCTGTGATCCTCCTTAACTAATTCAACAAATAATGGAGCAAATTACTAACACAAATTTATGGAAAATAACTATTGAGGATAGGGAAGAAAATTCAATAAGAGAAAGAGCACTAGGACTTTCGAATCCACCCCTAATTATCCTAACCCTTGTTTTGTCTGTTAATTCACTTTAATATAGATTGATCTAACTTATCTAGAGAAAGCACAATTTGTGTCCTTAATCGGGCATACAGATTGTCTAATTCCTTCAAGCAATGCCATGAATAACATATCCCATGTCCAAATCGGGCATATGGAATATACTGATTCACAAGAAAGCACTGTTTCTTCCTCTACAGGAACCTGTTCATAATCAGACACAAGTACCTAGAATAAGCATCCAAACAACATCCATCCATAGACTCTGATCAAAGTTCATAGATGGAGAAGTATAGAATTTAAAACAATCAAGCACACTAGAGAAAGAAACAAATCAATCTAATTAAAGTAAAATCAACATAGAACAATGGGTGTTCAAATTAGGGGTTTCATCTCAGCCCTAGCTGAAAGATTAGTTACCCATAAAATCCATTAAACAGATGGATAAATAAAATTCATAAAAAAACATCAAACCAATTTCTCTCTTTCTTCTTTCTTCTCTTTCTTCTCTCCTTTGCTCTAGATCTGGAATTCTCCACTTTTTTCAATTTCTGAATGCCCTTCCTCATGTTTTGCAACTCTTTTTATAGCTGATGGAGTGGCTGGAGTGGTGAAATTCGGATTTGGGAAGCTGTCGCATGCGCAGCAAAATTCCTTTTCGCAGCCAAGTTCAGGACCTCAAAACACCATACTTTCCTCGTTCAAATTCCAACAAACACCGTCCTTTAGGACTTTCTTGGATCCTCTACATGATAGATGGTTCAGATCTACCATATGATCAAAGATGGTGGCCCACAACCACCTGGAAAACCGGATTTTCAAATTGTGTGAAACCTTTCGCACCCTTTCGCTGTCGTGATCAGTGGGCCCCACAGAAGTATTTTCTGGAAAATCCACTCCATCCATTGGATTCAGGACGAAATTTCAGTCAAGAATAGGTAGTTTTGAACATCCATTGATGCGTCCCAGAGAAGAAAACACAAAAAGATCAGAATTAGACGTTGCAGGGCAGCCCTTTTGTGGCCTCTGTACCGCACACGTGTGCACGCATGGACGCAATATATTAACATGGTTTTGCAGTGCTCGAGCCCATCTTCAAGATGGACGGATTGGATCATCCGGACGGGACACGTGTGGGGCCCACTGCCGTTCGCAAAACGGACCAGCAGCGTCCGTTCGCTGACGCTAAAAACGGAAACTGCCGTTTTTTTTCCTTTTGAGAAGAAGACGCTGTGACAATCGGTGGGTCTCACCTTGATGTTTATGGCAAAATCCAATCCGTACATTGGATTCCACTCGAAAAACCTCTCGGGAAAGAACAATTTTGGGTGTCCATAGATGCGGTCCACCTGCTTTCTGCTCCGCCGTCCGTCCGATGTTTGAACGGCTAAGATCCCGTTTTCTTGATGCCTTCAAATACCGACGCCTAGGGAGTGATAATAGCCTTCAATTAGGCCTGATGGATGGTCCGGATTGTTGGTTGGATGGACGGTGTGGACCCACAACCGATGACCAGCGTCGTTGGAAACGGCAGCTGCCGTTTCGGTGAAGAAGACGCGGTCAGCGGCGCTGACCGCGTTACGGGAAGCTGGTGCGGCGCTGGTGCATTTGTAGTCTTTGTACACTCGTTGTACATACGGCCCATCGTGATGTTTACGAGAAATCCACACCATCCATTCGCTTTCTCATGTTTTTTTAGCCGTCAATACCAAAGTTGAGGCAGTTCCAGATGTCATGTGGGCCCCAAATTGGAGATTAATGGGCTGATCTATCCGTTGGATCACTTCTCGATATCTTCAATGGCTGAAATTTAATATGTACGGTTAATTTATGTCCCTAATCCCATGTATAAAGTTTCGAGCCAATTGGATGGAGGGAATCATGTGATCTTTCATTCTGTACCAATTTCAGGCCTCTTTAAACGTGAACGGCCTGATTTCCTCGGGTCCCAGGCATGTAAATTCTTCAATATTGGTCCTCTGGAGTCTATCCCGTGCTTTGATAACTTCGGAGCGTCAAATCTACGCTTTTAATACTCTTTTTCAATCAACGCTCCTTATTACATCCTGCAACAAAAACAAGATTAAAATCCGATGTTAAGCATTATCGTGTACGTAAATAGGGTAATAATCAGGGTCCGATATGCAATATTTAACCCTCATCACAACCCCCAACCAGCATTTTGCTAGTCCCGAGCAAAACATGCGAAAAATAATTTCAGAAATAAAAGACAACTCCTATAAACTCAAGTGACGGGTGAACAGATAATTGAGATGTGAAAATTCCACGATTCATGAATGGTGAGAAGATTTTTCTCCTGAAATCAAGCTTACAGTAAACTACATAATCAAGTTTAAAATATTAATCCATTAATTAGAACAATTTTAAACATTGAGTTCCATGAGTGTATAATGTAATCTCGGCTTACAATCATTAAAAGATCCAATTGTCAATTTCATGAGATCAGTAGTAATTCGTGACAACCAACCTGAAACCAACACGAGCATTTTATATCATCTATTCGTTCTATCATCCTTTGATTTCCTTTATAAACAGTGGTGCCAAGGAGGGGAATCAAATCCGCACCTATAGGGAGCAAACCTATGGTGAAAACTTGTCGCCTAACTCTTTTCTCATGTCAACTATGGGGAATCAAATCTTCATCTATAGGGAGCAAACCTATGATGATGATTATGCGTCTTATTCTTTCAATTCTTCTTTATAAACTGATACTAAAAATTTTGATTTTCAGGCTAGTTCCTTTCATGCTTAGTGATTACCATGTTATCAATTAATATCGAACTGAAAATTTAATGTGTAAACGAGATCTGATATGTGAAATCATGGCTCAATCAATGTTTACAACTTCTAATCATGGATTAACCATTCAAACTTCAGTGTGAAATCTGCCAGACAACCAAATCCAAGAGTCATAAATTTCTCACATTCTGAATCTTGTAATTTCAAAATCACAACTATCCTTCAAAATCACTTTGAATTCAACAGAAATTCCAGAAAAATTTTAAAAATTTTCACAATTTTGCTCAAGACTAAGAAAATACTGATTAGATAACCTAATCTCCCACCCCCAACCTAAAATCTACATTGTCCTCAATGTAAAGAAATAATCATGCGATGCACATGGACAACGAAAATAAAAGAGTGATGGAAAGATGGTACCTGGATGGAGAATTAAGAAGCGATCTCAAGAATATCAACATAAAAGCGAGTTAGCACAAGAGAGATATCAACAAAAACAAAACAAAAAAAATAAAAATAAATAAAATCCTAAAAAGAAAATCCTACCTATACCACTTTCGCAGGTGCTCTCGATTGCATTTAGCGTATGCAACAAGCCTTTAAACCCCTAGGTTACCCCTAGTGGACGAGTTGTAGTCTCGTGAGGGTTTGCGATAATGTTACCCACAAACATTGAACTAACTAACAAGGAAAAAGAAATCAAATGAAATCTTTGGGTTGCCTCCCAGGAGCGCTAAGTTTAACGTCTTCAGCCAGACAAGAACGGACCATGAATTCATTAATCTTTATGACCAGGGTCTGCAAAAGAACTTACCTCAACACGTGGTTAACCAATCCCAGACAAGTGATGCGAGTTCCCATAAACTGTGCTATCTGAAATGAGGTAATTGACACTATCATCAAACAATTTAAGGACTTCCACTTGAACAACTTCTTCCATGTTAAGATCATGCTTCCTTTGTATTGTACGTGACATTTCCACAGCATGATCCTTACATACAGTGGGGCACACTCCTTGTATTTCTGCTATCTTCCGTTCAATTGCCGCCTTATATGTTCGAAGAACATTAAGCAATCTGTTCTCTTTTGCCTTCTCGAGTTAGAAAGCGTCTTGTGTCAGAAGAGTCTCGAGAGGGATGAAGAGGTTCCACTTTCGCTCTCCATTTTTCAGTCTCCAATATAGGAGTAGAGTCGAGCAGTGCATTGACTTCGTGGATGGGACTATCGATGTCAAAATCTGTGCCCGATTGTGCTAAGCATGTCTCAAGAGGATCTTCAAAAGATGTACGGAAGGAGTCCTGCACAAGGCTCTCGATCATGTCCACTTCAAATATGTCATCCAAATCTGCGGATTGTTGTCCTGCATTAAAAACATTGAGTTTAATATTCGTGTTACCAAAAGACAATTTCATAACTCCATTCCTGCAATTGATAATAGCATTAGATGTGGCCAAAAATGGACGACCCAAGATGACTGGGATCTGACTATGAAGATTCTGGACAGGCTGAGTATCTATAACTATGAAATCCACTGGAAAATAGAATTTATCAACCTGGATTAGCACATCTTCAATAACACCCCGGGGAACCTTGACAGATCTATCAGCCAGTTGTAATGTTACCTTAGTCGGTTTCAACTCACCAAGTCCTAGCTGCTCATAAACCGAATAAGGTAACAAATTAACACTCGCCCCTAAATCAAGCAATGCTTTCCCGATCTTATGATCTCCTATGCCGCAAGAAATGGTGGGAGCTCCTGGATCCCTAAATTTAGGAGGAGTGTTATGTTGAATCATGGAGCTGAGCTGCTCTGCCAGGAAGACTTTCTTATGAACATTCTGCTTACGCTTTTGAGTGCATAAATCTTTAAGAAACTTAGCGTAAGGAGGGACTTGCTTGATGGCATCAAGTAACGGAATGTTGACTTGCACTTTTTTAAACACATCCAGGATTTCATCAAAGTTATTTCTTTTCTTCATTGGTGCCAGACGTTGAGGAAATGGTGCTTTGGGCACGTAGGGTGGCACATTAGTGGTTCCTGGAGAGTCAGAGAGCTTTTGAATTTTGGATGCATTGGTGTGTCTCTCTGCTTCATCTTGATCTTCCGCTTTAGAATTTGATTCATCCCTAGGCATCTCTATTCTGTTATCAATCTGTTTGCCTGACCTAAGGGTAGTGATTGATTTGGCTTGCTCATGATATTGGCCTTGGTTAGAATTAGAGCCAATCTCATACTGTCCCTTTGGATTAGCCACAGGTTGACTAGGGAACTTGCCTTTCTCTCTCTCACTCAATGTGGCAGCTAGTTGACCCATTTGTACTTCCAGCTTGGCAATGGATTGCGCATTTGCATGTAAGCTTTACTGGTTGGCTAGTAAGGTTTGTTGGGTGTCTTTTTGGAATTGGAGAGAACTCTGCATAAAAAGATGGAGTGTATCCTCAAGAGATGGTTTCCGTGATTGTGAAGGCAGTTGTTGATATTGTGAAAACTGCTGAGGTTGCATAGGAGGATTTCCAGATGGTCCTCCTTGTTGCGGTCCTTTTGCCCAAGAAAAATTTGGATGCCTAGCCCACCCTGGGTTGTACGTGTTTGAGTAAGGATCATTCCCAGGTTTCTGAAAGGTGTTCAAAGCATGAACTTGTTCAGAGAGGAATTTTGGAAATGCTGTACCAGATGGGCAAGATTGCGTAGGATGGGTAGAACTAAAACATATGGCACAAGCCTCGGCTTGAGTTGTTTGTGTAGGTCCATTATGTAACATCAGAGCATCAACCTTCTTTGTCAGGCCATCAATCTTGGCATGGAGATCTGGTGTGACTCCTATCTCATATATGCCACCTCTCTTTTGTGGTTGGGAACTTCTTTCACCTCTATCTGAATAGTCCCATTGCTGGGAATTTTCACACAAGGTTTCAAAGAATTTCCATGCTTCGGTATCACTTTTGGTCATGAAGGACCCTCCACTGGTGGCATCAACCATGCGATGGTTCTGGGGTGTCAAACCGTCATAAAAGTATTGCACTTGTTGCCACTTCTCAAAACCGTGGTGTGGACATTTAAGAAGCAAGTCCTTCCATCTTTCCCAACATTCATGAAAGTGCTCTCCCTCTTTTTGTGTGAAATTAGTGATTTCTATACGGAGAGCATTAGTTTTGTGAACAGGGAAGAACTTGTTTAAGAACTTTCTAGACAATTGGTCCCATGTAGTGATAGACCCAACTTCTAGAGAATTCAACCATGCTTTCGCCTTATCCTTCAAAGAAAAAGGAAACAAAGCGTAGGCGGATCGAATCGTCTGAGAAGTTTTAGAATTTAAAGGTGGAGCAAATGTCTAGGAATTCTTTCACATGATGATATGGGTCCTCCTTGTCCAACCCATAAAAGGAAGGCAACAATTGTATGACCCCAGTCTTGAGTTCAAAGTGTCTTTGCCGTGGTGGTGGGCAACACTATGCATGAAGGCGCATTTAATTGGACAGGAGCTGAATAATCTCTAAGAGTTTTAGTTCCATTCTCTTCTGCCATTTCAACTGGGATGTCTTTCAATCTTCTATGGAATGTTCTTTCTATTTCAGGATCAAAAGGTGCTAGTTCTTTATCTAGAGATCTACGTCCTAGCATAAACTAAGTAACAACCTAAAAGAAAACTAGAACTAGAAACTATGAGATTCTAAAACAAGTTAAAACTATGTCAACAAGAATGGGAAGAAAGAACCGAGGAAAGGAGATGATTGATGTCAGAAGATTTAAGAAGCTCCTCCTTCACTTAGTAGCTTCCTTCCCCAATTCCTGTAAATAAAAACAAAAACAAATTAAGTTTCCTAAAATAATGATAGAAAAATCCTAAGCAATGGTTAAAAAAAAAAAAAAAAAAAAAAAAAAAAAAAAAAGTTTCTAAAACTAGAAAATAGAAAGTTACCAAATCCAAAGTTGGAAAGTAGAAAATTCCTAAAAATTGAAAACCTAAATCTCAAAATAGAAAGTAGAGAGGAATTTGGAGAATTTAGAAAGATGTTACCAATTAGTTTTAAAAGCAGAAAAATCTAAAATTGATATCTATGTTAAAATCCTACAAAAGAAAACAAAACAAGTTAGTTTCTAAAAAGGAAAGAAATCCTAGAATTAGAAGGTTACTAAAAATAAAAAGCTAAGTTAGTTTCTAAAAAGGAAAAAATTTCTAAAACTAGAAAATAGAAAGTTACTTAAAAGAAGAATCTAAGTCTAAAACTAGAAACTAAAAATTTCTAAAAAATAAAATCCTAATTCTAAAAATAGAAATTAGAAAACGTAAGAAACTTAGAAGGGATTACCAAATTAGAAGTTTATTTCAGGACCCTACAAAAGAGGAAATAGGTTAGTTTCTAAAATAAAGAAAATAACTCTAAGTTAGTAAAATCCTAAGCTATGAATTATGATAAGAGAGAATCTTAAATTCAATTTGGATCGAAACAGTCCCCGGCAACGGCGCCAAAAACTTGTTCACTCCCCAAGTATAGGGTTGTGATGTAGTAATAACTCGGTAAGATCGAGGTCGAATCCCACGAGGACTGATCGTCACAATTCAAATCTGTGATCCTCCTTAACTAATTCAACAAATAATGGAGCAAATTACTAACACAAATTTATGGAAAATAACTATTGAGGATAGGGAAGAAAATTCAATAAGAGAAAGAGCAATAGGACTTTCGAATCCACCCCTAATTATCCTAACCCTTGTTTTGTCTGTTAATTCACTTTAATATAGATTGATCTAACTTATCTAGAGAAAGCACAATCTGTGTCCTTAATCGGGCATACAGATTGTCTAATTCCTTCAAGCAATGCCATGAATAACATATCCCATGTCCAAATCGGGCATATGGAATATACAGTTCAGTAAAGCACCCTGTTTCTTCCTCTACAGGAACCTGTTCATAATCAGACACAAGTACCTAGAATAAGCATCCAAACAACATCCATCCATAGACTCTGATCAAAGTTCATAGATGGAGAAGTATAGAATTTAAAACAATCAAGCACACTAGAGAAAGAAACAAATCAATCTAATTAAAGTAAAATCAACATAGAACAATGGGTGTTCAAATTAGGGGTTTCATCTCACCCTAGCGTTGAAAGATTAGTTACCCATAAAATCCATTAAACAGATGGATAAATAAAATTCATAAAAAAACATCAAACCAATTTCTCTCTTTCTTCTTTCTTCTCTTTCTTCTCTCCTTTGCTCTAGATCTGGAATTCTCCACTTTTTTCAATTTCTCAATGCCCTTCCTCATGTTTTGCAACTCTTTTTATAGCTGATGGAGTGGTGGAGTGGTGAAATTCGGATTTGGGAAGTGCACGCATCTTGCCAGCAAATTCCTTTCGCGTGACCAAGTTCGGGACCTCAAAACACCATACTTTCCTCGTTCAAATTCCAACAAACACCGTCCCTTAGGACTTTCTTGGATCCTCTACATGATAGACGGTTCAGATCTACCATATGATCAAAGATGGTGGCCCACAACCGCCTGGAAAACCGGATTTTCAAATTGTGTGAAACCTTTCGCACCCTTTTCATTGTC
The DNA here is from genome assembly GCA_030180095.1 of Magnolia changhungtana. NCBI lineage: Eukaryota > Viridiplantae > Streptophyta > Magnoliopsida > Magnoliales > Magnoliaceae > Magnolia > Magnolia changhungtana. Next base: position 11,615,426 of record JASAUF010000215.1, read on the forward strand.
GTGATCGGTGGGCCCCACAGTATTTTTCGGAAAATTCACTCCGTCCATTGGATTCGGGACGAAATTTCAGTCAAGAATAGGTAGTTTTGAACATCCATTGATGCGCCCTGAGAGAAGAAAACACAAAAGATCAATTAGATGTTGCGGGGCGCCCTTTTGTGGCCTACGTATGCGCACGCACACGTGTGCACGCATGGACGCAATATATTAACATGGTTTTTGCGGTGCTCGAGCCCATCTTCAAGATGGACGGATTGATCATCCGGACGGGACACGTGGGGCCCCTTGCCGTTCGCAAAACGGACCGGCGTCGTCGTCACGACGCTTAAAAACGGAAGCTTAGCTTTTTTTCCTTTGAGAAGAAGAAGACGCTGTGACAATCGGTGGGTCTCACCTTGATGTTTATGGCAAAATCCAATCCGTACATTGGATTCCACTCGAAAAACCTCTCGGGAAAGAACAATTTTGGGTGTCCATAGATGCGGTCCACCTGCTTTCTGCTCCGCCGTCCGTCCGACGTTTGAACGGCTAGGATCCCATTTTCTTGATGCCTTCAAATACCGACGCCTAGGGAGTGTTAATAGCCTTCAATTAGGCCTGATGGACGGTCCGGATTGTTGGTTGGATGGACGGTGTGGACCCACAACCGATGACGTCGTTGAAACGGCGGTACGCCGTTTGATGAAGAAGTCGTCGACGCGTGGCCGCCGCGTTCGTTCAGAAAAGTGGTCTCACGCCCGGTGCATTTGTAGTCTTTGTACACTCGTTGTACATACGGCCCATCGTGATGTTTACGAGAAATCCACACCATCCATTCGCTTTCTCATGTTTTTTTAGCCGTCAATACCAAAGTTGAGGCAGTTCCAGATGTCATGTGGGCCCCAAATTGGAGATTAATGGGCTGATCTATCCGTTGGATCACTTCTCGATATCTTCAATGACTGAAATTTAATATGTACGGTTAATTTATGTCCCTAATCCCATGTATAAAGTTTCGAGCCAATTGGATGGAGGGAATCATGTGATCTTTCATTCTGTACCAATTTCAGGCCTCTTTAAACGTGAACTACTTTGATTTCCTCGGGTCCCAGGCATGTAAATTCTTCAATATTGGTCCTCTGGAGTCTATCCCGTGCTTTGATAACTTCGGAGCGTCAAATCTATGCTTTTAATACTCTTTTTCAATCAACGCTCCTTATTACATCCTGCAACAAAAACAAGATTAAAATCCGATGTTAATCATTATCGTGTACGTAAAATAGGGTAATAATCAGGGTCCGATATGCAATATTTGACCCTCATCAATGCTAATATCCCCTGTGTGAGGATATTAGGAGTGGAGTAGCATTCTGTGTGGCTGTTGGCTAACAGTTGGTGAACACACAGGCGAACCACTATATATCGTTGTGTTGTGGATGTGCTTGATTTCTTTATTCATTTATTCCTTCAGTATTGTGAATTGATTTTGTGGATGAATGTTGTAATTTTTATTTCAAGCAAGTATGGTTGAATGGTGTAATAACTTAGGATTTATTTCTTTAAGTTATTCTTGATTTATTTTCCATATCATTTGTGTTTTCTAGATCATTCTAGAAATAAGGTTGTCCTACCATAAGCCATTGGTTTTTGGTGTAAGGTTGTCCTTAGAATTGATTTAGTATCATTCTCATATTTCATGTGCTTTAAGGTTGTTATTATTTCAACATTGTTATTTATATATTTTATTATTCCGTTGTTTTAAGTTTTATTTGGCATTGCCTATTATTCCCCCCTCAGGGCATATGGCTTAGCCCTTTCAAGTGGTATCAGAGCCTAATAGCTCGTGCTTATTGATTATTTATTGGATTTATTTCCTGAGCTAACGATCTAAGCTATATTAAGATGTCAAATTTTGATAGCCTATCTGTCACTAGGCCACCACCCTTTAATGACCCAAACTATGCTTATTGGAAAGCAAGGATGAGAATCTTTCTCAAATCCATGGATGAAAGTGTGTGGCTGGCCACAGTGAACGGATAGAAACTACCTATCACTGTAGTAACTGATGAAGATGGTTCAAAATCAATGAAAGTTATATCTTATGCCCTTTGGACCACACTTCAGAAAAGTGAGAGTAGTGCCAATGCAAAAGTACTAAATGCAATTACTTGTGCATTGTCACCAGATGAATTCAAAAGAATCATCTCGTGTGAAAATACTAAACAAGCTTGGGATCTCTTAGAAATGACACACGAGGGTACATCTATTGTTAAGAAATCTAAAGTCCAACTCCTCACAACTAAATTTGAAGAAATTCATATGGAGGAGAATGAAATGTTTATGGACTTCTACACTGGATTGAATGACATTGTAAACTCAATGTGGGGTCTTGGTGATAGAATCCCAGAAAGTAAAGTGTGTGCAAAGATACTACGCTCACTTCCTGAACGGTTCAATTCAAAAGTAACCGCGATTTAGAAACTTCGTGATACGGATAACATGAGGGTTGAGGAACTAGTTAGTTCTTTACAGACTTCAAATTGAACTTTAAAGCTCCAAAAGGAAAATCAATTGCTCTCAAATCATCTAAAAATATTCCACAAGAGAGCACTCCAGACTTTGAAAATTCTGAAGATGATATGACACTTTTTGTAAAAAGGTTTTATAAAATTTTGAAAAATAAGAAAAAAAGAGATTTTCAAAAATCAAACGATAAGAGACAATCTAAACCTAGAGCTTGAAAATCTTTGAAAGATAGTCAATGTTACAACTGTCAAGAGTATGGGCACTTGGCTAACAAATGTCCTAAAAAGGACAAATCAAAAAGGAAGAGTATGTTGGCTACTTGGGATGAATCATCTAATTCGGAATCCTCTTCGAAATCAGAAGATTCTGAAAACGAGTCGGGAGATGATGTTAAAGCCCTTATGACTCTAGCCAAAGTCACTTTTTCAGATTATGATGAAGTAACTAGCGAACAGAATCTGAATAGTGATTGTGACAATGAAGATGATCTTCAGGATGCATACAATGCCCTTTATAAGGAGAGTTGTAAAATTCTTTGTCAAGCTTAAATTACAAAAGGAAAAATTTTCTAAACTTAAAGAAGATTATGAGTCTCTTGTCTTAGAAAAATCTCATATTTTCGATTTTTTTGAAAAGACCAAATATGATTTAAAAATCAAAACCTCCCAAGTTGATGATTTGAAAACCGAGAACGAGAAACTCAAAAATGAAGTAGCTTCTCTTTTGAGTTTAAAAGACACTTGGAGATATGCCCAAGGTGATCCTAAATTAGAAAAATTGTTATCCGGATCGAGAAATGTGGCGATAGATCCGGGTTGGGCTATGATAAGAATACTTCTCCTAAACAAAAGAATACTGCTCCTAAGTTCGTAAAAGGAGAGTCTTCAAACTCAAAAGTAAAGTATACTTATCAAGGTTTTTCAAAAAATTCAAGGACCTTTCAAAAATCTAAAAATAGCCATGCCAACTTCAATCTTCAAAACCAAAATCCTTTGGTTGAAAAGATTATTGATCTTCTCAAGGAGCTATTAAAATTTAACTTTATAGGTCATTCATATAACAATCGATAAAAAAAGTCCAACTACACTCCTAAACCCAAAACAGTACTGAAATGGGTTCCTAAAGTTGACTGCTTGGTTGCGCACACTGCTTTCAAAGCTACAAGCCATTCAAAGTGGTACCTTGACAGTGGTTGCTCCAGACATATGACAGGCGACAAAGCTTTATTCACCGATCTTGAAGACAGGATTGATGGGTCAGTCACTTTTGGTGATGGAAGCAATTGCAAAATCATTGGCCAAGGTACGATTCAACTTTATAACCTTCCCTTATTTAAAAATGTATTATATGTTGAGGGCTTGAAACACAACCTATTGAGTATGTCTCAGATATGCGACAACAATCATAATGTAAAGTTTTCTAATCAAGGTTGTGAGATTGTTAATAAAGAGGGTTCATTATATTAAGCTGTGTCGCAGTGAGAACATCGAAAAGCTACATCGTTAGTAATGCAAGCTCATCTACTCAATCGTGTTACATGGTCCATCTTGATGAGATGAATTATGGCATAAACGCCTTGGACATGTACACTACCGGAACTTACTTAGATTGAGCAAAAGAGAACTTATAAGAGGTCTACCCAAATTACAAAAAGTAGACAAAATATGTGGTGAATGCCAGTTGGACAAACAGATTAGGAGCTCTCACAAGAAAGTGAACTCCAATACCACATCTAGACCTCTCGAGCTTCTCCACATGGATCTCATTAGACCAACCAGAATGGAGAGTCGAGGTGGAAAAAAATACATCTTGGTTATCATAGATGACTTTACTAGATTCACTTGGGTATTGTTCTTAAAAGACAAATTTGAAACCCTAGATGAAGTAAAGAAGATCATCAAACGAATCCAAAATGAAAAAGGTTCTCAAGTTTACAAGATCCGTAGTGATCATGGTTCTGAATTCGAAAATAGTAGTTTTGAGAAATTCTGTAGCGATCAGGGAATATCACATGAATTCTCTGCGCTCAAAACTCCTCAACAAAATGGTATAGTTGAGAGAAAAAATAGAGTGCTTCAGGATATGGCTAATGTCATGTTAAATAGTATGAAGCTCTCCAAAAATCTTTGGGCCGAAGCAATTAATACTGCGTGCTACATTATTAATCGTGTTTATACTAATAAATTTGAAAATAAGACTGGTTATGAGTTATGGTTCGAAAAGAAACCTACTATCAAATACTTTTGAATTTTTGGCAGTAAGTGTTACATTTTACGAGATCGTGAAAATTTGGAAAAATTTGATACGAAGAGTGATGAAGGTATTTTCCTTGGATATTCCTTAAACAGTCGAGCTTATAGGGTTCTAAATAAAAAAAAACAGGTGTGATTCAAGAGTCCATCAATGTGGTCATTGATGATCATTTGAATACACCTGCTCCGAGTTCAGATGATGATGAAATTCTTATAATCGAAAATCAAGATATCTCTTCATCTCAATCTGAACCTAGGACTGTCAAAGATCATCCAACTAATCAAATCCTTGGAAACCCTCTCACTGGAGTTCGTACATGCAAACAACTTGAAAACATATGCAATTATGTTTGTTTTACATCCCAAATAGAACCGGTCAATGTAAAAGAAGCTCTTTCTGACGAAAATTGGATAGTAGCTATGCAGGATGAACTTAATCAATTTGTTCGTAATGATGTCTGGTATCTTGTTCCTAGACTTAAAGATAAACACATTATTGGAACAAAATGGATCTTTAAAAACAAGTCTGATGAACTTGGAAATATTATACGAAACAAGGCTAGACTGGTTGTACAAGGGTACACTCAGATTGAAGGCATCGATTACGATGAAACCTTTGCTCCAGTCGCTCGCCTTGAATCTATCAGACTTCTTATTTCCATCGTTTGCTTTAGAAAGTTTAAAATTTATCAGATGGATGTAAAGGCTGCCTTCTTAAATGGCGATTTACATGAAGAAGTTTATGTAGAACAACCCTCAGGGTTTAAAGAACCCAAGCTTTCTGATCATGTATTTCGTCTCAAAAAGGCTCTCTATGGTCTGAAACAAGCGCCCAGGGCATGGTATGAAAAATGGACTAAATTCTTACTTAGTCATAGTTTTCAAGTGGGAAGTGTCGATAAGACGCTATTTGTTAAGAAACATAATAATGAGATTTTAATGGTTCAAATCTATGTAGATGATATTATTTATGGATCAACTTGTTCTAACATGTCTATTGAGTTTGTAGAGTTGATGAAATCAAGATTCGAAATGAGCATGGTTGGTGAACTAAATTACTTCCTAGGGTTACAAGTAAAAAATAACAACTTGATGGAATCTTCATTTCTCAAACCAAGTATGCTACAAACTTGGTTAAAAGGTTTGGATTTGAAAATGGTAAAAAATTTGATACTCCTATGAGTACAACCTTGAGACTCTCAAAAGACTCTACATATAAAGATGTAGATCCTAAGCTATATCGTAGTATGATTGGTAGTTTATTATATCTAACTGCTAGTAGACCTGATATCACTTTTAGCGTTGGTATTTGTGCGAGATATCAGTCTAATCCTAAAGATTCACATCTTTTCATTGTCAAACGGATTATTAGATATGTCGCAAGTACAACTAATTTGGGTCTTAGGTATCCTTTTGATACTAATGTTAAATTAGCTGGGTATTCTGATGCTGATTGGGCTAGTAATATTGATGATAGAAAATCAACTAGTGGAGGTTGTTTTTACATTGGAAATTGTTTGGTTTCTTAGTTTAGCAGGAAGCAGAGTTTAATATCGCTTTCCTTCATTTGAGAAATTTGAGTATATCGCAGCAGGATATGCATGTACACAACTCGTATGGATGAAACGCATGTTAAGCGATTATGGAATTAATCAAGATTCAATGATCTTACATTGTGATAATTCCAGTGCTATCAATATTTCCAAAAATCCAATTCACCATCGTGTACTAAGCATATTGACATTAGGTATCATTACATTCGTGAATTAGCTGAAGAAAAAGCTATCTCTTTGGAATATATTCCAACCAATGTCTGATATATTTACTAAACCGCTCGACAAAAGCAGGTTTACTAAAATGAAATTTGATCTTGGTATGTGCATTTTAAATTGAATATACTTGTCTGCATGTATCATAGTGTACTATATTTTAAATTTTTATGTGTATAAAATTCAATTTCTGCATAAAAATATTTATTTTTGTCGATGCTCGACCAGCCCTTGCTATACACGACCGGTCCTGACTCGACCGGTCATGGACTGCACTCGACTGGTCGTAGAGATCATGAGCATCATATAATTTGGCGAAAATCACTTTCTTCTTCATTTCCTCTTCTTCCTTCGACGAGTCGTGGAAGCTAAACTGGGATCTTAAGAGTTCGTGATTTTCTTTAAGATAAGTCATTTTTCTTCATTTTTATTGAAGATTTATGCTTTCTATGCTTTAATTTGTAAATTCCATAAGCTAAATCTCGTCTTGTATTGATTGTTTAGGGTTTCCTCTCTAAAAATCTGATCTAGAAAAACCCACCACTTCTAGTGTTCTTTGTGCTTGCTCCTTCTTGTTGAAAATGGATGTTAGAGGGAAAAAGAAAACATCTCATGGTCCATCTTCATCTAGATCTACATCTATAACACAACGGCACCTTCGGTCACCCGAAGATGATCCCAATGATGTACGGGATTTACGTAACCATAAAGTTATCGTTGAACGTCCTGTAAGTCTCAGTCACATTGAACAATTTGAGATTATCCCTCTCCTTGAATCTGTTGGCTGGACTAATATTTTGTTTTGGGGTGGGCCTGCATACCAGTCCATTACACAATCTATGGTTGCATGTATCTCTGATTTTTCCTTTGATAATTTAACGTTCTCAATTGCTACTAGAGAAGGAAAATTTTTAATAGATCGACATTTGATATCAGGTATTATGGATATACCTGTCAAAGATGAAGGTATTCCGATTCATACATTATATGACAAACCATCAGAATCGGAAAAACAAATGTTGACAAGAGATTTATGCAATATAGAAGTGCATTGGACGCACAAAGGAATGTGCTCCCCTCAAAATTTTTATTACCCAAATACAGAGTTTTGCACCGGATCTTCACTTCAAATGTGTATCCTCGGTCAGGCAATAAAACCGAGTTAACTGCCTTCATGGTTCGGGTTTTGCACTCTGTTGTGTCCGGCATTGTTGTCTGTTTACCTTATTTGATATGTCATTTTATCATTCAGTTTCATCTTCATCCGGGTCATAGTGATATTCCATTTGGTTATCTTATGACTTCTTTAGCCACAAATATGCTCGTTGCTTTACCTGAGATTGAGGCACCAATTCATCATCTTTTATTCAATAATACTAATTTAAATAAGATGAAGTTGGATTTGCTTCCTGGTCAATTCTATGAAGGTGGTGGTGAAGGTGCTGAAGAAGGAAATGAAGGGGAAGCTGCTGATCTTCCTTCATAGGCTGATATAAATATGGATGATATATTTGAAGACATTGAAACTGACTCCCAAAATGATTCTGATTACGATCCATCTTCTGGTTATGATGCACGTCTAAGTGCATTGGAGGAGAAGGTTGATAACCTGAGTGTAACCCATGATATGCAATTTAAATATATGCGAAAATATCTTCGTCGCATTAATAAGGGTTTACATCAGATTGATCCAACCATCCCTGCTCCTTCATCTGGATCTGATTAGGTGGATTATATTTTTTTAATATGATTGATTCTGTATTATTATTATGGTTGATAACTTTTGTTATATGTTTGGTTTTATTTTATTTGGATTGATGACATTGAAGTATTGAACTAATTTGATAATTAATCTTGAGTCTTCATATGGTGTTGTCTTCTCTCTTTTGGCCTTCCCTTGTCATTTTGTGACAAAAAGGGGGAGTAGTATGGAAAGGGGGAGAATAGGAGAATGGGAGAGAGTGAGTAATTGAATATGGTTGAATGTTTCTACTCACTTAGGGGGAGTAGAGTATTTGATAGCTCTGATGGCTCATGATTCTTTCTTCATTTTATTCTTATATTTATACATGTGTTTTGTCACAAATTTGACAAAGGGGGAGATTGTTAGTGCTATGATTTCATATCCTTTTGGTTGTCAAATTTTGTAGTGCTAAAACCTATATGTCTTGTACTTCTTGTGTTTCTTGTTTGTGATTACACACTGCTTCAAGACAAGATCATGAATGAAGAATGTTTTCAAGACAAGATCATAAATGAAGAATGTTTACAAGACATGTCATGAATGAAGTCTACAAGAATAGAAGACTTCAAGTTTGCTTCTAACAAGTTCAAGATTAGAAGACTTCATTAAGACAAGTCATGAATGTACCAAGCTCGAGAAAGACTATCAACTCGACTCAAGCTTCTACTTCAAGATCATCTAAGAATACAGACCTTCAAGACTTCAATGTCCATCTCACTTCAAGGTTTGTTTGACCTTAGATTGACCTTAGGTTGGTCTGTATGATAGGTCATTCTGGATACATAATCTGAATATTTTAATTTACTTGGTGTGACTGTTCTAAGACCAGTCCTATAAATCTTAAGACCAGTCCTAGCTTTGCTTCGACCAGTCTTAGGTTTCTCAGGACCAGTCCTAGGTTGTTACAGATTTTCAGATTTTCCTGGTTGTCCTTCGACTAGTCCTGGACTTGCTTCGACCAGTCCTGGGAAATCCTACGACTCATCCTTAGACCAGTCATAGTCCTATGACTCGAACTCCAACGACCTATCTCGAGTCCTATAACCAGTCGTAGGTGTCTCACTACCAGTCGTAGGTGGTCCACGACCGGTCGTAGGCTACCTAAGACCAGTCGCGAGAACAGTTAATCTAATCCCGTAGAAATCTTTCAAAATCTTTGATGCTCGACCAGTCCTAGGATCCTAAGACCAGTCGAAATCGGAATTTTTTAGGCCATAAATAATGCACGAATTTTAAAGTTTATTCATTCTATTCCATTCAATTCAAGCGATTTAAGGCTATACTCTGAGATAAGTTGTGATTATTTTTTAAGCTATTGTGCATATTTAATATTCCTTTTGTTAGCATTTTTCTATTATGATTTTGATCCATATTCCAATCTTATTTAGAAAAGAGGAATTTGTGATATTCCTTCTTCTGGGATCAAAATCAAATAGACCTTGCTCTTCTTGATTTAATCTAAAATCAATTAGACATAGAACCATTCTTTATGTGAGTATTGGACATTGAACGACATATCATTCATCTACTCCGATTGGTTCTCTTGGGCTACTTCAAAAGGAGATCCAGGTATTTTACTTTGTAATTTACTTTCTCTGGTTTTGTTTGAGATTTGCGGAAAAATCTCATTGTTTTGGTTATCCGAGGAAGCTAGAAAACTTAGATTGTGGGGTTTTTGGATTGTGTAAGCCCGAGATAAAAGACACAATTGTGAAGGTTTTGGGTGAACTGTGAAAACCTATTTTGATAGTGCATGCTAATATCCCCGTGTGAGGATATTAGAGTGGAGTAACATTGTGTGGTGTTGGCTACAGTTGGTGAACACACAGGCGAACCAATATATATCGTTGTGTTGTGGATGTGCTTGATTTCTTTATTCATTTATTCCTTCAGTATTGTGAATTGCTTTTGTGGATGAATGTTTTAATTTTTATTTCAAGCAAGTGTGGTTGAATGGTGTAATAACTTAGGATTTATTTCTTTAAGTTATTCTTGATTTATTTTCCATATCATTTGTGTTTTCTAGATCGTTCTAGAAATAAGGTTATCCTACCATAAGCCATTGGTTTTTGGTGTAAGGTTGTCCTTAGAACTGATTTAGTATCATTCTCATATTTCATGTGCTTTAAGATTGTTATTATTTCAGCATTGTTATTTATATCTTTTATTATTCTGCTGTTTTAAGTTTTATTTGGCATTGCCCTATTCACCCCCCCTCTAGGGCATATAGCTTGGCCCTTTCAAAAATACATGATTATCTCCTTCGTTGTAGCAGCCCGGATGAACCAAATTGGAGTAGAGATTTGAATGTCCAAGATCAATGTCCAATACTCACTTTATAATGGTTCTAGGTTCTAACAGATTTTAAATTAAAAACAATGGGCTAACTTTAATTGATTTTGATTCTTAAAGAAGGAAAATAACAATTCCTCTTTTCATATAAGATTGGAATGCTAGAAACAAAATTAATCAAATAAAGCTAAAGAAGGAGAATATTAAATAAGTACACTTAGCTTTGATGGAGCACAAAACTATCTCTCAGAAGGCTAAATTAGATTAGCTTGAATTAATTGAATTCTTCTGAGATTCGTGCTCTATTTATAAGTGAGCAAATTATGTCTTCGACTGGTCCCAGAACCAACAGTTATTTGAAAATTTGGGCGCGATAAGATTTGACCGTTTCACGACTGGTCAAAGGTGTCCTTCGACTGGTCGTAGGTTTCTTTCGACTGGTCGTAAGATCTGAAGATCAGCGCTGGACTATGAGTTGTAGGTTTACAACTGGTCTTAGACACAGTCGACACTGTTCCTTCGACTAGTCGAACAGTCCTTATGACTAGTCGAAACCTAACAGAAAATATCCGAATTTTGTAACAAACTTATGACTGATCCAGGAATTTCATAGAAAGGTCGAAGCAGTGCTAAAATTAGTCGAACAAAGTCTAGGACTAGTCTTAGAACTAACCAAACTCACGTGAATCAAACATATGACTTATGTATCCAAAATGGCCTACTCTAACGGTCAACCTAAGGTCAGTCAAACCTCAATCGTGAAGTAAGGACATTGAAACTTAAGGACAAGTGACCTTTGAAAGTAGTAAACCTTGAAGTCTTGTTGTAGCTAATCCTTGAAAGTATCTTGAGTTCTTTACAATCGAACATGTAAGCTTCTTGATATCTTGCAATGTCTTGACTCGGGAGCAATACTTGTTAATCATAGTTGAAATTGAGTAGAACTTTCTTCTTTACACTTGTGAGCATTGCTTGTTCATCAAGGTTGATCTTGAGTGGATCTTTGTTTGATCTTGAGTAGAGCTTCGCATTGCAAGTTACATACCAGTGTCTTTGGCACCACAAATTTGACAACAAAAAGGGATATAAACTATAACACTTACATAAAATAGCTCGTTTTACCCCAAAATCATATATTTTACGTTTGACAACTCATTCCAAGTTGCAAGATATGCCTGATTTAAGGTCCGATGGTTCGGATCACTTCTGTCGTCAACCAGGCCTTTTTTGATCCATCTTGGCCATGTAATTGTCTATGACCCTCTCTACATCAGTCTCCTTCACTATAAAAGAACTCGTCTTTGAGTTCTCGTCTTAATCTGGTTCATGATACTCAGTCAGGTCTATGATGTTGAAAGTCCGTGAGCTCGCCATGTCATCTAGAAGATTACCAACGTAAGCTTTGTCATTGATCTTTCGGATGATTGGTCACTACACCAAAATCGTCATTTAGGAACGGTTTTAAACCGTTCCTAAATGCTTCAAGAACGGTTTTAAACCGTTCCTAAATGAGGCGTCGCAGAAAAACAGGAACGGTTCAGAACCGTTTTCGGTACCGTTTCAATTTTCAGAAACGAAATTTTTGGAACGGTTTTAAACCGTTTTGGTGCCAACGGTCACATTATAGGCACAATTTTAGAAACGGTTTTGAACGCTAATTAATGTTGCCAACGGTCAGATTTTAGGACAAAATTTTATGAACAATTTTAAACCCCTTTGTTCATTGTATGAGAGAGAGTAGGGTATGTAATCTACTTGTATTATATGCCAAATAATTAATTACACAAATAGAAGAAGAAGACAATAGAATGATTCATACAATAATCTTTTCCTTCTTTTCTAGTATACATTTCAATTCCAATTTCCAATTTCAATACAACATTTCATTTCTAGGCTTCTATAATCCAACAATTCCTTACTCATGTTCTTCATTTCTTCTAGTTCTCCGTGGTAGTTATCCAAGTGCAAAGAATCCATTTTGAGGCCAACATCAGAAAACACGAGAACCACAGTTTGGTAAAGAGAGATTGACAGATTAATATCCATTTTTGCTATGAATCATATACCAGGAAGTTGATATGAGTTTATTGTTTTATTAACCTTACCTTTCTTTTCTAGTTAGGCCTTCCTTCTTGCAGGCTATTGTCCCATAGATGGGCTTCATATCAACCAGTCCACTTATGCCTGATATAAATAAAACCAAATAGCCTTATTATAAGCAAAATAGAAAGTAATGAAAATAAAATAGAAATGGGAGCAACCCACGGAAAATAAAAATGTATCATTGGAAGCATCACACATAAAAGAACAAGACACCCAAGAGAAAAATATCAATAACAAGAACAACATTAAAATAAGTGGATTTTTCAAGAAAAGCTGACATGTCTCAAAAAAAAAAAAAAAAACCTCAGCCAATTCAACCAGGTTCATGAAGTTGTGGGTTCAATGAGAAACTTTTTCAGTTCATGGTAACTGAATGGAGTCTTAAAACTTAAGTGAGTCGAAGAACTCAACTTGTAAAAGCTAGGCCCATATTCTTTTTATTTTTACTTTTTTTTTTCTGCACTTCCTATAGCTTATATTCTTCTTAGAATTTTAAAAATTAAATTAATTGACTGCAAAGTTCCAAGTTGGTCTACCTGGTTAACCAGATTCTATTTTTCAAACCTTTTTGAGCATGGGTATCAACCAAGAATTGTGAGCTAATGAAATACCATGAAGAGATTAAATCCTTTTTAATCATCCAATTGCGTGCCAAAAGTCTAATAAAATCTTTACAATGTGGGGACCACCTAAAGTGACGCCTAGCATGGAATGTTGAATGCTTGCATGAAACAATATATATATATATATATATATATAATAAATCAGAAACCAACCTTAATTGGGTGTTGGGAGACATGTTTGACTCGACATTGTAGCCTCAAGACAATCTTTTTCGTAGTTTCACGTAAGATAGATCTTAACAAAATGGCATTACAAAGTTTGGGGGCAAAAGCAACCGACTTGGTAGGTGCGAAGAAATCGACAAACAAAGCAGAAAGACATCCAAGAAATTGACAAACAACGAGAAAAAAAGGGTCTCACTTGGGAGAATAGCTACAAGAAAAGACATCCGAGAATCGACAAACATGTTGTAGCGACTCACCGCAAGTCACAATAATGCCTCAATCGCCATTATCGGTAGAAACACTGAACATGTCTTCGTTTCGCTCCACCAAAATGTACAAGCATAGGGCCTGTTTGGTGTTGCTTCTAGCAATGGAAAAAATTATTCCAATAAACACTTCTCTGGAATTGTTTATTTAGAATTGCTCATGCAAAATTCATTCCCAATAAACAAGTTTAGTAATCGAGATTTCATGAAGGAGCACCTTGAAAGAAACAGATATTTTATGTACTGGTCTTTTAAAACATATGTTTCAGATTCTGGTATTCCTGGAACCCATACATCAAGAGTTACCCTCCCTTCATTTTTTACGCAAATTAACAAAGAAAGCTGTTCATGTCAATAAGAAATATCCACCCAAAACACAGTAATTTGCAAAGAAAAACTAACGGGCTAAGAAGGAGAATTGATTTTCTTCAGATGCTTTCTCACCTTTGTATTATCAGGACCAGCTTTACTGCCTTGGCATCATGTGGAGGCATAGGGCGAGGACCTGTTTACAATTCCATTTGCCTAAGAAAATGAAAATGGAATGATTACAATTTCATTTACCTGTTTACTTTATATTTGAACCCTGAAATGATAATGATGGGCCATTTACATTGAATTACACTGAAATTGGAAAACCAAACACACCTTTAGTGCAAGTGTTTTATAGAGATGAATTGATGATGGACCATTACGGAATGAGAACAAACTTGTGTCACAGACAAACCACTTGGATGAACAATACAGATCTACATGGTAGTTTCATTGGTAGGTGGAAAAGATTGTATTTTACATGCATTTTGTTCCCTCTGCACTTAAGTTACTTTTCTTCGCAACTTTTTTACTTCTTTTAGCTTCATCTGCTAAGGTTATTTTTTTTTTTTTACAACTTTTGAACTCTTTTCAGTCTTGACAAAATACAAGGATGACTCGTCTAGTTTCTTGCATTAATGATGAAGAATTTCACAAAATTAAATAAATAAATCTCAAAAACAGGGGCATATAAAAATTCATCATGGTCGTTACCCGAATAAAGGATGGTGAGAAATGCCTAGCCATTGAATCTGCTAACAATTTCATTCTCTTCCTAAAAGGTACCTTTGGTTGTCCAGTAAGCTTTTATCCATTCATATATTCAAAGGCCTTGCAATTTCTTCAGAAACTCTTCCAAAATCATATAATTAAAAGATTCCATTCCCACTCAATGTTTGAATCATGGAGAAAATGGTTAACATATCTTCATATGGAGCATAGAAGATTTACTAATTGTTCAGTGTACACAAGAACAACCTCTTTCCCAACATACCGGCCATGGATAAAATATATTGGCCATGATTTCAACAGAGTATTATTACAGTGGATTTCGTCATCCTCAAGACACTAAGAACTGATAGACAAGGCATAATAGATAATCATGTTCGACATGTTGAAGATTAGGATCTAATTTGCAAGAGGAGGTATCAAGTTCGGGTAATAGGGAAGCAGGAGGTCTCCTCATACTCATTGTAAAAAGTGATGTTTCGACCTGCATAATGTAAGCTTATCATCAGCACTGAATTATACATAAAATGATGAAAGAAACCAATCTTGTGCCAATGCTCTCTTTAGGCGTGTCTTCTCACATACGATGATGCGAGATCTCATGTTGTTATCTGACACTAATCATAAATGTGAGGGTTTCCATGACTCACCATCCCAACATGAAGTCGAAAGCTCTTTGAGTATGCAACATCATTCACCTTAGATGCAGAGAAGGGGACCATCCAGTGGGAAATCAATGTTATTTCTATCTTGCCCTATCGAAATTGTAGCAATCTAAGCCTTACATTTGCTTGGAAGGCTCTGATCCCAATTTGTAGATATAGAAGAAGAGGAAAAAGAAGAGCAAGCTTGTTTAAGGTACAATGAGGTAATTTTTGCAAGTGACTGCACATATCAATCTTGGAAGAAACTCACAGTTTAGTCGGCTTAGAGCTTCTCTTCTCCTGCCTTCCAATTTCTCCTTCATATCAGAAACAGACTCAAACTTTGGAGCATACGAAACCTGTAGTGCATATCTGCAACTTAAACATGTCAACATGTGAAAGCAATTAAACCAATTACCAAAATCCAAACAAACAAACATTCCAAAGAACATAATCGAAACTTAGTTTCACCTTACCTTGCTACAGACCACATTGGGTTCCAAGTCTCGAATGAACGAAAGAAGATGAAAAGAAAATTTTCAAGTTATAAGAAACCACACAACTTACAAATATCACACCAATATCATATAGGCTGCTACTTAACAAAGCCACAATAATTTTAAGAACAAAAACATCGAAATCTGGTTAAAGAGAGATTACACATTTATCAAAAGGATTAATACAAAAAAATTAAAAAGGTAAAAAACAAAAAAAAAGAAAAAAAGAATAGAGAACGACTATTGGTACCT
The DNA here is from genome assembly GCA_030180095.1 of Magnolia changhungtana. Lineage (NCBI taxonomy): Eukaryota > Viridiplantae > Streptophyta > Magnoliopsida > Magnoliales > Magnoliaceae > Magnolia > Magnolia changhungtana. Next base: position 11,631,579 of record JASAUF010000215.1, read on the forward strand.
TCAAGAAGCAAACTTCCATGACCCAATGATTAAATTTAGAGAAAATAGTGATCTTTATAGCACCTGTTGCAGATGGCCCACAGTTTCTTAAATCAAGAAAGATACAAGAAATTCCATGCACATGGACACCCTCAAATACATGAAACGAGTTCAGAATCTTCCCAGCTTTGACATCATATAGAGACTTGAAACAATCAAAATCATTCAATCCAATAAAGAAAAAACAACCAAATTGTTAATCATTGCTCAAACTTGTAGATTAGAAATAAAATGGTACCACCTTAGATTTGGCCCGCATGGTAGTTTTCTCCACTTCCTTTGCATGAATCTTTTCCTCAAGCTTAGAGTAGAACCGTTTAACAACATGGTGGAAATATCTTGATTGATGAAGTGTGGAAGCTGTGAGGAATGACCATATGCAAAACTAGAACATATCGACGAACCTCCTTTTATTAGCTCGTTCGTTGCATCTAAAATTAAAGCTATAGGAAGCAGTAGAGCCCACTCTTCGGGGTTACAAACTTGAAGCCATGGGACTTCTAAAATGCACTTCAAGGATAAATGAAAAAACCTTCAATGGATTCTCAATTGCTAGATAAAATAGATATCAAAAAAGCCATACAACTCGAAATAAAACAGTTTATAGATATAAAGGATACAAAGAAGAAGAACGAGGATGCTCTTCAACTTTATTGGGCATCCCCTCGTTTTAGAGGCTTAAGATCTTTTATCTCGCTCCCTGCATCAAAATAGCAATTTCTCACTGTTGAATAGCTCTTTTCTTCCACTAGATTAATATTAGAGCTAATGGTAAATGTATATACAATTAGTTTAATAAATGTACTGACAGAGGCGTCCATGTTAGGAACTTTTTCTAATACTGATCTAGATGAGCCAGGAAGCCTTGATGATAGTACTTTCGATCTCGGCTAGTTGTGTGAGCAGAAAGCAATTTGTCTTCCATTCTTTTAAGATGGCCTTCTTTCATTACGTAACGTAGATCCTCACATTCTTCCCGCAACCACAAACATACAACAAAGAACAATTCTAAGAGATGGTCTGGCATGGGCATTGATATGTACTAGTTCTAGTGATTTATCACAGATAGATTCTACGACCTAATGTCGTCAAGTACAAAAGATCAATAACAATCTGCACACATATACGATAGCAAGCTTAAAAACCCACAACATGATGAAGAAATTGGCTACCAACCAACGCATAAGAAATTCTATAGAAATGCAATTTGATTTCATACTCGGAATCAACTAAACTGAGTCACTCTAGTGAATTCCAAGTCAATTAATTTGGTAGCTTATGAAAATTGAGATCAACTGTTGAGTATACTTGCCACAATATCTTTAAAACATAAGCAATTGGTGACAACATTTACCTCGGAGAAGTCATCGTCTGATACCATGCAAATGTGAATATCCTTCATCAGATTGGACACACTCGGGACAATGTATCGTACTAATCTCTCTGTCTCGAAGCCCTCTTTATGCCTGAGAGGATAAAACGGAAATCACGCAGCTGCAAATCCAAGAACAGAAAGGAATTCCAATCATCTTATTCTGTGTATTTTCCAATTAATGGAGACTCATCATCACTTTTTTGGTCCATTTCACCAACATCAAAGGTTAAATCCCTTTCATCTTCAGGGAGTTCCTCATAATTCTCGCCCTTCTTCAATAGGGCATCTGTGCAGCATGAAGATCTTGCACTGATAAGCCTTCATGTTGCTTTATCAAATCCCGGTATTCCTTAAACAAAAATTCACATGTCACTGTGTCATTAAAATCCACTTTACCATGAAAAGAGCATGATAAAGCCACAACAAAGAAGGACAATATCAGACGGCATCAGAAACTTATCATAGGGATGAAAGTAGCATAAGACACGAGAAATTAGAAAAATTTCGAGTTGAGAGCGTACCCCATCGGAATCGACATCCAGGTTTTCTTCTATCAGTAGAGCAAGTCTTAAGCAGTTAGTGCAGAAGCCTTTTTTCCTTTAGAAGGGAAAAGCGAACTGAACCCATATTCACTCAATAGCACAGTGGTAAACCAAAATACGCAATTGGATACACATACACTTGCATAACTCGATTGATACAGATTTTACCAATAAAATAATAATAATAATAATAATAATAATAATAAAATAAGACAGTGTCATGAGGACAAAGAAGAGAAGCATACTAGGTTCAACAGAAATAGCTGATATGAGAGGACCATAGATTCCTCTTTCTGGGATGCTTGCTTGTGCCTTTTCCAGCCCAATAGAAACGGATTTCCAAGGTGTTGGTTGTCACAAATGCAGGAAAGGACCTCACAATGGGTTTATTAGGCCCACCAGCTGCATCTTCGATATTGAAATCCTTCAAAACCAATTTCCCCGCAATAACCAATTTAGCTCGACCCAATGTTTTTATCGTCAAAGTATCTCAAATAATGCGATTACCTACCTGAATATAAACATCAAATATGCGCTTTCCAAGGCTACTATAATTATTTTCAGCTGTGAACTTTATTTATGCAAAGTGAAGGTTCACAATGTAGTTCTCGTTTATAAGACATAGTCCATAATAAGTGCGGGAAAGAGGAGAGAGCCGGGCCGTCTTGTACAACTCTGAGAGTATGGATCCATTTGAATTTAATTATGTGAAGGTGTCAACGCCCACGCCATTATCCATGAAGTCCCCTGTGTTGCTAAATGCCCAGTAGTCTCAGGACTTGCAAAATATTTTGAAGGGCCACCAGGATCTTGATCTTCTACGTATGTGATGCTCCTGCCGGTAGCTTTCTCCTCCACAATTCCTCCTCCACAGTTTATATACAAAAAAAAAAAAAAAAAAAAAACGACCTGAACTACAATGCAGAGAGGTTGTATGTCAATCCGATGCAAACAAGGAAAAAGAAAAAAGAAAAAAGAGCAAAGCTAACTATTTCGATTAGGCTCAGCCTAACTAGGTTTAGTCCAATATTTAATTTTAAAGAGGCCTGATAAAGTCTTCATAGTTTTATTTTTTTCTTTGAAAGTTGATAGTTTCTTGTCTGCATTTTATTTTCGAAAAGAAGTTTAACAATTTCTCGATCAATTTGGGGAGACTTAAACCACCTCAAAAATAATAGTCCAAAACAATTGTAGATGAATTAAATGCTAGTCCAAGTTTAACTAATGGTCTTACGACCCTATAACAGCCAGCAAACGACTGTAAGGACTGTTGTAAAATGGAAAAAAAAATGAGAAAATGAAAACAGGAAATTGAAAATTGCCAAACTATGGGAAATAACATGCTTTTTAGCGCACAAAAGATGTTGCAATCCACAATGGAACGCTGTTATGGTTTAAAAAACAGCCTTAATGCAAAAGAATCGATGTTCCATTATGCAACGGTTCTATTGAGAAAATAACAATTGTTTTTGAAGTTTCTTCTATCCATAGTATTTTTCTATTAGGGCCTGTTTGGATTCATGGAAAGCATAGAAAAGGAAATGATATTTCTTGGCACATTAACGCGTGGACCGCAAGAAAAGATGGATGGTTTTACATATGGCACATTAGCACATCATTTTTTGAATTGGCATCCATATAAAAATCAAATCGTAATCGACATCGACGTCATCCATATTCCAAAGAAGAATATGAAGCTCGTTGATGTTGACGTGCTAGTTTTTGGGGGGCATGTTGGAATCTTCATCTTACCATTGCTTTTGAAGACAAGTGTTGGTAAGGTTTTCAGATGTAGTACTAAAAAGCTTGGGCTTTAAAACATAGGTCACCTGCCTGGCGGATATACAAGAATGCAGATGCAACAAAGAATTCATAAACAAAGGAAATATGCTCTCGACGCATTAGTAACAACTCAAACACAATTTGCTTTCGGATATTTCTATAATTTAACCAAAAGCAGTGCATATAAAGCTCGGAAAACAAGCCATTGTTTAATGAGAAACCAAACTCAAATGGTTTTGAAAGCTTTAGTTTAAGATCATTGTCAGACAAGAACAAAACCACCTACGAAGGGTGAATGAATATACATTATCTCAATAACCTCACCTGCGTCTCTAAGACGGCCCTGTGAACCCTGTAAAAAATGCAACGCAATCCTAACCTCTGATTCGTGGATGCTTGTTTGTGGAAAAGGACTATAAAATCAGTTGAAGAATTTACTTACATTAAAACTAGTCAAGAATAAAGCATGAGTAAGTATAAGTTCCTATCCATTTGGTTGAAGTGTTCTTCGCCAACATTCTATGCAAGTGGATATGGTCTACTGCAAATCCTGATCTATCAATCAATGTCCTACAAAAGACGAACAAAAATACATAAATTTTTCGTGAAAATAATAGCATAAATGTTGGATGACAAAGAATTCCTATTTAAATTTCTGTGAAGCCAACTAGCAATAGGATGAAAGCAAATTAATACCATATGAAGTAGACCTAAAACAATACTAAAAAACTGTAAAAATAATGTGGTATAAAAAGGCTGCAGACGGTTTTCTTAAGAGAATGAGAAATTTGACTGATGCTTATTTTACACCACTCTTGAACCAATGTTTAGATTGTCCATATTCTAGACAATAACAACAAAAAAGGAAAAGTTAAATCAATAGAAGATGGTTTACCAGTGATGCAAAACACCAGCAAAGCCTACTGTGCTCTCCTCTAGTTAAGCTTGCATTGCAATTGGGCGGCTAGCTAACTCATCCACAACCGACCAAAGAAGATCTCTCGATGCACGGCCTACTAAAGGAAAGGACTTGGGCCACGATATAAAGAGAATTGAACCTTGCAAAGTTTGTGTCTGTGGTGAAGGAAATGATCAAGAAATAAATGTTCCTCTGCCTCTGCTGGACAGGACAGTGGAGCCTCATCCATCTCCTTGTGTATGTCCATTTAAATTTGTTTCAATGTCCAAAATTCATGCTTCTGAAATATTATCACACCTTGTTTATTCCAACTTGACCACAAAAGCACCGAGTCTAAAAAAAAAAAAATAAAAAAAATAAATAAATAAATAAAGAAGCAATAACACTGTTGGAATAACCTCCTCCTTGAACAAAATAAAAATTTTGGCATACCAATTAAGCCACATTCCGTTGGTAAGTTTTTTCTATCTAAATCAGTGTAAGCAAATTTGAACATTCTCATGCCATCAAAATGATCCATAAGCATGTATTTAAATTGAGAGCTTTTTTTTTAGTCCATGTGCTACCATATAGGCACATCAGGTGGACTCCACTAGACGACCTGATGCAAAAGTCAGTCATAACTCATCAGGTTGACCACTAATGTACGAAGAAAAAAAAATCCTGACAGATTCCACACTCAAAGTACACGGTGTAGAAAATAAAATTAAAAAGAAAGAAAAAGAAAACAAAGGAAGAAGAGGGAAAAAGAGCATACCTCCAACAACATCGATATCTACACTCCCAGGAGTAGATCCTGCCATTTGATACTGAATATCAGCAGTCCATCTCTCTTCATAGTCAATCTCTCGAGACAACCAAATTCACTTTGAGTTTATGCAATCCTAGGAAGATTTAAAGAATATCAAGGAGCACCCAATGGTTACAGATAAATATATCTTTGTCTAACCATCACAGTACGATTTAACTGATTGAAATGAAACAAAATTAACAAAGCCATGTGAACTGAAAATGGTACTAAACAACTTCCAAACCATCCCACTATTTCCCAAATAGTCCACTTATCGTGTGAATAACTGAATTTGTGAACGTTAAAAGAAAAGGTGAGAATGTTCTAACATCAGCAATGACACTCTTTGTAAAACATAGATATCTACATAGCTAATAAGAAAAAGTGACTTCTATCAATCCATTCTATGCAAAGAAAAAGCGATGACTGAATTGGCTGTGTTGCACTGACACCTTTTTCCAATAAAAACAATATTAAATTACCATTAGTCACTAGCCAATGGCTCTTTGGATGACACACTATCAGGAATAGGAGCTACTGCTTCTTGATCGATGATCCGATCGTCTATTTCGCCGTCGTCGAAGAAGATTTTGGAATGTCGCATGTTGTTGATTTCTTGAAGCATCGAAGGATGCATTTATGCGATTTCCAAGAAAAACTGATCAAGAGTTTGGATCGTTTGACCTATTGCTTTCCAGGAGGAATTCGGTCCTGTTTTCTACGCTCGATGCACATGTTGTTGATTTCGCACATTTCGATGCACTCGATAAAATTTAATGAGGATGAAATTCATTGAACTAAAGAAGAAATGTGTTCCAACCATAGATGAAACTTGTCCCAGCTCCAGTTGAAGCATGTATAAGCAAAGCAAGCGAACTTGCTTGTCCCACTATAACAAACACAAATTTCGAGAGGATCAAAAATCAAGAAAAGATTGGAGAGATTGCAATAACCAGGCTATTGCGGTTGATGCATCTCTCGATTTGGACGAGGTTTCATCAAACCTTTGATAATCTTCTCATTCTGCTCCTCTTCCTTCCTACTGCTCATTTTCTGCAATGGAATTGAAGAATCGGACCGAAAAAAAAAACCCAGAGATTTCATATTTTGGTAGGTGATCAATGGATTGGACCCGATTGTGAAAATCTGAGATTTCTAGGGGATTTAGGGTTGGTCGAATGCGAGGATTTGAGAGCGAGAGAGTGTGTGAACGAATGAGAGAGGAAATTAGAAAAATCAACATTCGAGTAAAAACAAGACGAAACCTCTCGCATTCGCCTTTCAAAACGAGATTTCTCACGGAAACAGGCAAAAACCGTGCAATGCAGTTACAAAATCCTAAAAATCGCTCCACAAGGTAACCTCAAAGCAAGAAAAACCGTGAGATTTGAAGTTCCAAAAGCGTAAAACGTTGAGAAAATCGTCATAAGCTTCTAGACTTCTCATCTCAGATAAGATCTTTTTTTTTTTTTTTCCAAATGAACCCTGAACAAGCATTTATTGCAAGATTCACACAAACGCAAAGATGAAAACCCAACAAACACCACATATCTAACTCAAAATGCCATCAATCACCAATATATTGGAAAATCCCTAATCTTAACAAAAGAAAGAAAGAAAAAAAAACATTTGTAAACCATCAGATTCGCCATAAACCAATCGCAACAAAAACCCTAACCTGACCACGCCCAACGCTGCCGCCGAAACCCTAACCGGATTAACGGGCGATGATGATCATTTGGGGGTAACGATGGGGGCGTGCCAACGGAGGGATTTCTTCCGCCAGACGGTAGAGATTGAAGGATCTGAGCCTTCCTAAAATGGAGGAGGTGCAGGCGAGTGGGGTTTGGGGTTCTTTTCATCCTTTTGGGAGGAAGAGAAGGAAATGGTGCCGATGACGACGTTGATGAGGATGAAGAGGACGGTATGGATAAACCAGCTGTGCATGGAATCCCAGATGGATGGCAGTGATTCTTCAAGCATTATTATTTTTTTTAAAAATTTCTAGATCTTTGGAGATGATTTTTCTTTTTCTTCTTGTGTTCTGGAGAAGAAGAAAGGGCTCGAGACAAGCTCCGCTGTGCGGAGAGCCTTTTTCTCGACATAATCACTTGGTGGCCGTACGAATGTTTCAAACGGTGGTCACTCAAATGCCACATTTCCTTCAGTGAGGCCCACTTTAATTTTCGATCCAACTCAATCTTAGCCTGATGTTCTAAAATGATCTCTCAAAACAAATGCATGGTATAGATCTCTCGTAAACATCATGGTGGGCGATCTTAATTAAGTGTTTAGAAATGTACCCTATCTCTGCACTGAAGTACGGTTCGAAACCGTTTTGCATCAGAAAGGGCTTAAAACCGTTTCTGAACCAAAACTATAGCCGTTCCAGAACAGCAATTTTGGTGTAGTGGGTACCGGTCTAATCTTCTTATTTTTAAACCTTTTTGTACGTTCTGGTCAGAAATCTTTCTTTACGCCGATGGACCATTACCTGGTCACCCACCTCGAATATTTGTTGTCGTCGATGCTTGTCCGCTTACTACTTGTACTTTTCATTCAAGGCATGTAGTTTGGTCTATACCACTGCATGAATGACTATGATCCTGTCTGCCATATGTTCTACTGCAATGCTCATGCCTAAGATCTTATGCAGAGGGACCAAGTTAAGTGTGTGGTGAGGTACTCGTCCGTAAATAACTTGGAATAGAGATTTCCCTATTGAGTGGTTTACCATGTTGTTGAATGCGAAATTCGCTTGAGATAAGGCCAAATCTCACTGCTTCGGTTTTTCTCCTGAAATATATCAAAGGAGGTTTCCCAACATGCGATTCACAACCTCGATCTGCCCGTCAGTCTGTGGGTAGTAGGCACTACTGAACTGAAGTCATGTATTGAATCGAGTCTACAAAGTTCACCGAAAGTGGCTAATGAACTTTGTGTCACGATCAGAAGTAATAGTCTTGAAAACCCCATGTAGCTGCACAACTTCTCTGAAGAATAGATTCGCCATGTGTGTTGCATCGAGAGTCCTCTTGCATGTAATAAAGTGCGCCATCTTGAAAAAATGATCTATTACTATGAACATTAAATTCATGCCACGTTATGTTCGTGGGTGACCAAGCACAAAGTCCATATATAAATCCTCACAAGGGCTGTCATGCACAGGTAACGGGGTGTAGAGGCCCGTATTATGAGATTGCCCCTTGAAGGTCTGACAAATATAATAATGTTGGATTACCTTTTCCACATCACGTACCAATTGCGGCCAGTAATACCGCTCTTCTACAAGAGCTCGCATCTTGTCTCGCCCAAGGTGTCCACTAAGGCCACCTCCATATAGCTCTTGGATTATCTGTGTCTTTAATGTACGTTTGGGGATACACAGTCAATTCCCCTTGAAAAGGAACCCATATTGCATATGTAAGTTGGCAGTGTAGCCTTCTAGGCATCTAACCCATGTGTCCTTGAAGTCATCGTCGTCGGCATATATGTCCTTGAGGTGCTCGAACCTGATAGCCTCATTACTCATAGTGACTAACAAAGTTGCACGGCGACTCAGTGCATCGAATACTTTATTCTGTTGCCCAGACTTATGTTTTAACACGAATGTGAATTCCTAAGGTATCACATTCGACTTCAAATAGTTTGTCAAAGTTGGGAAATATAAGAACCGGGGTCGTGGATAACCTGCGCTTAATTTCAGCAAAGCTCCCGTTGGCTTCGTCATTCCACTGAAACTGCCCTTTTTTCATGCAATCTGTGATTGGTGACATAATGGTACTGAAAATTTTCACGAACTGATAATTTATGTCGCCAGTTCATGAAAGCTTCATACTTCGTGAATATTTGAGGGAATCGACCATTCTCTGATTGTCTCACATTTTCCTCATCCACTTGAATGCTTGTAGATGTTACGGCAAAACCCATAAACAACAGGCTATCAGTCATGAAGCTGCGCTTTTTAAAATTAGGATATAATTTATTTTCATTGAGCACATATAGAACCTTCTTGAGGTATTCCATATGGGTGGTTTCGTCTTGACTGTATATCAAAATATCATTAAAATAAAACACAACGAACCACCCAATGAAAGGTTTCAGAACTTGGTTCATCAATCTCATGAATGTACTAGGCGCGTTCGAAAGACCAAAGGGAATGGTCATCCATTCGTACAATCCTTGGTTTTAAAGGTCATTTTCCACTCATCATCCGGTTATATTTGAATCTAATGGTAGCCGCTCCTTAGGTTCAATTTAGAGAATAGTTTTGTGCCCTCCAACATGTCCAGTACATCATCCAACTATGGTATAGGAAACCTGTATTTTATGGTGATTTTGTTGATGGCCCAGCTGTCGTTATATATGCACCAACTCTCATCTTTCTTTAGAATTAATAGAGCTGGTACGACACATGGGCTCATGCTTTCTCGAATAAGACCCTTATGGATCAATTCCTCCACTTGCCCCTGCAGAATTTTGTACTCATTTGGACTCATCCGATAGTGAGGACAATTGGGTAAACTAGACCCAGGGACAAAGTTGATATGGTGCTGGATATCCCACATGGGAGGTAACCCATCGGGAAGGTCATCGGGCCAAATTTCTTTGAATTCATGTAACAAGGGCCTTAGTCTTTCAGGGATGATGGTAGGCTCGAGTTCTTCCCCTTTTACAATTAATGCATAAGCTTGTCCTGTTTCTTTGGATTCTTCCATGAAGTCCAGTATGGTTAAGAGAAAACGGCCCTCCACTTTAGAAGTTTTAGGTGGTCCCTTTGGATCCATAGGGGCCAATATCGTCTTCCAGCCGTCCTTGGTGAAGATATATATGTTATCTCACCCTTTATGAGTGGCGTCACGGTCTGATTGCCAAGGTCGACTGAGTAGTATACGACATGCTTCCAGTCAACTACATCGCATACTACTTCATCCTTATAATATTTGTCAATTAAAAAGGATATGGTGCACTGTTCAGTTACCTTTGTTTCGCTGACCTTCTTGATCTAACTGATTGTATATGGGGAGGGATGATGCTCCATTTTCAATTATAATTTTTCCATCATGACCTTGGAGACGATGTTCTCACTGCTCCACTGTCAATGATCACGTTATAAACTTTTCGATTCACCGTACACCTAGGTCAAAAGATGTTATGTAGCTGTGGATGCACTTCTTTTCTTGGTGCATATAATAGCCACCTCACGACGAGCGACTCGCTGTGATCTTTCTGAACCCAACCTGACTTATCCGCCTCGTCTTCAATGGTGTGCTCCTGTTCTTCAACATTTGGATCTCCATAGGCCTTATCAGCACTACCATCATTGATGGCAAGTGTAAGACCCATATCCTAGTTCGTACCATTCCTTAGGCTTCCGCGGTCCTCCCGGTTGAATTCCAGGAACCCGTAATCTGTAACCGGTGTTTGGGCGCGATCTTGAGTCTTATCCCATATTCTAGAGTCAGCTCGACCCGAGACTTATACCCTTGCGACCCATCGTCGCTGTGTATTACGTGCCGAGGCGATACCAGGGCCAGGAGATGTGGGCCAGCATTCAGTTCAATGAAAATGCCGCGCTTTGTAAAACCCAAGAGAAATATCTCATCAATCAATCCCATCAATCACCTCACATGTCAAGTACAACACCCCATTCTTAAGCAACTCGAAAGTCAAAGCAACTCATCCCTTACATGTCAAAGTACACATCACTCATCACTCCATCACCCATCCCTCTCACTCCCTACAACCTCTCTCTCTCTTTCATTTCTCTCTCATTCCTCCTAAGCAACTGTCAATGGCTTCCAAGGAGAGAGAGAAGTTAGTGTGGCCCACCTTCCTATCACCCAATCCCACCCTCCAAGCTTCATCTCAACTGTTGACATGTTGGTGGAAGAAGGAAGAATAGATCTTGAGGTGGTTAATTTTATGAACTTTCAACCATTGATTATTGTGTATTTGAGGGCCTATTTATGGTGGGATCCATCTTGATGTACGCCTTGTATCAATGAGGGCCCATAGTGGTGGGGTCCCTCCCATCTCCACTGTTCTCTCTCTCTCTCTCTCTCTCTCTCTCTCTCTCCCTTTTTTGTGATGGTGTGTGACCCACCATGAAGTATGTATTATGTCCATGCCATCCATATATCGACCCACCTTACTGGACTGTCCAGCGGTAGGCCCACTGGCCTGTCCGTCTAGACAGGCCCAGTTGAAGAGAAAACACCAATATCAGCTTGATGAACACTTGGGCCCACATGATGTTTACGTCATCCAGACCGTCCAGACACTGGGTCTAGATGGAGGGAAAACACGAATATCATCTTGATCTAGATCATGGTGGCCCACCCACGTGGCACCACCATGATGCATGTGATTTATCTTCACCGTCCATATGTGAAGGACGGTGGATCCCTGATGCTCTGGTCCTACATCCAGCCATCCATCCAGGACGCTGGATGATGGGCATACCAAAAAAAATATATAATAAAATATAATAATTAATATAATATAATATAATATAATATATATAGAGAGGGAGTGGGGTGGCCCACTTATGTGGGACTCATCACTGACGTATGTGTTAAATCCACATCATCCATTGCTTAGATGGTGGGAACCCATCACACGTGGGGCTGCTTGAATGAAATCGGATTGGCTGGTGTGCGCTGACACCTGATGTGTGGTGTGGTGTGCGTCCGCATCGGCCAGATGGATGGACGGTGGGACCCACCTGATTTATGGATCACCTCCACACCGTCCATCGACATAGGGGTCCGCCGTGTAGGATGTGTTTCATCCACACCATCCACTGTCAGGATTGTGAGACCACCTGATGCGTGGATTTCATCCATGTCGTCCGTCCAATGACCCAGACCATGGACCACACTATGATATATGTGCTTTATCTCCACTGTCCAAATTACTTGACGGTGGGTTACTCGGTGATGCAAGTGTTGCATCAACACCGTTCATTTTAGGGTGGACCCCACCATAATGTAATTGTTTTATTTATACCATCCATCTGGGGACCCCGCCAGCCATAGTTGCTAATGACGTCAGTAAGTTTGGTGGGACCCATTGCTGTGATATCGTTAGCAAGTTCTGTGGGTTTATCCAAACTGTTCATCCAATTGGCGAGCCTGTCTTAAGGGCTAAGACTAAAATGAGGCAGATCTATTAGGTGGACCACATTGCTATTTGTGGTTTGGTTTAGATGATCTTTTGATATGATTCATTCTTTTAAAAATGCTTTATAATGATCTCTAATAATAGATGAATGGTGTAGATGGTGTGGCCCATTGATGCGGCCCACTTAATGTATTTAAAACCCATTTGAGGCCCACGTGATGCTGCCCATTGTAATATGAGGCCCAGGCAATGCGGCACATTGATGTATATAAGGCCCATTGTTGCGGCCCAATGTGATGCATATGTAGCCCTTGAGTGATGCCCATCGTGATGTGTACTAGGCCCTATAGTGAAGCCAATGGTGATGTATATTAGGCCCTTGTGTGAGGCCATGAGCCCACTATATGCTTGGCCCTATGTGGGCCACTCCTTAGGAGCAATGTTGGTTGAATGTCCACATTGATGGGCAATGATGGTTGAATGCCCACCTTGTGACCTTCCCTTAGGCCTTGTTAGGCCCATTCTCAGCAATTGTCGATGTCAATTCTGATCGTCGACGCCGATTCCGATTATCGGGGCCGATTCTAATTGTCGAGGTCGATTCCGATTATCGAGGTCGATTTCGATTGTCGAGGCTGATTCTGATTGTCAAGGCTGATTATCCAGGCCAAGACTGATTCTGATTATTGAGGCCGATTCTGATTATCGAGGCCGATTCTAATTTTTGAGGCCGATTATCAAGGCTAAGGCCGATTATTAAGGCTAAGGCCGATTATCGAGGTTAATTCTGGTTGTCGAGGCTGATTCCAAATATCGAGGCCGATTTTGATTGTCAAGGTCAATTTCGATTGTCAAGACTTATTCTGATTATCGAGGTCGATTCCAATTATTGAGGCCGATTCTGATTATCGAGGCCGATTCCGATTGTCAAGGCCGATTGTTGAGGCTGATTCCGATTGTTGAGGCCAATTGTCGAGGCTGATTATCGATTATGAGTATGTGACAACATAGCATCATGATACATGCCTATACGCATCATCTACAAGTTTGTTATGAGATGTGGTTAACCATTGCATATGTCATTGGACATGTTATTATGAGACTCCCTGATAGGCAGAGATTGTCTCACATGAGCACACGGTATACGTAGGATTGATGCATGACTGGATTGTATGACTCATGTATCTTGCATTATGTGTTGTGATTCTGTATACCCTAGTGACATCAGGGTCGCAACCTCCACAGGCATATCGTGGATGAACAGATGGGACACCGGAAGTCTGTTACTAGCATCGGACCACCATAGGTGGCCTTAGGTGAAAATTCCTAAACCTTCTTGGTACTAGAGGCGCCCCAACATCTAAACTGAGTGGATATATATGAGCGCATGAGGGTCGTATACCAGTAGGCCGCATCTCCCACCGTGTCATGGTCGATTGGGAGGGGTTGTGACCTTACTTGCTTGAGTGAGGAAGCAATATCTAGGTTGAGTTTGACTAGATTGAGGAATGGGTCTGCTATCGACAAGCCAGGCCTGATATTGGCAGGCGGATAGTGAGGTCTCTTCCACTTACCCAATTGTGCGCTTAGATAGGGACGGCAAGCTGGTGTAGAGTGTAATAGACCTCAGTGATGATCCCAGTGATGTACGGTGTTGATATGTGGACTTATTGAGTGAGAGTTGCATACTCATTTATTCATTCACTATCCACTCAGGCTGGTGATGCACAACTATTTGTTACGTGTACCTTGTTATGGCCAGGATTTTAGTTGGGGCGCACAACTAACCTGAGATCAGAAGTCTACCACATTGAGCCTGGCTATCCAAATTTAAGTATGAGACTGGTTTGGATAGAAGTCCCATGTGGTGAATAGCGTATCCTGAGATACTAAGTAATATCATCCCGACTTCACACTCCAGCATGGTCATTCCACTCACACCACATATTGTATAACATCCTCGACATATGATATTTGGCTCTTTATGACTCCTCATTTATATAGTTGATCTGTATTACGTACTCTGATATTGTATGAATCATAGACTTGCCAGTATGTTTCTACTTACTTTGATATTGTATGATTCATGATCTTGCCAGTATTTTCGACATTGAATAATTATGGCATTATATTAGTGTGCATGACACTTATCTTGTGCACACACTTTCATCACCCTCTAAGCTTTTTGTAAGCTTATGCACGATAGATGTATGTAGGTGATGTTACGTTGCAGCAGCAGTGAGCTTGGAGCGTGTAGCGGACTTCTGGAGCTTTGATTTTCGATATATTTATTTTCCTTTCAGCATTGTATTCAAATGTTTATATTAGTGGATATGTGATGATGATGTTGCCTTTATGAGGGTAAACTTGTGGTTATGCTTATTAGGAGTTAAATGTACATTGAAAATCCTCCTTGTAGGATCCCAGGATCGAAATCTGGCATATGGACGCTGGGAACCGAGAATGGGGTACTACAGAGGCTGTCGGCACTGGATTCAGTGATCGGGAATTTTGTGAGCCCGATTTTCGAGTTTGGGGCGTGACAGCGAGATTCGTCACTTTTCGTTAGGGGCAAGTATTTGATAGCCACAACAATAGCAGTTGTCAGGCCTTGACCGAGCATAGGCGTTCGAGATTCTACTTGGACCAGTAGCAGTTGATACGCCCCTTTGGGGTCAACCTTGCCCGCTTCCTTGATCTCGGTTCTCAAACGTAGGAGGCTGAGTATAGCTCCTATGCGCTCCTTCCCCTTGGGCTGTGTAGCTCCCTGGGATAGACCTACCACAACGACCCTTACGATAGGATAGGTCTATGTGTTAGGACATCTAAGTTGCGCTTCTGCCAGGTAGCCAACCTGATTTCATCATTCATCGTCTAGACAAACTGCATCAGGACCCGATCTTAGATCATCATACGTAACACAGGCGGTACTATCTTGCGATTAGGACGATTATGAGTGTAATGACTTGAAAAATCCCGTACAATGGCCCGAGTACCACCTCAGGCAGAAATCACTTAGGATCAAATCCTTTATAAATTTGATAAAGTTAACTAAGTGTTAAATGAGATTAGCTATGAAATCTGCTAGAATCGCTTTAAATACGATCTGCAAGACCCAAAACTTGTAGAATCATTAACGTTAGGTTACCCTAAAATCTAGGATCAAACTCATTACCCGACTGCTCTCAGGAGCACATTGAAACTCCGTATCAGATCTGGATAGCACATCGGGAGTCCGAATAATACGAAGTTATAGACTTAGGACCGCCTTGCTGGGCTTGACAACCATCTCGGAAATCAAATCCAGACAGTGTCCCACGGCTGTTCGCTTGAGTCCGGAGCGAGGAGTGTAAGAACACCTGGTTTTCTTTATAAATAAATATCTTAAATAGTAAACTGAGACTTATTACTTGCGGATCAGTATTAAGTAACTCGACCGTCAGAATCTGACCCAAATACACACTCGGATCAGGAAAAATTTCATGTACATGGCAGTGCACTTGAAATCTCTGATCGAGTTTCACTGACCATTGAACTGAAACTGGTCTGCCACGCGTGATCTGGGAATCCGACTGAAATGAAAACTTAACTCCACCTAGATCCGGAGGCTGTGAGCTTAAGTCCGACTTTTGGCTCAAGGGGGCCCGCCAGAAGTGCTCCGTTGAGCTGGAATAGGCTCACTTTAGTTATAACCCAAGTATACCTTGACCTTAAGTCTGTTTTGGAGTGTTTTTAGGCTATATAAGGACCTTAGAACCCTCTCTCACCCAGCCATACGAATTTGAGAAGAAACCCTAAGAGAGAAGAGAGAAAGTGTGAGAGAAGTGGGAGAGCCTTCCTACTACTTCCCCCTTCCGCTCTACAAGATTGTCTAGTCGCTTTCCCGGTGATTCCGACTTCGTTTCTAGTTAAGAAACCCTAACCCTAATCTGATTTGGGGTTGTGATGTTTGTAGGTTATGAAATAGCTAACCTATTTCATCAAACTGCCGAATACGAGAGCTTAGCAAACCTATCGGACTTGTTACGATTCTACGATAAAAGGTGAGGACTTTAGGTGTATAGGTTACGGTTTTCAACGCTTTCAATGTTAGATAATGATAGATTCATGATTTGCATGTAATTGTACATGTACAAAGTGTTGTCTATTTTCCGTTTCGATTAAAGACGAAGAATATGAAATTTTACATATTATAGGTATTTGTAGAAAGTACCGTATACGTATAAAATTTGGAAATGTGTTTGCCATGTTTATTGCTATATGAACATATTATATGTGTAAAATACTTGTTTGGCGAAAGGGCTCGCCCTAATACATGTTTCGCTAATATACACTATGTATGTTGAAATAGTGTATTCTAAGTGTTTGTGAAAATGCTTGTAAGAGTAAGTTCTTGGATGATTGTGCCTTAGGTAGGTGTTGAGATGGGATTCTCAACTACCTTAGAGACGTATATGATTTCCTCCATGTTGGTTTTTTAATTTAATCACTTACTTAGGAAATATATGTGTTTGTATTTCTTGTTTACATTGTGCTTTGTAACATGCTTTATAACATGCTTGTTAACATGCTTGAATTACTTTGTTATTATGCTTTACTCCACATGCTCTAAATAAGAATTGATTGCATTTGGGACTATGATTATAGTCCAGACAATCGGTACCAGACTTGAGCTCGTGGTTGAGAATCATTTCGCCACGCAGGATGTGTTTGACGAACCCGAGTCGTACTTCAGTTGGCGACAATGGTTAGGCCATGCGAAGTGCTTATACACTTCATGTCGTTCAGTTGATTGTGCACTCGATCTAATCAGGCTCGTCAAGTAACCTGATATGTTTAATGTATGTTCACCATGTTTTGACGCTATCGCTTGAACCTAGGGTACCAAACTTACCAGTGGAATCTTGTTAACCATGGTAGCTCGATCCGCTAAGACTCATGAGCCGGGCATGGTGGTATGGGACACCGTGGTCGAGCTGTTGGCCTACGCTGGGGCCACGTGCTTCCCCGTAGTGTCCATTGAGCAACCAGACTAGTGAGCCGATTATGGTGGTATAGGACACTATATTCGAGCTGTCGACCTACACTAATTAGTGACGAGCCCTTTGTAGTGACCTCGAGCATACTCTAAATTGCAGTGAGGCGACGATTTTTACTGCGATGTATAGAGTATGAACTAGGCCTATATTAATTTAGTGATAAACCATTAAAAAGGTGATGGGGGAGTGGTGCAACAATTGCGTGTAACAGCCCTGACAGCCTTTGCAGTGCCCTAGAACCACACTATCGTATGAGATTATCTAGGTTTGACGACCCTAGAATGGATCATATTTGGGAATGATACAAGGGAGATACCTTAGTTTCTCAATCCTGCTATTTGAAATGGATTAATAACAACTCGGTAATCATGCTCATCATCGCACTGCATGTGCCTGGAAGATGTGGAGCACAAAAGAATGAAAGCATGCCGCGAACGTAAGATGGTTCGCATGAGGGAGTATGTGGTGAGGGCATCCATCATGCCTACATTCATACTTGCATTAATAAGAGTAGTTAGAAGTGTTTGATTGTACTGCTTTATCATTACTGCTTGACTGAATTGATAATATGTTAACCTATGCTTTATTATTCCACTGAGTTAGCTACTCACTCCCATGTTATGGGATGGTGTTGTACTCACCAACCAGACTCTGTCTTAGGTGCAAATGAGGTGACGACTCAGGAGGCTAAGCCGGACTATGACAAGGACCAGGACGAGTTCTTATATATGCAGTATTCCGGTGACTTTGACTAGACTGCCTGGATCGATGGGACTTACAGGACTTACTTCTCTAGTTGTACTTTTGACATTTTGATTGTAAAATAGATATATGTATATAGTGACTTAGTTGGGTTCATACTCTGGAGATTGAGATGGTTTTGTTTCTTTTACTTACATATACAGTGCAGTCTTCCGCTTGCCTTTATACAATTGATCTGGAGTATGAATTACTGTTTTGGTATAATCTCACTCATGTTTATTGCACTAACATAGACAACATTTAATCATCATTATCTATGTTGCATAAGTGATGTTTTGGAACTCGAGAGTTGAGTTGCTACTTGACCCTCGAATTTCAGGGCGTTACAAGTTGGTATCAGAGCATGATTTAGATTAAACCGGACCTGAGTTATGGTCTCACGATGTACGCTGACGCATTTCAACTTGCGAGGGTGCGAGAACAATAGAGAAACAGTTTTAGGCATCCCAGTTTCGCCCAACGGCGAAGTTCGTTGAAAACGGTAGCTGTAAACGAGTCTGTACACAACCTTGGTCACATGGGTCAACCTTAAAACACTCCTAGGACATCTATTGACGGGTCTAGATCACAATGCACTCCATCTGAGCTGTTAAAACTCGGTAAATACAAGTTTAGCTTATAAATTTCGTGAAACTACCCGAAACGGAGTGAAACAAGATCGTGGGCATACCCACGCTTGTCCAGGGGCACCCAGGGTGGGACCCATATCATTTATGGGCCTAGGGGTCACGAGGACCTCCCCCAAATGGTGAGGCATCGCCAGACCTTTCAGAGAGTGGCGAGGCCCTTGCCCGGTCGGCGAGGCCTCGCTGAATTTTGGGCCTGGCCGGGTGGACCGTGCGGGTCGATCGACTTTGGGGGTTTAAGAAACCCCCTAAGTTAGGTCCCGTCCACTGCTACCACTCCAGGACCCTACTTCCTTCACAAACCCACCTCCAAGCTCCCTTTTCTCTCTACACTTACTGTCTCCTCTCTCAAATCACCCTTCCAATCTCCCAATCAGCTATTTTCGACCACAACCCATCCATTCCCATCATCCACAGCCATCCCTACCTCCCTACCCTCTCCGTTTTCTCTTGTTTGAGCTCTCACACCCCCATTTGAAGCTTAAAAATCATGTGAGCTTCCTCACCTATCTTATCTCTCCATTTTCCTTCTTCAATCTCTATCATTTGGGCCTCTACAATGTCTGTTGAGACCCAAGTCAGTGGAGAACCAATCCTCCAGCCCTCTTTCTTTCCATTCCTTCCCTTTCCATGGCCTTTCTCGCAATTATTTCGGCCATTTTCTCCATCTCCACCATCCTCTCTCTTATGAGAAAGAGAAAGGGTGCCGCTGATGATGCTAGGCCTAGTCGCCCTACACGTTCAAGGTGGCCGGGAGGCACCGCCGCTAGCTCAAGCATTGCCCGGGAATTCTGAACGAAGCAGGATCTTGATCCCCGGATCCCTGCTGAACCAGCTCAGTTTGCGTCACTACCTCATGGAGTTTATGAGGACCGCAGGGTTCTTTTTGAAGCCCAGGTGGATGGACGACTCTTCGGTGAATACTACTTGTTCGAGCAAGTGGAGGCAGCCCACTGGGGTCCACTATTTGAAGCCAGAGGTCGCGTCAATCCTGGTACTGTCCGAGCCTTCTATGCCAACATTCGTAAGCCTACACTAGAACCTTTGCAGTTTCGGCTCTCTTGTGGTGTGGATCTGTTTACCACGGTTGATGTTAGATTGATTACGTGGCTTATGGATATGCCCCTTGGTGAAGTACATGCTAGTGAGAAGAATCTGGGAAGTGCATGTGAAAGGGATCATCGCACACGTACCTTTGTGGTGGCCGACTGGTTGAGTGACAGCCGAACAAAAGCCTGCTACTGTCCCATATGTCAGACCACTTCCGCCTACTATATCACATCTTCATATACAACCTCTACCCCAGACACAGTAATCGCAGCGAGTACACACGACTCATGGTAGACTTTTTGTACCAGGTGGGGAAGAGGGCGAACTTATTCTTGCCTACCTTCATGTTGTGACAGATTGTGAGTATTGCACGCTCCACCAGGAACTCTGATTCACTTCCCTTCGGTCGACTCGTATGCAGGATTGCATGGGAGTTTGGCTACAGTCTGGGGGTGGAAAGGCCAGCACCAATTCACCAAATTGACGAGAGTACTCTCCATTAGATGGAACTCGGGGTACGGTGATGACGGGCTTGACATGAGGAGAATGAGGATGAAACTGAGAGCGAAGGGGATGAGAGTGAGAATGGGAGTGAAGCTGAAGAAGAAGAAGAGGAACTTGAGGCTCAGGATATCGAGGAAAGCTCCCCTCCTAAGCCACGCGAGCCTGACGCTGCTCAGGCTACGAGGGATGCACATATGGTTCGCATTGAGGAGAACCAGGCCGCTCTGCGGCAAGAGATTGGACAGGTTTAGGCTGAGCTTGGTGAGACCCGAGCCAAGCTTGAGGTGACCGAAGCCTTCATGAAGAGGAGTTTTAAAAAGGTGTCTCACACATTGAAGACTATCCTGTGCTGTGTACAGGACAAGAATCCCCTTCTCCATCGCCTGACTCGGATGCCTAGCCATCCATACTGATGTCTTGTAGTTATTTTGCTTACCGCTTTAGGCGGTTTATGTTTTCATATTGATGGATGTAGTAGTTAGTAGTATGTTTTGTAGTAGTTGAAGCTTGGTTGTATTAGCTCCCCTGCATATTCTGTCATGATTCATGTAACTTTGTATTCCATGTATTATGACAATTTTGGTAATGAAATGCATACAACCTCTTTTGCTATGGAGTGTGTGGAATGCTTAAGTGATTATATATTGTGTTGCCATGCTTTATCTCACATGCGATGTACCCTATGTTGTTTAGAGCATGCTACAGAGATATACGAGGAGCACGGCACCCCTCTTGCTCACTGACTTGATGGACCAGACTCCTTCCCGTAGGGGTGGTCCTACGGACCGAGGTTTAGGCTCAGATCAGCCTTCTACTTGTCCTACTGGTGGATTGCTACCTTATACATCCCCGGTTCGCGAGCAGAAGCGGGCATCCTCTTCGACGCCGTATGAGCCGCAGGCTGCTCCACCTACTGGTAGGTTTGAGCAGTTGATGTTGATGATGCATCAGCAGTAGATGTAGCAGTAGCAGTAGCACCAGCAGCTTATGACCACTATTTCAGAGGCCTTGTCTCAGGGTGGGAGTGTGACTCCACCTCCGACATCTACATGCCCTACCGAGACTGCCGAGCCTCTTGCTCAGTTTGAGGATGTGCCTCTGCCCACACCTGTTGTGTACCCTACGGGAGACGTGGGTACTCGTGGTCTACTCAAGCAATTTCAGCGCTTGAGGCCTCTGACTTTTACGGGTTCTCACAGACCCGAGGAGGCTGAGTACTGGTTAGACCGCATCTCGAAGATACTGAAGATACTGCATTGTTCTGAGGCTGAACAGGTTGAGTTGATCGCCTTCATGTTCGAGAAGGAAGCTAGCATATGGTGGGATAACATACTGCGGACCATCGCAGTGGGTCATGTGTAGACTTGGGCAGCATTTGAGTTCCGTTTCCACGAGAAATATTACCCTCAGGCCTACCGACACGAGAGGGAGAATGAGTTTCTGCGCCTCAAACAAGGAGGCATGACAGTCACGGAGTATGAGCATCGCTTTACAGAGTTGGGCCGCTTTGTCCCGACTATACTTGCTGATGAGCCAATGCGGATTTGACGCTTCATCGAGGGTTTGTGACCTGACATCCGGTCGAAGATGTGTTGTATCCGCATACCATCTTATGCGAAGTTGATTCATATGTCGATTGGGGCGGAGCAGGATGTTGATCGGCTGACACGCTCCCGTGGTGCTATAGTTACGAGACCACGACCTGATGTTTAGAGCAGGCCTTTCCTTGGTAAGAGGCCTCATGCTGATTCACCTCCCAGGATCGTAGCACTAGTGGCTCCGATGAGGTGCCCTATTATGACCTATACATACTGCGGGAAACAGGGTCATCCTGTCGGGAGCTGTTTTGCGCGGATGAGGGATAGTGGGTTCTCTCCGTCGCAGATGATTGGTCGATCTCGCCCATAGGCTCTATCAACTCCACCACTTCGGATGACACCTGCACATCTATCCTTTAGACCACCTGCACCTCTCTTCCGGCCACCTCAACGGCCCATGGTACCTCAGCCTAACCGACCGTAGCAGGCGCGTGTTCATGCGCTTATAGCAGAGGAACCAGAGACCGTACCTTCAGTACCTATGGCCTTCGAGGTCACTGCACACGTCCAAGGTACTATCTTCTTCTTATTGGTGGACACTGGGTCCACTACCTCTATGATTTCATGCACGGCAGTCAAGCAGCTGAGTTTAGTTACTGCTCTTACGAGAGGAGTGAGGGTCATCATTGCCACAGGGACTTCATCTGAAGTTACTCGTATGTGTGAGGGCTACCCGATAACTTGGGTGGCAGAGTGATACTTGTCGACCTGATCGTCGTCCCCCTATTCCATTACGACTTTATCTTTGGTATGGATTGGCTCACTGAGATGTGAGAAGAGATCGACTGCGAGACAAGGGTGGTGACAGCCTATGGACTAGATGGCACGGCCTTTACTTTTCCTGTTCAGGTTAGTCACGCTACTGGGTTGTGATGTTACGCTTCTTCATTAGAGGTTGTTGATGTTCCGATGCTTGAGGATATGCCTATAGTTCAGGCTTTTGCGGATGTGTTTGCACCGATTCCTGGGTTGCCACCTCGGCACGAGATCGACTTCGCCATTGATCTTATGCCCAGTGCGACACCCATTTCTTTACCGACGTATCGCATGCCTTCGTGTGAGATGGAGGAATTGCAGAAACAGATTGACAGGCTAGTAGAGAAGGGCTTTATATGACCTAGTGTGTCTCCCTGGGGAGCACCTGTATTGTTTGTGAAGAAGAAAGATGGTTCACTACGGTTGTGTATTGATTACCGTAGGTTGAACCAAGTCACCGTGAAGAACAAGTATCCTTTGCCCAAGATAGATTATCTGTTTGATCAGTTGAAGGGGGCAAAGTATTTCTCGAAGATTAACTTGCAGTCAGGGTACCACCAGTTGCGCGTCAGAGATGAAGACGTGCAAAAGACAGCTTTCAGGACCTATTTTGTGCATTACGAGTTCCTGGTGATGTCGTTCGGTCTTACGA
This sequence comes from Magnolia changhungtana, assembly GCA_030180095.1. NCBI lineage: Eukaryota > Viridiplantae > Streptophyta > Magnoliopsida > Magnoliales > Magnoliaceae > Magnolia > Magnolia changhungtana. The sequence goes on from JASAUF010000215.1 coordinate 11,655,138, forward strand.
ATGCACCGGCCGTGTTCATGGACTTGATAAATAGGGTATTTCATCCATTCTTACACCGATCGTCATCGTATTCATTGATAACATGCTGATATATTCCACAAGTCGGGAAGAGCACGAGGTGCACTTGAGAGCGGTGTTGGATGCCTTGAGGAAGAACCAGTTGTTTGCATAGTATAAGAAGTGCAACTTTTGGCAGTAAGAAGTCAAGTTCCTAGGACATGTGGTGTCCAAGGATAGGATAGCGGTGGACCTTGCTAAGGTAGCCGCGGTTTAGGATTGGAAACAGCCTGGCTCGGTTACCGAGGTGAGGAGTTTTCTTAGCTTGACAGGGTATTATCGACGCTTCATTCGGGACTTCTCGAAGATTGTCAGGCCGTTGTCACAGTTGATGCGTAAGGATTTGAAGTTCGCCTGGAATGAGAAGGCAGAAACAACTTTTCAGGAGCTGAAGGACAGACTGACGTCCGCCCTTGTGCTAGTATTGCTAGAGCAAGGGGTGAGGTACACGATATACACTAACGCGTCTCGCGTTGGTTTGGGTTGTGTCCTTATGCAGAAGGATAGGGTGATTGCATATATCTCGAGATAATTAAGGAAGCACGAGAAGAATTACCCTACACACGACCTTGAGTTGGCAGCTGTCATCTTTGCATTGAAGCTCTGGAGACATTACCTCTACGGAGAGGAGTTCAAGCTGTTCTGCGACCACAAGAACCTTAAGTTTATATTCACTCAGCGGGACTTGAATATGAGGCAGCGCAGATGGATGAAAACTTTGAAGGACTTCAAGTTTGAGGTCTCCTACCATCCTGGCAAGGCCAACCTTGTGGCTGATGCGTTGAGCCGCAAGAAGGTGATTGCATTTGCGGCTCCGCTGATGATAGCAGAGTGGGATATGTTGGAGTTCATGCGGGACTTTGAGTAGAAACTCACCGTGGAGGAGCCATTTGAGTATGTCGTGCACGTTCGGGTGCAGCCACTCATTGATGATAGGATTATCGAGGCCCAGAAGGGCGACATGCGGTTGTCTGAGATTTAAGAACAAGCTAGCGACACCGAGGACTCCGAGTAGAGAGTTGGCATAGACGGGGCTCTACGATACCATGGCCGCTTATGCATTCTTGATATTCATGACTTGCGACAGGAGCTCCTCGAGACTACCCACAAATCGAAGCTTGCGATGCACCCTGGTAGCACCAAGATATATCGGGACATGAGACGGTCTTATTGGTGGGATAGCATGAAGATCCACATAGCAGAGTATGTTTCTCGTTGTCTGACGTGCCAACAGGTCAAGGCATAATATCGCCGACCTCCTGGACTGCTTCAGCCCATGCCCATAGCTGAATGGAAGTGGGACTCATTTCCATGGATTTCATATCGGGGCTGCCGAAGACGAGGAAGGGACATGATTCCATTTGGGTGATTGTAGACCGGTTGACCAAATCGGCCCATTTTCTCCCTATTAGAGTCACGATCTCTGCAGACGAGCTAGTTAGGCTGTACATCAGAGAGATTGTGCGTCTGCATGGAGTTCCCCTAGAGATCGTGTCGGACAGAGACGCGTCGTTCACGTCTATCTTCTGGACTCGTATCTAGGAAGCGATGGGTGTGAAATTGAAGTTTAGTACTGTGTTTCACCCTCAGACCGACGGGCAAATAGAGCCGGTGAACCAGATTTTGAAGGATATGTTACGTGCCTGTGTCTTGGACTTTAAGGACAGTTGGGATGACTATCTTCCTTATGTAGAGTTCGCATACAACAACAGCTTTCAGGCGAGTATTGGTATGGTTCCATATGAGGCCTTGTATGGTCGTCCTTACATAGTGCCGCATTGCTGGGCTGAGGTCGGCGAGGGCAGTTTGATTGGGCCGAAGTTGGTACAAGCAACCTCAGAGAAGATCGACATTATCAGGTGTCGACTTCTTATAGCGCAGAGTAGGCAAAAGAGTTACGCCGATACGAGGCAACGACCGCTTGAGTTCGAGGTCGCAGAGCATGTATTCCTCAGAGTTTCCCCTATGAAGGGAGTCCTTCATTTTGGGAAGAAGGGGAAGCTCACACCGAAGTTCATCGGTCTATTTCAGATACTTGACCGAGTGGGTGCTGTGGCATATTGTCTCGCTTTGCCCACACCACTTGCAGCTGTACATAACATATTTCATGTATCTATACTAAAGAAGTACGTTCTTGATCCTTCACACATTATCAGATGGGAGCAGGTACAGTTGAGCGAGGATGCTACATATGTGCTGCGCCCGACACGTATCCTTGACAGAAAGGAGCAGGTACTGCGTAGCAAGGTGATTCCACTCGTGAAGGTATTGTGGACACATCATACAGAGGAGGAAACTACCTGAGAGACAGAAGCCGAGATCCGAAAGAACTACCCTCAGCTTCTCAAGGAGTACGAAAAGGTACTAATTTCGAGGATGAAATTTTTCATTAAGGGGGATAGATTGTAACGACTCGAAAAATCTCGTACAATGGCCTGAGTACCACCTCAGGCAAAAATCACTTATGATCAAATCCTTTAGAAATTTGATAAAGTTAACTAAGTGCTAAACAAGATTAGCCATGAAATTCACTAGAATCGCTTTAAATATGATCTGCAAGACCAAAACTTGTAGAATCATTGACGCTAGGTTACCCTAAAATCTAGGATCAAACTCATTACCCGACTGCTCTCGGGAGCATATTGAAACTCCGTATCAGATCTGGACAGCACATCGGGAATCCGAATATACTAAGTTATAGACTTAGGACCGCCTTGTTGAGCTTGACAACTATCTCGGAAATCAAATTCAGACAGTGTCCCACGGCTGTTCGCTTGAGTCCGGAGCGAGGAGTGTAAGAACACTTGGTTTTCTTTATCAAAAATATCTCAAATAGTAAACTGAGACTTATTACTTGCGGATCAGTATTAAGTAACCTGACCGTCAGAATCTGACCCAAATACACCCTCGGATTAGGAAAAATTTCATGTACATGGCAGTGCACTTAAAATCTCTGATCAAGTTTCACTGACCGTTGAATTGAAACTGGTCCGCCACGCGTGATTTGAGAATTCGACTGAAACGAAACTTAACTCCACCTAGATCCGGAGGCTGTGAGCTTAAGTCCGACTTTTGGCTCAAGGGGGCCCGCCAGAAGTGCTCCGTTGAGCTAGAACATGCTCACTTTGGTTATAACCCAAGTATACCTTGACCTTAAGTCTATTTTGGAGTGTTTTTAGGCTATATAAGGACCTTAGAACCCTCTCTCATCCAGCCATATGAATTTGAGAAGAAACCCTAAGAGAGAAGAGAGAAAAGAGAGAAAGTGTAAGAGAAGTGGGAGAACCTCTCTACTGCTTTCCCCTGCTGCTCTACAAGCTTGTCTAGTCACTTTCCTGGCGATTCCGACTTCATTTCCAGGTAAGAAACCCTAACCCTAATCTGATTTGGGGTTATGATGTTTATAGGTTATGAACGCCTATGCTCCCTAAGCGACTTCATCTCACTTTCACGCATGACAACACTGCCTTGTGATGTTTGTAAGTTATGAACGCACGCATAATGCGGTGCATGCATATGATCACCAAGTTCTTATTAGTCCTTGTCATATAGCAGGATTGGAAAACTAAGGTACCTCCCTTATTTCATTTCCCAAACAATGATCCATCTAGGGTCGTCAATCCTAGTTAATCACATACGATAGGCAAGTTCAGGTCACTACCACCAACACCCTACCAACTGGCAGTCTATTTTCGAAGGCTCGTCGCCAACCCGACTAGGGACCACAACCAGGATGTGCCGGGGTAGGACTATTTTGTACTCGAGGTCACTCCACCAACGCCCTACCAACTGGCAGTCTATTTTCGAAGGCTCGTCGCCAACCCGATTGGTGACCATAGCCAGGCTGCACCAATGGAGGCCGACAACTTGAATACAGTGTCCCATACTATCGTATTCAGCTCACGAGTTTGGGGTGCTCACTGGTCACTACGGGGAGGCTCGTCGCCCTAGCGTAGGCCGATAGCTAGACCACAGTGTCCAATACCACCATGTCCAGCTCATGGGTCTTAGTTCAAGCAGTAGCGTCCAAACATGGTGAGCATACATTGGGTCAATCGGGTTACTTGACAAGCTCAACTAGCATGAGTGCACATTGAGTTGATTGACATAAAGTGCATAAGCACTCCGCATAGCCTAACCACTGCTGACAACTTTAGTACGACTAGGGTTCGTCAAATACGTCTTACGTGGCGAATGAATCTCATCCACGACTTTGAGCCCGTTACCGATTGCCTGAACTATAACATAACCCCAATCACATTCAATCCTTAACTAGAAAACATGTGGAGTAGTCAAAGCAGAATTAACAAAGTAATTCAAACATGTTAACAAGCATGTTATAAAGCACAATGTAAGCAGGAAATACAAACCTATACATTTCATACGTAAGCGATTAAACTAAACAACTTGCATGGAGGAAATCATATATATCGCTAAGGTATTTTGAGAATTCTATCTCAACACCTGCCTAAAGCACTATCTCCTAATTACTTACTCATACAAACATTGTTATCAAACACTTAGACTACACCTATAAACTTACATGACATATGTCGATTTTTAACATGTACATCGACAAATCCTTCCGACAAGGAGTTGTCACATACAAAATCATCATGTACTAGCATCCCATAGCCACGGTAGGCACAGATCATGATTTCATATTCATATAGTCATTTTAACAAACACTTAGACTACACCCTCCATCATACATAGTATATATTAGTTATCATACATATTAGGGCAAATCCTTTCGTCAAAGGGTTGTCGCCTATATGACAATTATATATCCATGACTGTTAGTCATGGTGAGCACGAATGCAAATTCTATACTCATTCAGTCATTTTCACAAACACTTTAAGCTACACATAGTAACATACACAACATATGTTGATATAACATGTATTAGGGCTAATCCTTTTGCCCAAAAGTTGATACACATGCAACTAGCATACATAGACAACAATTAATCATGGCAAGCACAAATCCATTTTTCATATATATACGGTATTTTCTATAAATACGAGGAATACAGTATATTGAACAAAGTTAACGTATATCTGAAAAATGAAATGGACAGTACTTTATACATGTGTAATAGCATCCACGTCAGTAATATATCATTAACTGACATTAAAAGCCTTAAAAACCATAACCTATACATTTAAAGTCCGCACCTTGCGCCGATAAATGCGTAACGGAGTCATTTTAAAAACGTAGTCGTTGTCACCAGAAGAATAACTACCTATAACATGAACTAGGTTAGCTATTTCATCACTTACATTATCTGAAACCCTAAAACATATTAGGGGTTGGATTTCTTACCTAAGAACGGGATCGGTAGCGCCGATAGAGCGGTACGGAAGTGATGGTAATGCACGTAGAGTGATGGGGTTGAATCCCAGGGGTGAACTCCAACTCTCCCCCTCTCTTTCTCTCTCTTTACTCTCTTCTCTCTCTCCTAGGGTTTCCCAAATTCATATGGGATGAGAGAGTGAGGGCTTAAGGCCCTTATATAGGCCTAAAACTGGTGGAAATGACCCCAGGGCCAAGGTATACTTAGTTTATAGCCAAAGGGAGTCTGTTTCAGCTCAATGGAGCACTTCTGGATCCCCCCTTGAGCCAAAGGTTGGACTTAAGCTTCCTGACTATGGATATAGGCCGAGTTAAGTTTTCACTTCAGTCGGGTTTCCAGATCACACGTGGCGGACCAGTTTCAGTTCAACGGTCACCGGAACTCGATCAGGGTTACAAGTACACGGACATGTGCATGAAATTTCTCCTGATCCGAGGATGTATATGGGTCAGATTCTGATGGTCTGATTACTTATATCAGGCCCGCAAGTGGCAGGTTTCAGATTATTAAATTAAGTTTAATTTCTAAAGAAAACCACATTTTCTCACATACTTCACTCTGGGCTTAAGCGAATAGTCGTGGGACACTATCTGGATTTGATTTTCGAGATGGTTGTCAAACCCAGCAAAGCGGTCCTAATTATATAATTTCGTATTGTTCGGACTTTCGACGTGCGGTCCAGATCTGATACGGAGTTTTAATGTGCTCCTGAGAGCAACTGGGTAATGAGATTGATCTTAGATTTTAGGGTAACCTAGCGTCGCTGATTCTACAAGTTTTGGGTCTTACAGATCATATTCAAAGTGATTCAAGTGGATTTCACAGCTAATTTAGTTTAACACTTAGTTAAACTTGTCTAATTTCCAAAGGATTTGAGGTTTGAGAGGTTCAAAAGGGGTTAGGATCTACCCCTTTCCTAAGGACATCTAACTCCAAGTTGGCAAAAATCTGGGGCATTACAGATGACTACCATTAAAAGAAATGGGTTATTACAACATACATTCAACAAGCACCATATATCAATGAGTGAAAAATAGCCAGCTTAACTTGTAAGGCCCGTATCATAGTCCGTACCATTCCATAGGCTTCCACAATCCTTCCGGTCGAATTTCGATAGTCCTTGACCCATATCCGACATTTGCGCGTGATCTTAAGCCTAGTCTCGCATATCAGAGTTGACTCGACTCGAAACTTGTATCTTAGCGACCACGCCGTCGCCACGACTCATGCACCGATCCGATACCCAACCTATAAGATATGGGCCCGCATTCGTTTTGAGGAAAACACCCCGCGTTGCAAATTTCAAGGGAATCTCTACAACATGTCTCATCAATCAATCAATCAATCAAGTCAAGTATACTCTATACCTCAAGTATAAGCAACCCATCCCTTTCCCTTTCACAAAGTCAACTCTCTCTCTCCATCCATCCCTCTTTTACCAAAATTTCAACCTAACCCATACCCCTCCATTCCCTTCCTTACAACACCCATCCCATATCATTCCGTCACTCCTCTCTCTCCCTCATTCTCTAGCAACTTCTCAAATTCCATGAAAGCTCCAACGTCCAAGCTCTCTCCCAAATGCTAAGTGTGGCCCACCTTCTCATCTCCCATCTCAACCTTCCAATCACCATCAACCTCCATCAAAGTTGAAGATAAGGAGCATATAAGTCCAAGGAGCTAAAGAAATAGGCCCATAGGTGGGTGATCTACCATCGATTTGTAATTGAGGGCCCACTTATATGTGAGACCCATTATGATGTATGTGTTATAATCACGAGGGGCCCATAGTGGCGAGGCCCCTTCATCACCGTCTCTCTCTCTCTCTCTCTCTCTCTCTCTCTCTCTCTCTCTCTCTCCTTTTCCCATTATGATGGTGTGGATCCCACCAATATGTGTTAATCTACTCCGTCCATCAGCATCAGACGGTGCGGTCCACCTTATCCCAGGTGATGATCCACACCATCCACTGCTTGGATGGTTGAGGTCCCACACGTTGGACTCAATACTCCCCTTCTGGTATTTTTATATAACACATATGTTATGGATAATATAATAATATAAGAATATATATATATATAATAAACATCTAGACCATCCAATGTCCTTGTTGCTAGATGCTGGTTGGATGCACTACAAGAAAAGGGGGCTTTAGCCTCGGTTCAAAAATGTTGCTAAAAAGGTTAAAAACTGAGGCTAAAGCCTTTAGCCTCAGTTTTGCCTCAATTATCCAAACTGAGGTTGAAACCCCGGTGGCTAAAGGGTTTAGCCTCAGTTTTAGTAACCGAGGCTAAAATGACTTTTATAGCCTCGGTTCTTCAAGTGAGGCTAAAAGAACTTTTTAGCTTCAGTTTTCTCAAAATAAGGCTTAATCAAAATTTTAGCCTCCATTGTTTCCAACTGAGAATAAATCCAAATTTTAGCCTCAATTGCCTCCAACCGAAGCTAAATCTATTTTTAACCTCGGTTCTCAACAACCGAGGCTAAAGCCTTTAGCCACGGAAGTTGTAGTCTCAGTTTAGATAACTAAGGCAAAATTGAGACTAAAGATAGATTTAACCTTTGTTGGCATCAACTGAGGCTAAAATCAATTTTTAACATAATTTATCAATAATCAAGGCTAAATCTAGTTTCTATCAACAAAAGCTAACAATATTATAATCAACCAATGATTGAATCTGTGCATGTTTCACCCATTTAACATCCATCAAAACAACAATCAACAAAACAATTAATGTTAAAAGTTTTCAAAACAAACAAACTGCCACATAGCCTTCCACATGAACTGTTTCAGTATGGTCCCCTTCCACGTGACTATTTTCTCTCGGATCGGAGCATCACAGCCAAAGGAGCATCATTTCCATGAGTTACCATCAATCTTGTAAAAAGGAAAACAGAAAACATTTACATATGTAACTAGTTTCCTAATAAAATACTTTACCATGGAAAGCATTTACATATGTTAATGGTTTGCAAACAAATGTACCCTAAATGCTGCATGCTTCCACATATCATATTTACATTTATTTTTACAAGACTGAGAATTGGTTATGCAAAAGATGTAAATCTCTCAAATTTCTTGCAAATGATATTAGAATACCTGAGGATCTGATCTCAGAATTGTTTGCAGAAGGAAAAGATAATCAGGCGTATATCCAACCTGTATTAAGGTAGAAAGCATTGCTATCATGTGAATACATGAAGACATGAAGATGTATAATGAAAATGAGTAAGAGACTGTAGGATATAGTCTCAAAGAAAAAGAAAGCAACAGTGAGGACAGGATACAATAAACAATTGTGAGAATGGCAAATAACAAAATTCAGGTTGTGTGCAAGACTAGATGGAGAGTAGAAATAAACACAACAGAAAATTGATAACTATACCTGAAATTTAGCAACAGTTTCAGGAGTACGAAGGATGCCTTGTGGAGATTCAGCTGCAAGCTCTGCTACACATTATGTTACAGGCTCCAATCTTCCAATAGCATTCACAAATGATGCTTTCATCAGTATAGTCATTCATAACACTGACCTCATGGCTTTGGGACTCTCATGAGAATTTGACTTTTGCATAGTTGGAAATTGAGGCAGTGTTTGTGCTTAAGACCAATTGCTCTTGCAACTCATCAGTCCCATACCTGCATTAATATGATGATTACTAATGACATCTTGGATTGAGAATACATATAAGAACAGGTACCCTAATAAAGAAAGAAATTGCACATCAGATCAAAAGTACCTTTGATTTTGTTCCGAGCGGCCATAGGACCAGAGAAGCAGGAAGAGCGTTCCCATTTCAAGTACACAACTAGAAGCAAGCTTTCTGATTCTCAAAAGCTATCATGGTCTGGTTTCCACATGGAAAGTGCATAAATGATCCGCCCTTCCACCCCTGAAGCATCCATGGCTATCTTCGTCGATGACGAAATCCTTATGGTAGCAACTCCTCACCCTATCCCTCGCTTTCCCCATGATATCCTGATTCAATGGGAGCTGCTTGAACCCAGCCAGGATCGGAATATCTCAATTCAGTTTAACAGTTGGTAAATATTGAAAGATATTTACAAATAGGGCCATCATATTCCTTCCATCTGGTGATCAATGAACACCGAGAAATTGAAACAGATGCTTGCACTGAGGATAGAAAGGATTCTGATTATACGTGGCCCATATTAGGATGCAAGTCACACTACACAAAGTAGACAATGCAAATAAAGCAACAGTTAGTATCATCTAGACAACACTTCCAGGCCTTCAAATCCATTTTTTTTATTTTTATTTTTTATTTTTGAAGAAATGCAGTTGGGGCCATCTCAAAAACAAGCAAAATCTCACTTGATATATCAAAAGTCCTAAGCTCAGACAAGCCTACATATTTCCTCCAATGTATGTGCTAGGCGCCCAACAAAAGCTAAAATGGCAAAACTTTCTCAAACAAGCTAAAAGAAGTACTTACAGACATTTGAAAACCAACTTCTCCCTGGAAACTGGAAAGCAGAAGAATAACATCATTTCTCAGTAGATGCTTCTTACCTTAGATCTGAGGATCGAAGGGTTTAGCTTGTTTTATAGATAGTAATTCAGCAGAAAGAACAAAATGCAAAATCATATTGGTCATTGTCGAAATCATCAAAGCCTTCTTCCAGTTATTTGGGGTCAGAAAAGAACACAAATTTACTAGGTTTTTAAAAATAATTACCCATTCGAGAAGATATTGAGTGATGGGTTCGATCTTTATGTCATTAATCCTCCGATCGCATAATTTCAAAGCACAACCATCCCATAGCTGTATGTGTCGACCTTCTCGGATAATTGCCCATGGATTGCATATTCAGGTGTCATGTATCCCCTATCCAATGAGATAACATGTAGCTCTCAAGATGAAATTTACAATCAAAATACTAAAATCTCCCTACCATGTGGTGAATGGACCAATCTAACCATGAATTATGATAATCGACAAAAAATCATTGTCAGTGAGATGACAAGAAGTTGCTTGATTTTTGTCTAGTGGGCCATTAGAGATCAATAGTCTTAATTAAACCAGATCGAACTAGCCATTGGATCTTAGGTGATGAGCATGCCGATGGGGCCCACTTATGATGTGATCATACATGATATGGCTAGCACAATTTTCACTTTCAACATGTAGTAGAATCCTAACATAGCAAGTGTGGATACTTGAGAACAGAGGACTTTTGATGGATGCAGGGTTCTTAAGAGGCTCTCTATATGGAAGTTTAATCCCTAAGCCTCTCTCACGTTTTGCACAACTTCCCTATCTTGAGAGTGCCCCCAAGGAGAGAAGGGATGGGGAACCAAGTTCTTAAAGACTTCGACAATGAAAATGATGGCAGACAATTTAGTTCTCAATTTAGATTTAAATTCATGATATTGATGCACGAGAGAAAATGGGCATTCCACAAAGTTCGATTACAGAGACATCCTCCAACTTTGTCCATCAAGTTCAAAATGATTGCTTTTATACGTATCTTTTCAATTCTTTGAAGCAAAATGAGAATAAAAGAGATAAAGATACGAGGCAATGGTAGCAACCAAGACAATTTCACAATTGTGATTACTTTGGACTTACAGAGTTCCAAGGCAAGCGTGGAGTCTTGAGATGGCTCCATCATCTGCGAAACCTTGATGACCAAAATCTGCAATCCTAGGCGGAAGTCATCATCAAGAAGTATATTACTGGATTTTATGTCTCGGTGTATGATGGAATTATGGAAATCCTCGTGCATATATGCAAGACCGCGAGCCATGCCGACAATTATATTGAATCGCTGCTTCCAGTTCAATGTTCCATGCCTATCTCCTGCGACGAAAATATCCAGTTCGAGGCATAGAAAATAAAAGGACACTTCACTGCTACATTCGCAACTGGAAACCAACATATATACCTTTTTTGGATGTTTAGTTTGGTGCAATGAAGATTCTAATGCATTGCTTCTGTGAAGAAAAGATGCCAAAAGCTTACCAAATAAAAGAAGAGGAACCGTTACAGGTGAGTTTGGTTGTACCAAATACCATGAAATTTTATGATATTTTGCACTAAATTAGCACTGATTAATCATGACCATGAAATTTCATCATAATATGCACCTGGCATCATAAACTAGAAATATCATTATATTTGATATCAGCCATAGGTTGCATTCATCCTCTTTGGAATGAAAGAAGAGAGAAAAGGATGAACATGATTCAGTGACATATGCTACACACTATTGGCTATTTAAAACACTGGATACACCAAACCATCAAAAGAAGAAGCATGGATTATAGAAGCGTATGTGATCTAGGATAGTGTTTGTGGGTGGCCTTCAGTAGGTACGTGTGGGGACCATGGCTGTTAGTCAAGACAATTGATCTGATAGGCCCCATTATGGATGAAAGATAGCCCATGCCCCAAAAATCCACCCAACAAAACAATCCTAACCCCTTCAATCTGCAGGCCTGTAAACAGACAGGTAAGTAAAATTATCCCACATTGGGTGGAGAAAAAGGCCAACAATTAAATGGCTATGATCCTCCAATCTAGAAAATTTTTGGGACCATCCTCCATCCATGGTAAGGTCCATCAAATCAAAGGTCTGGAATTGGATCATAAAGATACTAAAAAAGAGAAGGATTTCTTGGTGTTGCTACCAAGAAACATGGAATGAATGGAATCCTCTTCTCATTCCACATAAAACAACTATATTACCTGTAATTCGTATGAGCGCCAGCTCCATTCCAATCTCCCTGGCGACACCAAACACAATATGAATGGAATCAAAATACAAAGAGAACCACAAGATGTTGTAAAACAATGAAAAAAAACAAGAAAGATAGGTGGCATCCAAAAATAAATTTACCTGGATAGGCTTCGGGTCAAATGAGAGAACAATGCCAGCAATCTCTGTAATCCTCTGTTTACATAGCAAAGAGAACGATCTTACGACTAGTTTTACGAAATGTAGAATCATACATATAATTAGATTCTTTTAAAATAAGCAAGACATTCCATGTAATTCCCCTTTTCGACCTATATATATATATATATATATATATATATATATATATATATATATATATATATATATATATATATATATATATATATCAAAATTAAGGTCTCCACAAATGACCATGGACTATAATTCTCTATTTACATAGCAAAGAGACCATATGAATCATACATATACTATGATTCTTTTAAAATTTCACACAAGCAACATTCCATCTTATAAGAATCATACATACAGTAGGAATCCCATAACAGTTGTAGGAATCATATGTTTGGTACGATTCCTTTTGAGACAAATTTTAGAAAATGGAGACAGGAAACATACATATAGTAGGAATGCATCTGCTTTTTTTTAGAATGACACCATATCTACATCCAAATGAATAATAAAGACAAGTAAACCAAAGGATCACACCATGATCGTTAAAAAGAAAAGCTTAAGACAGTAGATCTGCTTATTTCAACTTAATGGAACGTCTGCAGCCAAGAGAATCCTTAGAAATAAATTCAAGTTATATGTAACTTGAATCCTTCTAATGAATGCAAATCTGTCAAGATCAAGCTCAAGGGACAGAACATTTTCAGCCATCCATCAACAAAGGCTGCCACCAGGTAACATTTGTCAAGAACTTCAAACACAAACGATCAATTTATATCTACATAAATGATCATATATCTAGACAAATGATCATCATGAAAATGACAGAATCAAACAATAAAAGGAACCATTTTCAACTCTATCAATAACAAGAACAATTATAAAAACACTCCACCAACAAGATGTCCTACCATACAATTAAAGATTATTAAGTTATAGATATTAGAAATATGACAAAAGACAACAACAACCAAAACAGCAAGAATTCTTCAAGATTAGGACGCTTCCATCCTTTTCACAAAGAAATATACATGTGAACTGGAGAGCAACACCAAAATGTAACGTCCTCCCAAATTGGAGGAGATGAGTTAAAGTGTTCCTAAAAGTTGAACATGAAGGGAAAGAAACCTACTCCAGAAACATAACTTTTTCAAGACTGCAAATAAAACAAATTCGAAGTCAATGGTCAACACCTAAGACCATAACTACAATTTCATGTTTACACATTCTTGAAAGTTTGCTGATATCAGAAGTCAACATAATAACCAGTTACAAGCCACTAGCTAATGGAGTTCATTAGCAAACAAAGCATGAAGCAAAAAAGCATGGCCCACCTTTTTCCAATCTGCAACCCTCATTTCAAGACAGCTCTTGGATTCTTTCGCATGTCAAACACATAAATACACATAAATACGATTTGACCTGAAACAGAAAGGATCAACTATTCAGTGATGGTGAACTACAAAAAACAAAGGGATCACAAAAAACTACCTATTGATTCTTTGGAAACTTCGACTGAGGTCCCTCAGCCTCAGGTCTATCCCTAGGAGTGGATACTGAGTCAGCCTCTATATTTAGTACATTGCCCGAAGTTTGGTCCGTTGCAGCCAATGAGTTCATAGTATCTCTCATTCGTGCCATCATCTGCTCCGTTATTCGCTCTGTCATATGTTGCTCCATCTGCTCCGTTATTCGCTCTGTCATCCATTGCTTCATCTGCTCTAGATGCTTAGCCATCTGTTCTTTCATCCGCTCCTCCGCCAGTTGCTCTACCCGCTCATTTATGTGTCGTCGTAACTCATCAGTCTCCCTCCTGAGTTCTGCAATGGTATTTCTCATGCCCCATAACATGGAAGCTGTGGGACCTAACCCCATCATGCAGACCCGACCTGGATGCTCTGGTCCCAATATCTGGGATAAAAGATCGTCTCGGGCAGTGCTACTCTGAGAGGACTCAGCAGTTTGAGTTGCCCGTAACTCCTCGATCATTTCCTGTAGTGTACAAAAACATTAAATAAGTTGTTCAATATCATGACTTAATGAAAAATATTAATTGAGATGTCAATGATTGATAAATTTCTACATACAATAACATGAGCCGACTCCTCATTCACAACACTCCCATCTTTCTTCCGATGGGTCGTTATGAACAACGTTGCCCGATCAGGAGACTCTCCACCAAGATTCTTTGCCCGCTTTTTCCATGTAAAAACAAATAAGTTGGTAACAATCATATTAAAGCAGAATGATAGCATTTCAAGTTTAAAAATCAAAGAAGAATTTACCTCTTCTTCACGCACTTGAGCAAAGCTCCTTGAGCTGGCAGTGTGGGCCATACGATGCTTGCTGCGGTTGATTTTATTCCTTTGAGTGCGGGCCTATAATGTGACATAGTAAAATAACTAAATTTTAATATAAATAACAATATACACCAACATGGATATAATTTTTCTTTATGTTTAATTTTTACCTGTCCTTCATCACTTGACCAATAGGTGACGAGCCACTTCCAGTGTGTCGGCTCCACTCGATCAGGACAGTGAGCTAGTCGTTCCTCATTAGTCAAATATCGGTTGTAGTGTTCTTTTTTTAACCTCTTCTTCCACTCTTTCCATGAAGCTCCGATGGACCTCATTACCCAATTTCGACGCTCCTCATCGATATTCCACTTGATCTGCAATACATCAATTATCGATTATATTTAGTATACAAAATACAAAAAGAGTAATTGAATTTTTGATTTCATATTACCTTCACTTCATTCCAAATCTCGTTCTTGTTAGATAGTGGCACATGATGCCAACTATCGTGATCAAGAGGCGCTAAGCGCCCATTCCTAAATAAAATGCCCAGCCACCTTGTAAATTCGGTGTACTTGTGTCCAATGGGCTGCCCATATTTATTCCAGGTGATATTTAGTTGCTTATTGGGTGGCAAGTTCGCCACCTCGCTGATGACTGTAGGGCCTCGAAATCGTCTATTATGAATACCACCCTCTTTATGAAACAAAAGAATAGATATGAGCATTCTAAATATATGAAATATAATATCTACATTTAATTAAATCAAGAACATAACAAAACTATAAAAGTTACAAGCTTAACTTCACTTCACTTAAATTATATATTTATATACCCAAAGTCGGTCTTTGAACTATCGAACTTGTCCGATTCTGGCCGTGGTGGTGGGACAGGGTCCATAAAGCTCGAATGATGATGGTCGGAGGTTGACATCTTCATTTCCTTCACAATATGAAAATAATATATGTAATGAGATTGGAGTTAACCAAATAATTATGAGCATAAAAAAAATAATAAAAAAAATAAAAAGAAAAAAGAAGAAGCATGCATCACATTTGTGTTAGACATCATTACCTAATCATCAGATTCCAACCCAGAATTGTGGTCCTCTTTAATTAAATTAGATAAGTTTTGTGAAGTGTCAACTTCGTTTCCCTCCACATCCGTCCTATCCCAACTCACATTATCATCATTGGCAAGCAT